>BPTQ01000002.1:21438003-21846123 GCA_019973895.1 Chrysanthemum seticuspe
TGCTGCATAGTTAAAGATCTATCAAGAAACTGGAACTTAACCTAGTCAAATTCCAGTTTAGGTGAACATCCTGTTGGGAATTATGTGAAGTATGGATTATGCTGAAGTTAATGCTGAATGGATTCTGCTGAAGTAGTGTGGATTCTACCGAAGACATAATTCTGCCGAAGATATATAGTGATCAGTTGGTTTCTGCGAAAGTTGTTATTCCTTGTTTAGTATATTTAGTTTGGATATACATGAGCTTTATTAGGAAGTGATTGTGTATATCTTATTTAGTTTTATGTTTATACGTTTCTTGGGAAACGGTTTAGGGTTTAGTTTAGGGTTCCTTGTCTATGGAATATATGGGATTTTAATTTAAAATGAGGTTGCGAAAATAACAAAATTTGAACAATCGAATACATTAACTTCACATTGTTAAAGTATCGTCTGACCTTTTTTGCATCAATTTCTTGATTTACAAATTTTTGCGCCTAATCCGTTACACTTTACTACTAGCCGCATTCTAACATCAGCAGTGGATTCAATCTTCTAGGATTGGTTTAATTACCTCTGGCAGTAGGTTCCTTGTATGTCTGCAATCTTCTCTATCTTTTGAAACAGTGGATCAATTATAGGATGTGTCTCCTTTGTTCCTCTTGAACTGAGTTTAGCTTCCAGCATTTGTCTTGCCACATTCTTTGATAAAGGATAATCCCTATCAACAAACATGAAAAACCTATCCTTTTTTTTAGTTTTTACACCATGAACCTTGCAGTATGAGTACAATAGCCATTCAACCACCTCACAATCATACCAATATTCAGCATCAAGATCAGGTTCAAACATGTTCTTTATAGCAGCCCATACAAACTTAGCTAACTCTCCATTTGGACCTAACTTCCCATATCTGAACTTCATTACTTTCCACAACTGGTCCAAATCACTCTTAGTCAAACAATCCAGTAAGATCCCAAATGTTAAATAAGTGGATTTGCATCCATCACCTCTTGTAATCTGAACTACTTCTCTACCTCTTTCTATAACAATCTGCCAATCCATAATAGGATGAACTGCTTTTAAAGGAATAGGATTAATAGGTTCAGGATTAGGACTATTAGTCTCCTTAAAATACTGTTTAGTTCTTTCTTTTTTTTTCAAATCTTCATCCACCTTTTGTCTTTTATAACTGGATTGCTTCTTTAACCATTCTGCTTCTTTCTCAGAATTCATAGGATTGTGATCATCATTAACCCTCATACACATAAGACAAAGCTCCTTCATCCTCTCAAATGAAAATGTTCTTAGATCTTCAGCAACATGTATGCCTGAATTCTTGATAATCTTCATGTATGTATTTCTCATCTGGCTCTTTGTAGGATGTTTCTTTCTTTTAGCTTGCTTTTTATTTTTTTTGAACCTTGTTGCCCATTCACACAAGATTCTTGCTTTTTGATTATTAGAGAACAGTTCCCACTCTTGACGAGTGTACTCATTCTTAATATTATTAGAAGCTTCAAAATAGGATTGTGAATCCTCCCAATCATCTAACCATCTCTGAGTAGCTTCCTCCTCTTCTAGCTTTTTCCTAAGGTAGGCTGCTTTTTCTTCAGCTTCGATCCTTGCAACTAAGTCATGATCATAAGCAATATGCCCTTCTTTATTCTTAAACTTTATATCAGGTTCAGCAATACCTTTTCCCTTTCCAATATTTGGTAGAGCCACCTTCTTCTTTAAAGGCTCACCAATAGTCAAACTTTTAGTCAAGGGTTTAGGTCCAGTTGGTTTAAGAAATATAGGAGCAGGTGCAATGGTAGGTGTAGGGTCTGATGAACTTTTGCTTAAATTTATCAGTGTACTGGCAGCCTCCTTCTCAACTTCTTTTGATTTAGGTGGTGAAACAGATGTAGTTGTGACAATTGTAGATGTGATAGTAATAGCAGTGTGTGAGACTACTATATCGGCTACTACATTCTTCAAAATAGCCGTAGGTTCTGAAAAATAGCCGTGGTTACAGAAACGCTAGCCATGGATGTCTCCTGCACCACCTCCTTCTCTTTATATTGTACATCAGTTGGTGTGGTTACCTCAGTTTCAGTTGTAGCAGTGGGTTCTGAGTAACTATCAGTGCTTACAGAAACACTAGCAGTGGATGTTTCCTGCACCACCTCCTTCTCTTTAACTTGTACATCAGTTGTTGCAGTGTGTTCTGAGTAACTATCAGTGGTTACAGAAACACTAGCAGTGGATGTGTCCTGCACCACCTCCTTCTCTTTAACTTGTACATCAGTTGGTGGGGTTACCTCAGTTGAAGTTGTAGCGGTGGGTTCTGAAAGACTATCAGTGGATGTTTCCTGCACCACATCCTTCTCTATATCATCTAATACAGTCTCCAAGATCTCGAGTACAGCTTCATTCCCATCTTTATCAGACACCACATACTGCCCTCCAGGATCTACACTATCCACATCCTCATCCATATGCACAACAGCAGCCTCCCCTGAATCAAATCCTTCAGTCGTCCCCTATTTTTTTTGGTCCTCCAAAACCACATCTTGAGAGGAGCTCACCTTCTTAGTATGTTTCCTAACTCTTCTAACAACACTACGCCCATGTCTCCTAACTTTCTCCATCACAAACATCCTGTGCTTCAATTGTCTGATCGTATTCTCCATTTTTGTACATTTAACCGTCAATTCATTTAATCGTTCACGATTTTCATCCCCAACTCGACCTGTGTTAACTGGTCCGAGAGGTGGTTCATTGGAAAAGGCATCATGTTGATGTTCATCATTATCCGTCCATTCATGTTGATGTTCCAAGGTACCCTCCTCAGTTCGACCTGTGTGAACTGGTGCGAGTGGTGAAGTTATCATAGCATCAGGGTTGGTGTCAGTGGTTACACTCGTACTAACACTGGGTGCAACTACGGTGTTAGTGGGTTCAGGTCCAGTCAATTGGGGTTCATTTACATCATCAAACTCACGAATGATAGGTAAATTAATCATATGAGGGAACAATGGAACAATTGGGATTGTGAAATTAGGCTTTTGGTTCCTCATATGAGCAAAAACCTTAGGATGCATATAATGCACCTCATACTTTGTATTATGTTCAACAGGTTCTGCTATTTGGCTATCCACAATAAGTTGAACAAACCTAGGATACAAGTAATATTTACCTTTCTTCCTAATATTCTGCACAAACCCTTCAAAAATCATGCTAGACCAATTGAATTCCCTCCCTTCAGATAGACAAATTAAAGCAGTTGCAATTCTGGAGGGAAATTCATTAAACCCAGTGGTCTTATTACTCAGACACATCAGCAAGGTGTGAATTAAAAACTTCCATTCGGGAGAAAACATACATTTCAAAAATTTTACCCTGTCTCCCCTTCTTGTATAACCTAATCTTTCTAAACCTATAAATATATCATTATCAGAAAGATTAACTAGTCCATTAGCATCATCGAACATCAAAGTACCTCTAATGACTTCCTCATCCACCAAAATCTCATTATCATCCACCGCAGTCCTAAACACCTCAGATCCATCTCGCTCCTGTATCTCAGCATTACCCCAAAAATCATGTATATAGTCTTTAAGAATTGTGGGTGCTACAGTTAATGCAAACTGAATTTTACTGTGGTTGATAAAATCAATCATGTCATGAAAACCATCTGATTGATTATTTTTTTTAAGTAAGCAACTAGGTTATGGGTGTTAGAATACTGCGACGGCATTGTCAGTTGTTATGAAATATGATGTGGGATTTTGAAATTACCAGTTTGGAGTGGTTAGGGTTTATGTGGAGCGTCAATTGGAAGTGATTTGTAGATCAATTACTTCAACTGGCAGTGATTTTGGGGAAAAAATAAGTTTGCAGCAAATTTTACAAAAAAGCCCCTTGAAGTATGCATTACCATGAACTTGCTAGCAGTGGATTTCAAACCACTAGCAGTGGTTTGATACATTATAGCAGTGGATACATCAAATTTACAAAACAGCCCCCCAAGTATATATTATCAGGAAAACCACTGGCAGTTCATTGACAACCACAAGCAGTGGATTGAAAACCACTAGCAGTAGTTTGATAGACGCTAGCAGTGGATACATCAAATTTACAAAACAACCCCTCAAGTGATACATTAACAGGATCATGCTAACAGTGGATTGAAAACCACTAGTAGGGGTTTCATAGACGCTAGCAGTGGATACATCAAATTTACAAAACAGCCCCCCAAGTATACATTATCAGGTCAACTCAAAGAAAGAATGAAAATCACGTGTGGGTACATTTACAACAAATCGTCCTTATACTTACGACTTACGATTTTTTAAAATAATTTGTAATATACGTGTCTCGTTTTGTAATTCATCCGTTGTTACGAAACATATATCCTAAAATTGGCATTGATATGTATGACACTCTGAATCGTGATCTATCTAGTTTATGATATATTAATGTTAGAGTGCAAGGTGTGAAATAACCAAACACTTAATGAATACCAAAGTCAACCACTTAATTTACTCCTCAACAACTTATACCTTCCATGATTCCATATTAACTTCTATTTAAGAACCTATAACTCACATACTACCCATATCACACATACCACAATTATTAACCTCAACTGCTTTCACCTCAACTTCTTCATCTTCATCTCCATCACTGCACCACCACTACATCATAGCGCCGCCTTCACCACCACTACATCACCGCGCAGGTATCGTTTACTACTTTTTATAAATACTCTTGGGTAACCGTAAAAAGCTTCATGGGTTTTTGTTATATAGTTGTAATCTTAACTGGGTATCTCTAGTTTATTAGGTATTGTTATATAGTATATTATATGCAATTGATTAGTTGTAGGAATATATGATTTGCTTTTATACTTGTTTGAAATTGATTAGGTGTCACGGGTTCCAATCCGAGGCGAAGCCGCGACCGCAGTAGAGGCCAAAAGGTAAGATATGTCGTTGCGTATTTTAAATAGCTTAGGGTTTTAGGTAAAGAGAACTATCCAAGCATCGGGTATAAAAAAGACATTAAGCTCGAGTTGGTCATTTTAACAATTAGGGTAGGAGGGTAGGATGGTGGATTTTTGGGACATAAACCAAGTTCTTGGCAGGGTGTTGGGGTCCAACCCCTTTCATGTGTAATAGCACTTTAACTAGGATAATGAGATCATGTTGTGTTCATATGCTTGTGATACAAAAGATTTGATCGTGTTTGCGGACGACTATTTGAACAGTGTGTATATGGTTGAGGGTTCCTGAAAACAAAAGAATGCTGTTAGTGTGTATACTTAAAGTGCTATTACACCATTGCCCAATACCATTTCATTCTCCTTTTTACAATGTTCTTCCCAAAAACTCACCAACAATTCTCTCCAATATTATCAAACAACAAAATTGAAGTCAAAAGGCCATGACACGTGGCTTCTTTGATGGTTTACGACGAGGAGGTACACGGTTTCTTGGTCCGGTAGATACCGGAAAGTGTAAAGCCATTTCTTGTTACGGTATGTAGAAGTAACCTGATGATGAGGGTTGAATCATGAAGTGTAGAAAGGTGGTGCAAAAGGGTTTAGCTTGCTTTGAGATTGTTTAACTGAGTGTGTGTTTTTAGTGGTGTCTTTTTTGGTGAGAAAGTCCATGTTTCTGTGTGACACAGAGAGATCATAGATGATAACAAGATAGATGAAATGGTTGGTAATGATATATATATAATGGTGGCGAGCGATATGAGCGTTTTTGAGGGTGCCTCATTAACTCCACTTCACTCGCCATCAATATCATTACAAAACCCTGTCATCTATTTCTTATAATCTCTGACATCTCTTTGTTACACAAAAACATGGAGTTTCTCATCCCTAAAAAGTCACTAAAAACACACACGTACAGTTATGAACTCTCTACGCATGGATAAACCACTTTGCACCACCTTTCTACCCTTCAAGATTCAACTCTCATCATCAGGTAACCATTACAAATCGTAACAAGAAACGTGTTGTACACTTTCCCGTATCTACTGGACCAAGAAACCGTGTACCTCATCGCCGTGAACCATCAAAGAAGCCACATGTCATCGACGCAAACTTCAATTTTGTTGGTTCATAATATAGTAGAGAATTGTTGGTGAGTTTTTGGGGTGATCATTGTAAAAAGGAAATGGTGTCGGGGCAATGGTATAATATAACTTTAAGTAGACACACTAACATCATTCCTTTGTTTTCAGGAACCTTCAACCATATACACACTGTTCAAATAGTCGTATGCAAACACGAACAAAACTTTTGTATCACAAACATATGAACACAAAATGATCTCATTATCCTAGTTAAAGTGCTATTACACATGAAAGGGGTTGGACCCCAACACCCTGCCAAGAACTTGGTTTATGTCCCAAAAAATCCACCATCCTACCCTCCTACCCTAATTGTTAAAATGACCAACTCGAGCTTAATGGTTTAAAGGGTCTTTTTGATACCCGATGCTTGGATAGTTCTCATTACCTAAAACCCTAAGCTATTTAAAATACGCAGGTTAAGCTTTGGTCAAACTCGAAGATGCAGAAGATATCGGAAGTCAACTGACAAAACCGCCTGGTTAACACGAGTTCGCGCCTTATGTGTTACGATATGTTTGTAGAGAATAACATGGTTAGGATTACCGCTAAATGGATTATAGGTATAGTTTTTGAACATTTGCTTATACGTAGCTTAGGTATAGTTTCGGACCATTGGTGATTTTGGAAACACATTTTATGTTATCGATTGATGCTTATATATGAAATTATGTTTAGCGAATTTGTGTTGTTGTCACAAAACAAAAACGGAAAAAAAATTGTTCTTCTTATTGAAAATAGAAAATACAAATATCATTTAACAGTCAAAACATATAAGATGATAACTTCTAAACAGTATTCATTCTCCTTCTTCTAAACAATTTACATTTTACACTTCTATTATAAAACTACTAAATGACAATACACATTTTCTGCTTATCACTCTATAATTCCACTCTATTTAATCCGCTCTAACAACTCCTATCACAACTACCAACACATTTTGTGGTTATCACTCTATATTTCCACACTCTATTTTTAATCCTCTCTAAAAAAAAACGTATCTCAACCAACAACAACAATGTCCAACCCCCGTCTTCCCCTCTTGGATCAACTATCCCGTACATTAAACTCTCGATCTGTCAAGTCTATGATGATTGTGGAATATTGGGGAGAAGTTAGGGATACTGTTCGGGATGAATTAGATCTGCAAGAGAAGATTGACGAGCTAACCGCTCGTGTACAACGTAGGGATGTGCTTATTGGAGAGCTGTTGGTTGTGGGTCCAACTCACTCGTCTGTTGCGTCTGTTCGGCACATGAGAAGGATGCAAATTGAAGATAGGGCTGAGATTGTAAGGAAGCAGACCTCCATCTTAGAAAGGCGTGCTCGCGTTTCTTCTTTGTTATCCTTCATTGAACATCTTGAGTCAATGGTCCTTTGACTTTGTGAAGCCTTCATGTTAGGTTTATGTTTTGTTTAGGTTATGTAAATCTTTGATTTACGTTAGTTATGGTGGGTTATGTGTGTACTAGTTAAGTGTAACTACTTTTGTTTATGTCGTTGTCAATCTTAATCTTATTTGTCTTTGTGTTTTACAAAACAAACTACATTGACGTTGAATTAAAATAGATAAATTATATCACATAATCGACATAATTAATATAAAAACATAAAATAAAATAGCAACCACATAAATCCTTGTATCCAATTTTTTGTTAGTAAAACAAAATATGTTTGTCTAGTTGGTTTAAGCTGGTAAGATGAAAATAGCGCATTTAAAAGGTCGCTTGGAATACATCGGTTTATGTGAGAGTACTTGACATGATACATTGGTTTGTGTGATAATACTTTTTTACACTTTTCTTATTGTTGTTTGACCTCAAATCGGAAAAGATTTGCATTTGACTTGTTACTAAAGTTCTTGTCAGGGTTCGGTGTGATAGTGGCCAGAAATCGCTAATCAGAAAAAAGCGCTTTAAAAATGTCGCTCAGAATATATTGGATTACGTGATAGTACTATTAAACACATGTCTTATTTTATATATATTTTTGGGTACCAAACATGTCTTATTGTATATCTAGATCATACTTTCTTCACCATACTTGGGTGATATACATCCTCAAAATGTTTTGAATTACGACTAAGTTTATTGCTTAAAAAATATCGCTTAAAAAAAGTTGTTTAAAAAACTAGGTAAAATATTCGCTTAACAATTTAAAATAAAGGGAACTAAATAAAGACATATAAATTTAGTGCCACCTAAATACAATTGTCGAATATACAATTTAGCTATACAACTATTTTGAGTCCATGCACGTTTGCAATACGTTTAAACCCGTCTCCTAATGTCACGATTACTGTGAGGCATGAAAACCTGTCAAATTAAAGAATAACAAAGGTTCAACATTTCCTCAAGTAAACAAATTCATCAGGTAGTCTAGTATACTTATTTTGGTTCAGGTTGGCTATCAAATCAATATGGCTTATAAGTCAAAAGGCCATAATTAAAAAGAGCTTATAACTCATATAAAAACAAACATAAACCAAAGGAAAACTATAACTGCTTTTTTGTTTTAAAAAGAAAAAACTAAAGAAGAAAATGACTACAAAAATGCCTTTCTGCGAGGAGTTAGCTGCTACTGCTGGTTCTAGTCTCGTTAGAGACATGATGGTGGAGAAGTTTCGTAGGGAGGTTACTGTCACTAGGGTGGACGAAGCAGAATTAACCAAAAAAGCCCAAGATATTAGGGCTCATGTTACTGAGAGGGATTTCGTGATTGCAGAGTTGGAGCTTTTGTATCCCTTTGATTCAGGTGTGCAAAGTATTTCACAGTTGAATATTTTGCAAAATGAGGATTTGGCAGACATTGCAAATATGTTGGTGAAGGTTGTGAACAAGCCGAAGCGAACAAGGGAGCTTATGTCATTCATTGAGAAGCTCAAGTCTATGGTGTACTGAACTGGTTTCTTCTGGTGTTTTTTGTATGTGTTTTGAGTTTAATATATGGTTAGGAATGTATGTAGTTTATGTTTATGCTTATGGATGTTCTATAAACCTATTAAGGTTAGTTTTGTTGGATATTTTAATATATGCACTTACTTATTTATGTTTGTCTAAGTACTTTTGTGGGAACATACCTGTGTTATAACCTGCTCCCTTGATATGATGGCTTGTAACGTAGTGTTGAAAACATAAACTACATCATAAAAAAGAAATATAATCAATATGGATACGTGTCCTGTGGTAAGTGTGATATGAATTAAGGGGTAACTTTGACGCACCATGTCAAATATCAGTGTCTTCTATAAAAAAAATAAAAACACAAAAAAAAAATGGCGATATTCCTGGGCTGCTAAATGCTACTTTGTGACACATATATCGCCTGCTTTATTAGATTTATGTGTCACAAAGTAGCATCTAACAGCTCAGAAATAGCGTTGTTTTTTTTTTTGCCCCACCTTAATTTTTTTATCGATTGCCTGCAAAGGCTTTATCTTGCTCTTCAATGAAAACCAACTTACGCTTAACCTTAGGCTTAGCAACTACATCCCTATGGCTAACAGACATATCGACATCAACATCAATAAGGCTGCTTGCTTCTTCTTCAGCCCAAGCAATAAGCTCATCATATGTCATATTGCTTGCATCTTTTAATCTTCTTCCATGTATAATGAATTTGGTTGTATAATCATCTTCAGAATCATAAAAGTTAAGATTTTGATAATAAAAATCAAATAAGTTTTGGGGATTATGTGCCATATACATCATTAACTTCCCATATCGATCAGCAAGGTCATACATGGCAGCCACATCCCTATCACACTCTATTAGTTTCAATCCTTGGACACACTCCAAGTAAAAACACCCCCATTTTCATACCTCAACGGTTGGAAATAAAACTCCCCCAAAACATGAACGTCAAACAGGTAACGAGGATTTGAAGTCCAACTAGGTGCCATCCTGTTACAGGAACACGTAAAATAACAATACTTTAAAAAATATAAATAATTTTAAATGTAAACCCTAATTAGGTACGAATATTGAAACATTAAATAGAGACAAAATTGATATGGGGGACCATGACAATAAAGTATCACGAACCTTTCGCACAATTCAATTTTAATAATTGAACGAAAACGACAGTTGAATTAGATTATTAAGAAGCTAGGGTTCTGGTCGGTAGGAAGTGAATGTGGGAACAAAAAATAGACAAAGTATTTGTGTATCATAAATCACTAAGTTCAAAAAGGCGCTTTTAAAAAGTCGCTCAGAATATTTTGGGATATGTGATAGTACATTACAATTGTCAACTCTAGAAGTGGTTTGAAATGTCCTAGCAGTGGTTTAATTCAAGCATTGGATTCATTCTTCTGGCAGTGGTTTCAACAACTCTAGAAGTGGTTTGAAATGTCCTAGCAGTGGATACACCAACCACACTCCAATCTGTTGACCAAGATTACATCAACCAAAACTAGGCGAAAAATAGTGATATTATGCACTAATATGAAGGATTACAACATAATGGTTGTGTTGTGAAACTCCTCAAGATTACAACATACGCGCATAAAATGGCCATGTTGAAAAGTCCTTACCATAAACAGTTAAAATTTCTAACAGTCTAAACAGTCCAATCGAATACAAGTATATACACACCCACCACTGAAAGTTTGTTCATGTAACCCAAAAAAATAAATAAAGGAATAATAGTTAAAATGTCATAAGAATCTACATACATGAAATTAAACCTTATCCGATTTACTAACAAATATGAAAAACAGGATACACCAAACCATCATAAGAATCTACATACATGAACTTAAACCTAATCATCTTTCCATGCTCAAACTCACAGTCTTCAAAAAAGTAGGCCCAGTCACCTAATGCATTCACATGATTCAACCGGTATGGATTGTCTCTATGATACTCAATCTGAATTTGCATCATGTATTCGACTTCATCATTTCTAAAAAGTGCATTTTGATAAAAATGCATAGGATGATTCTGAAGAAAATGGCCTGGAATGTCCTGGTGTACAACAATTAAAAAAATTATATAAAATTATATAAATGCATAGACAAAAAAGTACACACAAAACACAAACTTACAAGTTTACATAATGTAATAATTTCAGTAGACCTTCTGTAAAAGACATCAGTTCGCTCACCAAAATGATCAAGGTGACCAATCCATTGGCAAATGTGTTGCATTCGCTCATCATCTGTTTCAAAAATATCAAAATAAATCTTAAAGATAAATGTTATGATATTGCTGAATATGATTATGAGATTTCAAGCCTACCTCCATCTTCATTATCAAGATCATTTTGTGGAAAAAACAATTGCGTCACACCAAGAAACTGCCCCTGTATCTTTGGCCTACCATCGAAACCAAACACGGTTATATTCAACCTATTGTGCTCCAATTTAGTAAAAACAATAACATCGCCAAATTCAATATCGGAATATTGAAGAGCAGTCGACCACATCTCATCATCCATAACATACAAAGCACGAGGATCATGACCTCGTTCATAGCCCCAAGTAGCATCCACATTAAACTCGATTCCTTCAACAACAACAACAACAGTACCTTGCAGCCCAATACCATCTAGAAAATTACCGGGCAATGTCTGAAACACCATCTGTGGAAATTTAGGGTATGGCAGCCAATAACTCTGAAACCTTATATGACGACTTTCTACACCAGCATATTCCTCAACTTCCAACCCATTAGAATCATACCCAGTAACGTAAAAAGAGTCATCACCTTCTTGAAAAAAGTGTAACATGTAAACATCCGTATACATGTTTTCATGAACAAATTCTACCCATTTGTTACCTACAATCCTAATGGGACCTCCTAACCGAGCAACAATCCTTACTTTCTTCCGTTGTCTTTGTATTCCAGTTAAATATAAATGACGATTCCCATTAAAAGCACGGTTAGCAAATGGAGGAAGCTCAAGAAACCCAGGGTAAAAATTTATGTTTGGTCGCACCACAAACTCTATGGCCATGATTACCTTATAAACAAATTTACAAGCATGTAAAGTTAAGTTAATTCTAAAATTTTGATAATGAATATTCAAACATAAAATACAGTCAATATTGATATAGGGGACCATGACAATAAAGGATCACGAACCTTTTGAGAAATTTAATTTTAATAATTGAACGAAATTGACAGTTGCACGAAAAAAGCAAGGGTTCTGGTCGGGTACAAATTGGATGTGGCCAAAAATAGCTAAAAGATAAGGTTTTAGTTTTTCATAAATCGCTTTAAAAACGTCGCTCAGAGTATATCGCTTATCTAATCTCCCGCCAAAATATTATTCCCGCCTAAACACAAGTCAACAAAATAAGCATAAATACAGTCAATTCTATAGTCCACATACAACAATCCACAATGGCTTTGAACTTATCTGGAAAAGGTCATTATGAACAAGTGCCAAACAGGAAAGAGGATGCTGATGACAATTTGATACCACACATACAACAATCAATAATGGCTTTAGATTTATCTGAGAAGAAAAAGCTAGATGGTGATATTACGGGTAAGGAGAACCAAGATGGCATTACACCAGAAAAATTTAAGGCATCGGCAAAAAGGATTAAAGATCTGGAAGAGTTCTTTGAAAAACTAAAGGAAAGGAAAGCAACTGAAGAAGGATGTGGTTCTAGCAGTACTGTTTGAATGGATGTAATGGTTCAATAATAAATGTTATGGGTCTAAAATTTAACAATGTAATGCTTGTGTTGAAAATCTTATCTATGAAATAATTTATTGAGATGATTGTTGTAGTTTTGTTATCGAGATAGTTGTGCTGATAGACATCAGCATGTTTAATCAAAATAATTGCAATGTAACATACACATGGTAGTAGAACCATCATCACATACTGTAACATACACTAACAAGCCTTCACCACATACTGAAAATAAATTGTTTCATCATGATGACTAGTTAGTGTAGTTTGTAACATACACTAACTAGTCATCATGCATGGAAAGGGACAAAAATACAAATTGTTTAACAGGGTACATACCACCCTGGAAGATCAAATAACTACCACATGGTAGCCTTCATCATACCTTCGAATTACTTGGATCAGAAGAGGCTGGGTATGACATGGAACCGTCAGCTGTGTAATCTTCAACTATCACTTGATCATTAACCAAACTGATTGCCTCATCACCCTTCATATCATCATATTGATTACTACCAACTGCTTAAAATTCATCAAATAATCTCCTAGATTTCTAGGTACCAGTTTCAAAACGACTTTTCTTGGACACATATTGAAGTACAGTAGAGCTTCCAACTGTAGGAAGGCCATCAATATCATTAAAAAGCCTCTTACACTTTAAAGTGCTGTTTTGAATAAATGGGAGTAAACTAGTAGAATGTGGATCCTGAAGGTCATGATTATCAGCAGCCTCCAAGTCGTTAAAAAGGTTCTTACCTCTTAACGGACTAATCTCAAACCCACGTTCATTTGACAAACAATCGGTAACAGTGGACTTCTGTGTCCAAGAACCTTCAAAGTCATTCGACACATAAGGTCGGACTGTAGTCCTTAAACAAGGAGGAATGTATTCAAGGTCATTAATACCACCAAATTCAGACTTTCCTCTGAATAAACTAGCTTCAACAAAAGGCTTAATATAAGGTGTCCTAAGGTAGGCTGGTGAATTTTTTTTCCTCTTCTTCCCATGCCATTAGTTCTTCAAACGACAGACAGTCGACATCTTTTTTTTTTCTTTTCGTGACTTATAAATTTAAATGTCAGATCATCGTCTGAGGAATCAAAAGACAGGTTCTTGTGATAGTAGCTAACTAAATGAACCTGTGGCTGATGACAAACATAGATCTCAACTAGACCATGGAGCTCAGCCATGTCATACAGTTTCTTGACATCATTATCATCTTCTACAAGGGTCAACCCTTCCTCCAGACTACTACTTGGAAGACAAAAATACCAAGCCCAAATATCCTCCTTAATTTCTTTCAACAACATATCACATATTTGAGAATACGATAACCTACTCAACCTAGGTAACCTCAAATGTAAAACATCTCCACCTAAATAACTTAAGGGATAAAAAATAAACTGACTGCCATGATAAACATCAAACCCAAGATCTTGATTGTTTTCAGACATTCTGTGTAACAATGGAAATAATTCAGCAAAACAAAATATATTTAAGATAAAATTTAACATAGAAAAAGTAAATGGACAAACTTACAGCCATTCTTGATACCATAATTCATAACAGGCCTTTGATTCTGTGTTTTGTGATGCCATAGTTAGTAGAAGTCTGGAAAACACAAAATATATGTAAGATAAAATATGGGATAGTTTTGGTTAATAATAGGTACAAAACATACAAAAGGTACAAAAAAGTGAACAGTGATAAAGTGTCTAAAAAGTACAGTACAGCCATATTCAAATGTTATATCTAAGATATAGTCAAACTCACCCAAAAAAAGTCGCCTAGTTTACATGTTGGATAATGCATACCGAATGGACAATACTTGTAAAGTAGCATGCATGGGTTTGCCCTACTTTGTATATCCATAATTTGGTGTGTGGTTAATATTTTTTTGCTTATTTTTATAGAAAAATATTACTAGTAAACAAATTTGTAGCGTCTCTAATTATACTATTACATTAGTTTGAACACAACAATATAATACAACATGTTGAATACAAAAATTAAAACCATTCAAGGGAGCATATGGTTGTCAATTTGTTTCAAGTAATACATCAACAAAACTAGAACATAACTAAACACAAACACGGTGTTTAAAAAAAAACCTAGCCATTTGTTCACGGTATGAAAGCGCAGCCTGGATACGATCCTTCACATCCAATGATAGACCAAAAGCCAAGCGGTATAAAAAAATACATACCCAAATACCACAATCACCAAATATCCCGGCCTGCTTCGGTACTTGTTCAGCGATAGTAAATGTAATGAAATAACTTGCCGGATCAATGCCTTTCTTCTAAAATACTTGCGCTTGTGCTAGGACCTTAGGTAATTGTAGCTGTGGACAAAAGTAGCGCCGTTTTAAAAAATCTATTTATGTATTAATTCTTATGACGTATGAATAAATAGCCAAACCTGTAAACACTCCCTCAGTTTGATATAAAACTCTCGCCATTCCTCTTCAAAATTTTGACCGCTATCATAAAAGGTAACAATGCCAATGTCTATCTCCAAACGCGCAAGACACCAATGAGCTTCAGTTTCATTAACAGGCATGAAAACCTACAACGTTTGGCTCACAAACATAATATTTATATATGGCAAAAGCTAATCAGCATAGTTAAATATATATATATATATATATATATATATATATATATATATATATATATATATATATATATATATATATATATATATATATATATATATATATATATATATATATATATATATATATATATATATATCATTACTTACGTGCTTAACGTCAGACCATGGAATAGAGTATCTTTCACCATTAGCATACCACAACGGCAAAGAATTTTGTAACATAAGCTGAACAAAATAGCTACTAACCATCGCCCAATCAGCCGTATCGGGCCTAACATGCCAAAGGTAATTAACCCACAACTATATGTGCTGTAAATTTGGAAACATGAATGAGTGTGATAAACATTACAAGAAATCAATTATGTAGGTACAGTTGTATGAGTACTTGCCTCATCCCTTAGCCAACCTTTCCTAGGCGGGTCTAAGCAAACCAAACTTTCCCAAAACCTTCTATCCACACACACATCGTCACACCAAGGAAACTTGCAGTTAAGTGGTCCAATTTGTCCAAGAAATTCGTCAAATTCATTTGTAAAATGAACTCTGTTGACAGCATCGGTGGAGCGTGCAAGATCCTAGTATATGAAACGATTAAACTTATAATCAATATATATTTTAAAAGGTTGTCAAGAAGTATTTTTCATACCTCAACCCAAGGCGTGACAAATTTAAGTTTTTCACTCATATCTGGAACAGGTAACCTAGAGCATCGTCTTTTCTTTTCAGCATATGCCTTGGTCCAATAATACGAATTAGCTTCACCCGAACGTTGTTCACTCCTCTTGGAAACTGCAAAACGCCCTCTACTGGCTTTCATATGATCTGAGTTCATGATTGCTTCTCCCTTTTTCTTTCGTTCATTTTCATACTGCAACCTCTTTTCCTCTTCCCTCATTATCAACTTGTCTTCTTCCATCCTTAACCTCTTCTCTTGTTGCATCAACTGCTGCTCTTTTAACCGGGCACTTTCTAATTCTTCATGTCGCAACCTTAATTCTTCTTGGATAATAAATTCCTGTCAGCGTTTATAAAGAACCTATCATTATGATATGTTATGGTACGGAAATAGTTTTACACTTGTTTACTGATTTTGTAAATTACCTTTGCAAGATCGTCATCAGAAAATTCATCTAGCCGCGCTGATGAACTAGTATCAATGCTTGACTGACTTGACTCAAACAAGTCAAGAAAATCATGATTAAGCTCATCACAAAATTGTGCACTAAGATGCCGAAGATCATTAGTTAACTCCAATTTCTCCTAAGAATGAAAATAAGTATTTATAAAAAGCATATATACGAAAGATAATGGATAATTGAAGGGCTGTTTGGTAAATTTCGTGTATCCACTGCTACAGTATATCAATCCACTGCTAGTGGATTTGAATCCACTGGTAGCAGGTTCCTGATAATGGATAATTGAAGGGATGTTTTGTAAATTTTGTGTATCTACTGCTAGAGTATATGAATCCACTGCTAGTGGATTTGAATCCACTGCTAGCAGGTTCCTGAAAAAGGATAATTGAAGGGCTGTTTTGTAAATTTTGTGTATCCACTGCTATAGTATATGAATCCACTGCTAGTGGTTTTGAATCCACTGCTAGCAGGTTCCTGAAAAAGGATAATTGAAGGGCTGTTTTGTAAATTTTATGTATCCACAGCTATAGTATATGAATCCAATGCTAGTGGTTTTGAATCCACTGCTAGCAGGTTCCTGAAAAAGGATAATTGAAGGGCTGTTTTGTAAATTTTGTGTATCCACTGCTATAGTATATGAACCCACTGCTAGTGTTAGAAATCCAATGCTAGCAGGTTCCTGATGATGTCAAAGTATATATACGAAAAAAAAGAATATATTACCCCATTTATTTCTCGAGCAAGAACCTGAAAAAGGGACGTATATTATTATCAGTAGTCGTGTGATTATTGATGGATCTATGACTTTGAACAAATGCTTTAATAACCTGAATAATTGCCTCAAGTTTGAACAAACGCTTATTTAACTCTGTAATAACACGATCCTGTGTTATGCTGATCTCTATTATACTGCTCTCACTCCTGCGTATAATAGGTAAATGTTTCCTTTCAGTCTTGCCACGTTTGCGTGCTGCGGCCATCTTCTTCAACCACTCGTCGTAAAGATGTGTTGTTTTCACTGGTGGAGTTCTAGGTATGTAAGCATGGAAAAATGCCGTAAACTTTATATACCAATCAGATCTCCTCTCAGCTATTGTCGGTTTAAGTTCTTTAACTGGATTGGAATCCTGTTAAATAAAATAATAATGTTCAATAAAAGATTGCATTAATGTAGAAAAAAAGATTGCATTAATAAGAAAATTTTAAATATTACTTTTACCTTTCCAAAAAGAAACTTATAATCAGATCTTTTGAAGGGTGTATTCTTTGACCACGCTACTCCTCTTGGCATAATATCAGGAACTTTATTCCACCATAGAATGCTTCTTTCAAAAGACTCCAGTATCCAAATCTATTCGGATTTTGGAATTTCAATAAAAAATAATAACATAAAATATTGATACATAAAATGAATCCAGTGTATATTGATATATAAAATATTAACCTTGAAAGCCCAAACGAATCCTGATAGTGTATAGGTTGGAACAAATTTGTGGTCTTTGTTAATACCTTGAAGGAAATCCCACTTGTGTTTATCTGCAACATCCAAAATTTCATGATACAAAAGCCTCCAAATATGCTCTCCCTATGGGAAGGCATCCCAATCATCTAGGTTTTCAACTAATCGCATGAGAGAAACATCAACTTCCTGAACCAATAATCTGCCCATGAAGATAACCTCCAAAGCTAACAATAGACAAATACGTACTGCATCTTCGTCGCATATGATACCAAATGCCTCTTCATCCTCAATTAGGCCAAGAATATCTAAGTTTGTAAATTTTGAACCTGAAAGTTTTGGGAAAACCCTTGACATAAAATTGAGGTGTCCAGATCCATATTTTTCAAAACTTACTTTTCCAAAACTAAAACCAGTGATAAGCAAAAACTCTGGACGACCGAAATGTAGGGGACGGTCATCAATATAATATACAATCGGCATATCATAATGATTTTCATTCGGATAACATTGTTTTTGTAAAATATAATCTATCATATGTGCTTCGTGGTCAAAATAAGAAAGGTCCAACCATTTACCGAAACAAGTTGCCCGAAACAACTTCCTTCGTTTTTTATCCAACTTTGATTTTATTAAAGAAAAGTAGTTTGGTTTACTTCTGATGATGATTTTCGCCTCATATTCCTACAAATGAAAAAATAAAATAAATAAAGAAAATAAAATAAAAAACATATTCTGCATTCAATCATCAAAGCCTCACAGTACAATTTCGTAACAAATACCAAATATATTTCCATTGCTTAATGCCTTTATTGCAAAAAGGTAGAACAACAAAGAATCGCATCTCACACAACAGATAAATTACAAACCCCAACACAATCTAAAACGTTTTGCTAACTTAAATAAACAAAATTGTTGTTGCAAAACTACTATTAAACATGATTAATTTGAAATAAAAAAGGGGAAAAACAAATATACGAACAATTTATATATATCAACATAAAAATACATACCCGAATACGAAACATTTTTTTTCAGGATTTCGATAAGACGATAGTTCTTGACTTGTAGGAGTAATTTTGTAATGGGGGTGTAATGTATGTGTTATTCTAATTCAATGGTTAGGAAAGATATGATAAGTAAAAAGTATTTTTACCATGGTGTAAAAATTGGATAAGAGTACAAAAGTACTATTTTGTTAAAAACCGCTCAAATTAATTCGCTTAAGTCGCTCGACATTGGGAAGGAGCAAAATGAATAAAATAATACTTTCTAAAGTTTGACTTTTTCCTCGAAAATATCAAAAAAAAAGTCGCTTGAATCTTAAAAACTCGCTGGATATTAGTCGAGTAAAAATCATAGGTACGAAAATGATTGGATTCTGAAAAGTGTCAGGACCCTTGGCACTCTTAGATTGGAAGGAAAAAGTCGCAAGTCTCAAAGTCTATTTTGGAAATACCCAAACTTTTTTCCTAAAAAGTGATGACACCTTGAGCAAAAGATGCATTCTCAGAATTAGCCCTTAAATTTAAGAGGGGTGATAGACCCACAAAAAATGTTTCACAAAAGAAATCCACAAAATAAGGTGGAGGTATTTGATTGGTGCAAAAGAGAAAAGAGAAAGACCCCACATCCAAATGCACCAATCAAATACCTCCACCTCATTTTGTAGATTTCTTTTGTGGAACATTTTTTGTGGGTCTATTACCCCTCTAAATTTAATTACTATTTGTAACATCTTCACCTTCCATCATCGCCTTTACATAAACGGGTTTTCAAAATTCTAAAGTCTTCTTTATAGAAAAAAAATCATTCCCTTATCAAGAAATCTAAAAACGAAAAAATAAGAAATTTTTTCTAAAATTATAAGCTACCTCAGCTACTAATCTATTATATTATATATAATAAAATAAGCTTTTGTATAAGTCTACTAAGCTACCAGCATTAAAAATTCATTTAATGCACTTCCTTATTTAGCTTCTATGTACAATACTTTTATGCCTGAAGTTTTTAAAATGAAGGTATTGAAACTGGTAATTTTATGCAATACGTTTTTAAAGTCATTCCCCCAATTCATTCCCTGATTTTCAGCAGCAGATCATTGGCATTCAAAATCAATCCCCAAAAATTAACCTACATGATCGGTGCATCAATTGAAACTTACAAGATAGCTTTTCGGAGGACAATTCAAGATCTCAAGATGCGATTTCAAAAATTAACCCATCTTAATTCACAAATTGTAAGTAAAGATTCTTCATTTGAAATCATCCGTCGTGATCATATTAGGGATTTTTGATCAAATTTATTTGCATTACTAATTACTAATGATTTATTGTGTGTTTTTTAAATTAGGTATTCAAATTGGAGATTGTAATTGACTATGCGCCTTATTATCTGGTATAGTTTTAATCCCTAATTTTAATTTTTATAATGTAACTAAATTAAATCAAGATAAAAAAAATGGCATATCGATGATCCACACACCCGATTTGTTTTATCAATTTATGCAATATGGAATAAGTTTTTTAACCCTGATTATAATTAGGTTAATGTTTAGATAAGTTTTTTTATAATGTTTTTATTTTGTTCATGTGTTATGCAGTTATGCGGCCAATGATCTGACCACGTTGATTTTCCGGCAATGTTTATCGTCATAACCATTCTAAACTTAAAAAGGTATGAATTACAATCACTAAGCATTTTTTAATTTTGAAAATCTGTTGTCTCAAATTAATTTTGAGAATATTCATATCCCTAATTTGTGTAACAAGAAACGCGCCATTTTTAATGTGATTACCGAAATTACAGCTATATGTTATTTGATCATAATCTTTATGTTTCTAATTGTGGCGGAAGTAGGTGGGTTGTATGGTTGGCGTCTGCTCTTATTTGGTGAAGTAGGTGGTTGTATGGTTTGCGGCTGTGGATAAAAAGAAACCGACGACTGAGATGACGGACAAAGCGACGGTAGTTTGTGGTTTTCCCCTATTTGCAGACCCTACTATGAATAAGAACGAAGAAAAGGCATTCCAGAGTGTTCATGGCAAAAGAAGCAGTGGATGCGCACTCTATTCTTTGCAACATTTTTAGCTTCGGGTCAATGTAAAAATTATCACATTGCACATGATTGCTAATGTCGCCACCTTCAAATCCAGATGATTGGACTCTTGCCATATTTTTAGGTAACTAAATTAATACGCATGATAAACTATTGCTACATCTCCATTGGTTGTTTATCTTATGGTTTGGTTATTTAGACCATAATTGCTATCGTAAATACAAATAGTATGTAGTAGACATGATTTTATGCAAATATGTAATAGAATGTGTGAAATGTCATGTGTATTTAGTGCTATCGTATCATGAGCAATCACGACTTAATGTGACACGATCTTATTTCTATCTTGCAATGTCATTTATTAATTCACTATCAAAACATCCACTTGAATGATTCATTAGCTTATTAAGATTTTGGCATGATCATTATGTTAAATTGACGTTCTTCTTTTCCATTAAAAAAAACAGGTTCCAGGCTAAGAAGAAACATTTTTTCCGCAATTTTAGTACCATCATGTTATTTGGCGCTGTTGGTACCATGATATCTTTCACCATCGTATCATTTGTTACGTACTAAAATATTATCATGCATTCATTCTTGATAAAAGGCTTTACGCGTAATCCTCAAAATTGTTTAAGGTTATTGATTTACTTTATCTATTGTCTTTCTTCTTTTAAGTAGTATATTATCCTCCAATAAATAATGACGACCATGTATTTTTAATTTGGCCAAATAATACCAATGTAACCTGCTCGCACATTACATTTATTGGTAAAACTGACCGCTGAAGCAAGAATCCTATTCCCTGTATAATCATTCTTAACTGCAAGTGTTAATTTGCTCATGTTTGAAAATTCTGAAGTTTGTCTAATTTTTGGACAGGCGCAATAAATATCTTTTCGAGGATGAATATTGGTTCTCTTGGGCCGGGAGATTATCTTGGTTTCATAACAGACATGTATATTTATGGTTAGCAAGATACTTTGGAAGATGAAATTTCAAGATATACTAGGTTGTAAGTTTTCATTCTCATAATTTCTATAACATAACTTTTTTTTTATTTGTGTAAAAATTTTTGGGGTTGCTGTTTCACAAAATGATGAAATGCACTATGATCAGAGTCGACATGAAAAAGTTGTCTGAATCAAACCCTTATATAATGCTTTGAAGTTGATGTTTGCTTAAATGTGATTGCTTCACACTTATATACGTAGAGTGAAAAAGTTTTTTTGACGCTTTGGTTCTCCTCTTCACCTTAACTCTAATAGTATAAATAAGTAAATTTATCACTATGTGTTGATCTCTATTGCAGGTTTATGCTGTCACGCGACCTTTATTATTTGCGGTATTGGCGCTGAAATGATGGTGAAAGTTATGGTCAGTGAATGCATCAAATTTGTGGCTTGTCCTTTTAAGTATAGTTTTATTAAACATGTTAGGTATCTTTGTTTTATTAAAAACAACTCTTACACATCATCCAGACAAGGTCTTACTCCATGTTGGTGAGTTGTATTTTTTGCTAATAAGCACTTTAGTGATTATTAGCTTATTGCTCTTTACTTTCAGTTCTAAGTTCCATTTTTAAAGTGTTAAGTAAGTTTTACAAGTGAAAAAATTCCAAACCTGTTCTTAAAAATCAGTTTTCAAAGTTTACACCCCATAAAGGGGTGTTTGGCATAAGCTCATTTCAGGTTCTAAAAACTGCTTTTCACCCACTTTGACTTTCAAAGTCAAAGTATTTTGAGGTTTTAGTAAGTTTGCAAAAGGGTTTAACTTGTATCACAAAATTTACGAGTTTTTGATAACCAAAAAAAAAAAAATTTTGTCTTCAAAATTTCTGCACAAAACAGCAGTCATAGCTGCTGTTCCAAGTGTTTTTTGCAAGCTTATTTTCAAACCAAAATTGTCCAAAAGTGTTTTTCTTGCATCCTTATACACCCACCTTAATCTATGTTTAGCTCATTTGCACTTAGATTAGTTGTAGCATAGCTTAATTTGCTCTTTAAATCTGCCTCATGCCATTTCTGTTTCTGCTACAGCAGTTACCATTATGCCATAAGCCCTTTCACAGCCTTTTTTTTAGCTTGATTAAAAGCTCCTTATTAGAATCTAATTGCTCTTCTTAGATCTTAGGTACATGAATTTTACATAGGGTAGCTTATTTAGGAATTTAGTGGTTTCTTTAGTGCTTATTTTTAAGCCAAAACAGCCCCTATTGGATTGTTTTGGACTGCATGACAGTAGCCTTCACAGCAAGATTTAGGTGTTTTTTAGCTTATTAGTGGCCTTTTTAGCTTATTCCAGTTTCATTAGTTACTTTTTAGTTAAATTAGGTTAGTTTAGCTTATTTAATGCTTATTAGTGCTTATTTTCTCATTGTATGCTCATTTTCCAATTTAACTTACGAATCTCAAAACTGCTTGCATACTTCCAAGAGTTTGTTACCAATCTTTCTTCAAACAGTATCATCAAAAAAGTTGGATATGATTCCATTGATACCAGACATCCGGAGGCAAAAAGGTGATTGCCATTTGCCCTTTGGCTCTTTTTTGACACAAATATTTTTCAACTTATATTATAACACGGTTAAATGAAAATGGTATTAAGATAAAGCATAGTTCTTGGTTTTGCTCAACAAGGGTCAATTTATTGTACAGGTTAAATGCATGTGTTAAATATATCCAGCATAGTTTATCGCAACAAGAATATGGAAGAAATAAAAGTCGTTGAGAGGAAAGAAAAATATGGCCCTATAGTTTGTATATTTGGTGGGAAAGCATACGGCACGTATGCGAAAATGGAAATAATTTTGAAACTCATCATAGATGTTGGGGTAACAATAACAATGATTTTGACATTAGGGACTTACTCAAGGTATGATTTGTAAATCCTATCTACTAGAGTTGGTGGTCTTGATATAAAACCATGTCACTACAGAAAATAAGGCTAGAGGTGGTGGTAATGATATAAACATTTTCTATCAGCATTTTTCCCATGGTGATCTACACGTTATGGCTCAGTCTCATTATCTTGGACAGAAAAATAAGGTTAGAAGCTATTACAAGATGATTTGATCTTCTTAGATGCTTAGGATGTGTGTATATTAAAATATCGAACATGTCCTGTAACGGGTCCAAAATGGATACGGGTCGGAATGGGTCATAAAGATACACTTTTTGTAATTTGCATCCCTTTAACGAGCATGTGTCCCTTTTAGCTAATTTCTTTGATTCGGCCCCATTGACAGTCTTTAAGATAAAACATGACCACGATTGGTTATTTTTTATGTAAAAAGTATGCAGTTAGTTTATGTGTGCTTTTTCTTATCTGCTATTTTGCAGGTTTTTTCTTTGGACTCTTGGCAGGAGGAACAATTGAAGAAAAGGATGGAGATGACCAAATGAAAGATGGTTTTAGAGAAATTGGTTGTTGGCAAGCTATAAATCAAAAAATAGTTAAAAAATATCTTACATTAAGTTGGTGGTATACGTGAATTATGATCATCTTATTAGAATCCCGTATTTACAACGATATAACTTCGTTCCTATATCAACCAACTGAAGATTATATTTGTTTTAGTTTTATTCATCCTTACATACCATGATATGCAATTGATTGTCTTCCAAAATACAAAGACAAGCATGTAACTGTTACACTCAATTCATGTTCGACAATTTTAATCAATAGTACACATAAAGCTAGCTGTCCATAGAAAGGGTCATGAAGCTATATACTAATATTTCAATACCAAAGCTCTATGAAAAATCTTCTCCGCTACTTAATCTCTAAATATGAAATATTCATTGCCTTCTTCGATTTATGGCCAACCACTTTATATTAATATAGAGTATCGTTAAAGAAAACTATCAAGTGGTCACCTATTTTATGAACTTGAAATAAGGTAAGCCCTCATAATTTCATCTTCCATTTCGTTATTTCAGTCGAATAGGACATGTATGGTGTACACTTAAAAACTGAAATGAACAGATCATTGATTGTTAAAATCACAAAATGATTTTTAAGGCAACAGATCATTTTGTCTTCGCCAAACCAACAGATCATTGATTGTTAAAATCAGAAAATGATTTTTAAGGCAGTGTTAGATATATCGTTTTATTTTCATATTTTGGGTAATACATTTAGCTAATCAAGACAATGATTAGTAAAAAAATTAATTTAGGCAGATGAAGATTGTGCCTAAAAGATGAAAATAGTCAAATTTGTGGACATGGAAGTGATGGAACCATGGTAACTAGACATGTTCATGAGTTTAATAACATGCCTAAGAGATAAGAGTATAATAGGCATAATAACATGCGAGCGAGAGGAAGTAGTTTGAGGCGTTGGCCAGAGATGCCTTACCCTGATGACAGATACATCAATGAATTTGGAAACCGGCTTATATATGATGAAACTGATTATAACCCGGTCGAGATGGAATCTTAATATCAACGTTTGTACGCCTTATTGACAACGGAACAGAAGGGTGTATATGACACCATCGTGAAATCCGTTGATAGTGGAACAGGGGGTATATATTTTGTTTACGGTTACGGAGGTACCTGTAAAACATTTTTATGGAAAACACTTGCAGCCGGCGTTAGAAGAAAAGGTGATATAGTTTTGAACATTGCATCAAGCGGTATTGCATCTTTGTTAATGTCGGGAGGGCGAACTGCTCATTCCAGGTTTCATATTCCAACAAACGTTGATGAGACCTCCACTTGCTCAATAAGTGCTCAAAGCGATCTGGGAGCAATGTTAAAAAAGTGCAAGCTTATTATTTGGGACGAAGCGCCTATGACAAATAAGCTTTGTTTTGAGGCTTTAGATCGGTCTTTGAGAGACATAGTTCGTAGGAGCCGGTATGACGCATGTGATCAGCCTTTTGGTAACATGACGATGGTGTTTGGCGGTGATTTTAGGCAGGTTCTTCCTGTCATTCCGAAAGGATCACGCCAAGACATTGTTGGTGCTTCTTTGAAACAATCATACCTATGGGATTACTGCAAAGTTCTTAAGCTAACGGCTAACATGAGGCTTACTGTTGGTTCACGACCGGAAGATGTTAGCAAGATAAGAGAATTTGCAGAATGGATATTGAATGTGGGAGACGGCAAGCTTGGAGGACCAAACGAAGGAGAGGTTTCTATAGATGTGCCGGAAGATATTCTAATAGATATTCTTGATGACCCCATAGCATCTATTATTGACTTTACTTATCGATGTGACTCACACATATTTTAAATTTAACAAATTTACGTTATTACTTTTATTATCATCTCATTTATCTATTTCTTTAAAAACTAACCCGGTGTCAACGGGTCTCTAAGCTAGTATGGGAATAAATCTTGGAAAACTTGGGTTCGATTCATTAGAAGTTAATTAAATGTTATCTTGTAATATTTTCTCTTTGTACGTCTCTCTTTTCTATTTCTATGTATCCATTCTTTCTTCTTTTCTTATAATTCTCTTATTTTCCTCATTGATTTCTTTCCTTTTTTCTCTTTCTTTATTCTTTTCTCTACATCTAGATAATTATGTTAAAGGTTATGTCATTATAAAACATTATTCTTTAACCTATTCAAACTATTTAGTTAATAAGCGAAAACTATAAAACCCTTATCACAGCATTGTTCTTTTAATTAGATGGGGAACGCAATTCTGTATTCCCAACTAAAATCTCAAAACCCTAATCAAGATGATATTGAAGAACACCAAGAAGAAGAAACATTCACCTGTGAGATTTGCATCGAACCAATAACGCTCCCAAACATAAAATTTAAGAATAGTAATAGATGTGTGCACCCGTTTTGCACGGATTGTATGATTAAGTACATTGAAGTGAAACTCGAAGATAATGTTTCTGATATCAAATGTCCTGCTACCACATGCGATCATTCTCTCGATCCCTTATCATGTCACCCTAAAATCCCACACCAACTGTTTAATAAATGGTGTGATGTGTTATGTGAATCAACGGTGTTAGGGGTCAACAGGGTTTATTGCCCTAACAACGAGTGTTCGGTGTTGATATTGGATGAGTGTGGTAAAGGTAATGTAAAGAGGTGTGTGTGTCCTAATTGCAAGAAACCCTTTTGTTTTGAGTGTAAGGTAGCTTGGCATGCTGGTTATACATGTAAAGAGAGTGGTGTGACTAGAGATGAAAACGATGTCGCTTTTGGTGTTTTTGTCGAAACAAAAGAGTGGCAAAGGTGTCCAGTGTGTAGGCATTGTGTTGAACGTTTTGAGGGTTGCGACATTATAAGTTGCAGGTTTGTTATCCTTCCTCAATCAATCTACCTAACAATTGTTTTGTAAAATTCAACCTTGAAGTTTTTTATATCATCAATATTGACTATTTGGGCTTCAGCAAGTTGAGCCAAATCACCTTTAGTTTTTGCTCAAACCAATAAGTATTACAGTAACTTAATTAGCTATTATCTTGTTTGTTAAATTCTTAAGTTGGCCTAATTTGGTAATTTATGGGTTAATTGACATTTTACAATGAAACCATTGTGTTCCATTACTTCAAAATTCAGTTAAATTTATTGTTATGCAAGATGCAAAAATAAATATTAGAAGAAACGAATAAGCAATTACACAAAGAACACAATAACTAACGTGGTTTAGGCGCTTGGGATGATCGACCAAGGTTTTTCCCTTGTATTGTCTGCGATTTTTTATTTTATATAAACAAAAATCACTAGTATTTTAAATTTGTAAGCATAACTTACTAAGTGTAAATATATATAACTTGCACTCATGTACATCTTTGCAGATGTGGAGTTATGTTTTGCTACAGGTGTGGAAAAAAATTGCTAGCGTGCAAGTGCATCTCTACGTGCGTTCGTTGTTTCTGCTACTCATTTACAATTTTCATTTTTCTATTACTTTTGGTTGCCATTTTTGTTGTATGTCCTTACTTTCTTATAAAGAAACTCATAGAGTAATGATCAGCGGTTATTTTGTTATATCTATCTTTTAATCCTAACAACATTTGTTGATAATAAAATTTGTTCTAGTGAAAATTTTGATTTAGGATTAATTCCTTGTCCTGTTAAATGCGGAAGTAGTTCATCTTCTTATTATAATCTTTAACGGACCTGGCTCTAAGCTACTACTCCGTTGTGAGCTGATATGATAGCTCATATACTTTTACAAGTTGTAGTCTTATGTTTTATAAAAGCATTTGGTATAATATCTCACACCACCAAAAAAGTGGTCTGCTGCATTTGCTATATATATGAGGCTCAAGTACTCCCCATCACCAAAAGGCGGTGAGCTGCATTTGCTCACATACTTTGCACCACCAAAAGATGGTGTGCCGTGATTTCCCCAGATGGAGTCATCAAGAAAAAAGATTGATCCAAGAAAAAAGACAAAAATGAATGTTTATCTTTAAAGGTTAGGATAAATAGAAAGTTGCAACAATTTTTTTATCGCGAACCCAAGGTGCATAAAAAAAATAAGGACCAGTCACTCGGAGTCTACAACAAGAGAATGAAGTTTGCAATGCAATTTTTTTTATGTAAGTTTATAAGAAGAGTCTTTTTATACAGAACTAGGAATGCTTTTCCAGAGATATGATTAATTCGGAGTTCGGTTCATCTTTGGATTGAATGATATAATGATCAGCTTTTCTAAAGGCACCGATACTTCCTATGTTGATCATAACTTGTACGTACATCATGTTTTATTCATAGAATTTGTTAGGGTAAAAGCCATAAAATAACAACGTACTTTCTCAAATTTACCGAGTTGAAACACATACTTTTTTATCAACATATATACCCACGTACTTTCGAATTTTGTTCCGACTTCACCCATATGACCGATTTATATTAATATAATATTATATTAAATAATATTATTTTATTACAATATGGGTAAAGTCGGAACAACATTTGAAAGTACATGGGTGTATATGTTGATAAAAAAGTATGTGTTTCAACTCGGTAAATTTGAGAAAGTACGTTGTTATTTTATGGCTTTTACCCAATTTGTTAGATAAACAAACAATCCGGTAGTCTAGTGCAGTCCGGAACAAAATGATAACAAAGAACTCCCAAAGTTGAGTTGATACCCTGGAATAAATTAACACCAAGACTCGACAAAAATAAAACACAAAAATGTGCCTCAAACGATTAAACCTTTGTTTCTGATGGGGGGGGATGGGACACAATCAAATAACCCACGTTCAATTTAATACCCTTAATCCTATTTGGTTATATAATAAGCTAAACTTACATTTTAACCTATAGACAATAAACTAATGATAAAGACTAAATATGACAATTTTCACCTTGGGCAATATATTACCCTACACCGACACTCAACTCCAAACAAGGTTGACCTTCTCGTCAAGACATGTATTGTTGAAAAATTTAGTGCACTTGTGGGATTAGTTCACACCTGGTTTTGGGTTAGGAGGTACGGAGTGTACACCCATGAGGTCCCTGAACACCCTGACTCAAATAGTGGTTATTACTGATAATGTAGTAACTGATGGATCCACTGCTAGTGTATTGGTTACTACGGCTAGTGTAGTGACTGATGGTTCCACTGCTAGTGTTATGGTTCCTGCTGGTAGTGTTGGTTACTACTGGTAGTGTAGTTCCCATTGCTAGTGTATGGGTTCCTGCTGGTAGTGTTGCAGTGATTAATATGTAACAGCTTTGGCCGTTATGACTGCTTTATGACCACGTTTAATTGGTCATGTAACCACTATTTCTATGATAATGGAGGTTTATTATGGGTGATTAATTGGCCGTTAATCATACATCATGTTCATTGATTAGTGTTGAGTGTTCTCTACTATAAATAGAGAGTGACATCTTCATTTTGAAGACACACTGAAAAGAACAATAACAGGAGAAATAAACTGAAAGCTTAAACACTTATAAGCGCAAGGGTTATTGAATTGTGCCTAATTCTATAACTACATTTGGTCTTATCCCAAGTAGATATTCGTGTAACCCAGGCATTAAGGTCGAATAGTTTACTTTGAAAAGTTATCACACGATTCCAAGTGATATCCGGTAACCACCTAGTGGTATTGTTGTTGCCTTTGATTGTCTTACCCTGCTGCTGGGCGAATACACACCAACAATCAAAGTAAACTATTTTTGTGATAATCAATGGCAACTGCTGCAATGAAACACATGGCTTCAAACTTTACTAAGCTGGACAAGTTTGAAGGGGTGGACTTTAGGAGATGGCAGAAGAAGATGCACTTCTTGCTGTCAAGCATGAGTGTGGTGTATGTGCTAACCACTCCTATTCCTGATGATGGGGATGATGCTACGGTTGAGCAGATCAGGAGGAGGAGCAAATGGGAGAATGATGACTACATATGCAGAGGTCTTATTCTCAATGGTATGTCTGATTCTCTGTTTGATATTTATCAGAACTTTGAATCTTCCAAAGAACTGTGGGATTCCTTGGATGCCAAATATATGGCTGAGGATGCATCAAGTAAGAAGTTCCTTGTTAGTAATTTCACAAATTACAAAATGACTGATTCAAGACCAGTTATAGAACAATACAATGAACTTCTTGGTATACTTGGAAGGTTTACACAACACAAAATGCACATGGATGAGGCTATTTCAGTCTCTTGTGTCATTGACAAACTCCCTCCTTCTTGGAAAGATTTCAAGCATACCTTGAAATATAATAAGGAGGAATTAACTCTGGTTGAGTTGGGCTGTCATCTGCGCATTGAGGAATCTCTCAAGGTGTAGGATAATGACAAGCCAAGGAGCAACAATGCTGCTGGTGCATCTGTTGTCAATATGGTGGAACATAACAACTCCACCAGGTACAATGACAACAAAAGCAAACGTAAATATCATGATAACACAAGGGCAGATCCTAACAAGAAGGCAACACCTACTTGTTGGAAATGTGGCAAAACTTGTCACATTAAAAGGGACTGCAAAGGTGTTAAAATTGGTGGTAAAACCAATGGATCAGGCACTAATGGTTCAGGGAGTGGTGGTTCAGCCAACTCATTGAAAGGTCAGAATATGTTTAATAAGTCTTTTCAGATTTATTATGTTACATATGTATCTGAATCTTTTTATGTGCAGGATGATGATGTTGCGTGGTGGGTTGACTCTGGTGCAACAGTTCATGTGTGTAAAGATAGAAGCTCGTTTAAGACTTATGAGTCACTGAATGATGGTTCTATTCTTCAGATGGGAAATGAGTCAGCAGCCTTGGTGCATGGTCGTGGTTGTGTAGACTTTAGATTTAATTCTGGAAAGATTGTAACTTTGTTTGATGTTATTCATGTTCCTGATATCAGGAAGAACTTGGTTTCAAGTAGTATTTTGAATAATCGTTGATATAAACAAGTTATTGAATCTGATAAATTTGTTCTTTCTAAGAATGGTGTTTTTATTGGTTTTGGTTATTTATGTAATCAAATGTTCAGGCTTAATATTTCCACTGATAGTGTAAATTCAGCCTTTGTGACCACCACTCACCTGACTGATTCTACCCTTTGGCATGCTAGACTTGGCCATGTACACTATAAAAGGATGCAAGATATGTCTAAGGATGGGTTAATCCCATCATTTGACATGGACACTGAAAAGTGTAAAACTTGCATGTTGACCAAGGTAACCAAGAAACCTTTTCAGGGTGTTAGTCGTGAGACTAAGCTCTTGGAGCTAATACACAGTGACCTGTGTGACTTGCATGCCACTCCCTCTTTGGGGAATAAGAAGTACTTTGTGACATTTATTGATGATGCTTCTAGGTTTTGTTATGTCTATCTATTACATAATAAGGATGAAGCATTATATAAATTCAAAGTATTTAAAACTGAAGTTGAATTACAACTTGGGACCCTGATCAAAAGATTAAGGAATGATAGGGGAGGTGAGTACATGGATACTCAGTATTTTCAGTCTGTTGGTATTATCCATGAAATGACTGCCCCTTATACTCCTCAGCAAAATGGCATTTCTGAAAGGAAAAACATGGTGCTGAAGGAGATGGTTAATTCCATGTTGTCCTATTCAGGACTGAGTCAAGGGTTCTGGGGTGAAGCTATGTTAACATCTTGCTATTTATTAAATAGGGTTCCCAACAAAAGGAACAAGGTTACCCCTTATGAACTCTCGACTAAAAGGAAACCCAACCTGAACTATCTCAGGGTATGGGGTTGTAGGGCTGTTGTAAGTCTCCCTGATCCAAAGCAAAAGACTTTGGGTGAAAGAGGCATTGACTGCATCTTTGTTGGATATGTTGAGCATTCCAAGGCTTTTAGGTTCTATGTTATTGAACCTAATGAACATGTTTCAGTTAACTCAATAATTGAATCAAGGGATGCAAATTTTGATGAGAATAGATTCTCATCAGTCCCTAGACCAAGTCAGAGGATTCCAAATAGAACTCATGACACTGGTGTATCAGAGGTCCCTGATGAAGTACCATCAGAGGTCCCTGATGAGGTTGTGGTTCAATAACCTGAACCCGTGCTCAGGAAGAGCAAAAGGGTCAGGACTCCAAAGTCATTTGGACCTGAGTTTCAACTATACTTAATTGAAGGAACCAGGGATGAGATCTCAGACCAATACTCCTATTGCTTCATTGTTGAGGATGATCCCAAAACATTTGAAGAAGCAATGAAGTCCCAGGACATTGCTTTCTGGAAAGAAGCAATCAATGATGAGATGGATTCCATCATGGGCAACAACACTTGAGTGTTGGTTGAACTACCACCAGGCTGCAAACCTATGGGTTGCAAATGGATTTTCAAAAGGAAAATGAAGGTAGATGGAACTATTGAAAATTTCAAGGATAGACTAGTCATTCAGGGCTTTAAACAAAAGTCAAGAATAGACTATTTTGATACTTATGCCGTTGTGGCTCGTATCAGTACCATAAGACTGCTGATTGCTTTGGCATCTATTCACAATCTGGTTATTCATCAGATAGATGTGAAGACAGCTTTCTTGAATGGTGAATTGAAAGAGGAGGTCTATATGAACCAACCTCAGGGCTTCATCATGCCTGGCAATGAAAACAAGGTGTGTAAACTGATTAAGTCTCTTTATGGACTGAAGCAGGCACCAAAGCAATGGCATCAAAAATTTGATGAAGTGGTTTTGTCTAGTGGTTATGTTCTTAACCAAGCTAACAAATGTGTATATAGCAAATTTGATGATTCTGGTAAAGGAGTCATCATTTGCCTATATGTTGATGACATGCTGATCTTTGGCACTGACCAAAATTAGGTTGACCTGACAAAGGAATTTTTGTCATCAAGGTTCTCCATGAAGGACATGGGGGAGGCTGATGTTATCCTTGGTATAAGGATTAAACATGAAAGTAAAAGAATTTCTATCTCTCAGTCTCATTATATTGAGAAGGTGTTGAGGAAATTCAATTACTTTGATTGTACTCAAGTGAGTACACCTATGGATACTTGTGAGAAGCTGATGCCTAATAATGGCAAAGCTGTATCTCAACTTGAGTATTCTAGGGTAATTGGCTGCCTGATGTATGCCATGACTTGTACAAGTCCTGATATTAGTTTTGTAGTGGAAAAATTGAGCAGGTATACTAGTAATCCTAGTGCTCATCACTGGCAAGCAGTTCAGAGGGTACTGAAGTATTTGAAGAGAACTGCGGATTATAGTCTCTCATATACTGGCTATCCTTCAGTGTTGGAAGGATACACTAATGCAAGTTGGATCAGTAACACTGAGGACAATTCGTCTACCAGTGGCTGGGTATTCCTACTTGGTGGAGGTGCAATTTCTTGGGCATCCAAGAAGTAAACTTGCATCACTAGTTCAACAATGGAATATGAATTTGTGGCCTTAGCAGCTGCTGGTAAAGAAGCTGAATGGTTGAAAAACTTGCTTCTTGAGATTCCATTGTGGCCTAAACCTATAACACCTATTTCTATCCGTTGTGATAGTGCAGCTACATTGGAAAAGACTTATAGCCAGATGTACAATGGGAAGTCTAGACACTTAGGTGTCAGACATAGCATGATTCGTGAGCTTATCATGAATGGGGTGGTATCTATAGAGTTTGTTAGATCTCAACAAAACTTAGTTGATCACTTGACGAAAGGTTTGGCTAGAGACTTGGTTATAAAGTCTGCTAAAGGGATTGGTTTAAGTCCAACTTAGTCACTGAATGCTAGGACACCCAACTCCCTCCTAAGGAAACTTAGGAGCTGAGTTCAATGTGGAAAGCTAAAAATTCAGTAGACTGGAGCACATGTTTTATATTACATCCCAAGGTTGTGCTCAGAACCTGTTGAAAGGAGGATGAAGTCTTTACTTCTTAATGGTTAATTTTCTTTGAAAAAGTGCTTGGCAGGAGCATGAATAAAGAGGAACCACCTATGTGAATGTTGAAATTTTGCCGCTTCAGGGAGCTTTGGAGTTTTGGCTCTTACAACATTCATGAATTTGGATATGGACACATGGCTTGTATAGTGTCAGGAGCTGTTAAGTGTTTGAAAACTTGTGTGTATTTTATCTTCAGGTATTCAAATGGGTTGAAGGGTTCAATTCTTAGAACACCCTGATTCTCGAATATTTGAACGTGTAATTTACTAAGATGGAAATTCAATCCTCAGGATATTTTCGTTTATGCACATGTTTTGTTTAAAGTTTGTTTTTCTTGAAAAGGAAGTGAACTAAATTTGGGGAGGATTGTTGGAAAATTTAGTGCGCTTGTGGGATTAGTTCACACCTGGTTTTGGGTTAGGAGGTACGGAGTGTACACCCATGAGGTCCCTGAACACCCTGACTCAAATAGTGGTTTGTACTAGCAGTGTATTGGTTACTACTGATAATGTAGTAACTGATGGATCCACTGCTAGTTTATTGGTTACTACGGCTAGTGTAGTGACTGATGGTTCCACTGCTAGTGTTATGGTTCCTGCTGGTAGTGTTGGTTACTACTGATAGTGTAGTTCCCACTGCTAGTGTTTGGGTTCCTGCTGGTAGTGTTGTAGTGATTAATATGTAACAACTTTGGCTGTTATGACTGCTTTAGGACCACGTTTAATTGGTCATGTAACCACTGTTTCTATGATAATGGAGGTTTATTATGGGTGATTAATTGGCCATTAATCATACATAATATCCATTGATTAGTGTTGAGTGTTCTCTACTATAAATAGAGAGTGACGTCTTCATTTTGAAGACACGTTGAAAAGAACAATAACAGGAGAAACAAACTGAAATCTTAAACACTTATAAGCGCAAGGGTTATTGAATTGTGCCTAATTCTATAATTAAATTTGGTCTTATCCCAAGTAGATATTCCTGTAACCCAGGCATTAGGGTCGAATAGTTTACTTTGGAAAGTGATCACATGATTCCAAGTGATATCCGGTAACCACCTAGTGGTATTGCTGCTGCCTTTGATTGTCTTACCCTGCTGCTGGGCGAATACACACCAACATGTATAACATTGTGTTTAGTACCCACCTACAGAACTTCAACCGTCTTTGATTCCAATACCTCCCTCATAAAGTGATAACGCACATTGGTGTGCTTAGTCGTCTCATGAAATACATGATTTCACGATAATTGAATTGCACCCCACAGTGTTAAGCTCCACACCCAACTCTTCCAAGAGTCCTCTTAGCCAAATAGCTTCCTTCAAAGCCTTCGTAAGGGCCATATAGTCATATACTCCACCTCTGTAGTTGAAAGAGCCACTACGTGCTGTAGCATTGCCTTCCAACTTACAACACATCCCGGTACTAAAAATGCATAACCTATGATAGACCTACCTTTATCTGGATCCTTAGCGTAGTATGAATCAACAAAACCTATTACGTCCACATGGTTGACACGATATGTCCCATATACCAAACCCTCGTTCGCAATGCCCTACAAATATTTCATAATCCACTTTACTGCTTCCCAATAGTTTTTACCTAGATTCCTCGAATATCATTTAACTAGACTTACTGAATACGCTATGTCTGGCCTCGTACACACCATCAAGTACATTAAGCTCCCAATCGCATTTACATACGACACCTTACTCATCCTTTCAACATCACAATCCCTAATGGACAATCATTCAACAACAGCTTGAAGTGCCCACCCAATGGCATATGAACTGATTTACCAGTGTCTATTCTAAAAATATTTAAGACCGTAGAAACATACCCGGATTGTGACACCCTCAGAATCTTGCGACTCCAATCCCTGGGGATCTCCATACCAAGAATCTTATTTGCTTCCTCGAGCTCCTTCATGTCGAACTCCTTCTTTAGCAAAGACTTGGTAGACCCAATCTCAACCTTTCTTTTACAAGCAATCAACATATCGTCTACATATAACAATAGATAGATATACTCACCTGGTGCATAAGTCATGTAATATACGCAGCTATCATAACTGCTAAGCTTGAACCCGTTGCTCATCATGTATTCACCAAACCTCCAATACCATTACCTAGGTGACTGCTTCAAACCATAAAGAGACATTTTAACAAACATACCTTGTTACCTTGTTCATATCCTGGTGGTTGCTTCATGTAGATCACTTTTTCGATACTTCCATGTAAAATGTCGCCTTTACATCAAGCTGCTCCATCTAATAATCTCTTCATGTAGATCACTTTTTCGATACTTCCATGTAAAAATGTAGCCTTTACATTAAGCTACTCCATCTAATAATCTCTACATGCAGTCAATGCAAGCATAACCCGAATAGATGTGTGTCGAACTACCGGTGAAGATACTTCATTGTAATCAATACCTGCCCTCTATGTGAATCCACAAGCAACCTACCTTTCCTTGTACTTAGGCTATTGAACACCTCCAATCCCTTCTTTTATCTTGAACAACCATTTGCAACTCACCAAATTTTGCCCATCTGGATGATCTACTAACTCCCACGTCTTGTTCTTCCTCAGAGAATCTATCTCTTCTTCCATAATAGCTTGCCACTTAGAAATGTATTCAGAAGAAACTGTGTCCTGGTATGTCAATGGTTCATGAATGTCTTCTTCCTTTGCTGCAACAAATGCATAAGCAACCATATTACTCTCATCTCAAAACTCAAAGGTCTCGTTCTTGTCCTTGTCCTTGGCTATGTATCCCGAACCAACTGATAATCTGTGAGATTCGGTGTCTGGCCAGTTTCTTCATCTTCTGCATCTTCATCCTCGTCATCTTCTTGGTCTAGTTGATCTTCCTCAAGCATACAATTATTTAAAACCTACAGTTCCACCTCAACCTGTTATAGAATCCTTCAACGTGTCTTTGTACATGACACTTTCATTGATGACCACATTCTTGGCTTCCTGCTACTGACTATTTAGGTGATTCATTATCAAGCTTATATAGCTTGTACCCCTTCATACCCTTAGAATACCCTAGAAAAACGTATTTATCGCTCTCAGCTTGAGCTTACCTTGTTTAACGTGTGAATATGCGACACAACCAAAATCCCTCAACATCCCATAATCACCTGGATCTCCCCACCACATCTCCAAAGGTGTCTTTTTCTCAAGGCTTGTCGATGGTGACCTACTGATAAGATATGCGGCCGTACATGTGGCTTTCGCTCAGAAGTCTTGGGCAATCCAGACTGAATTAATAAGCAACCTACCTTATCCATGAGAGTTATACCTTAATCCACGACTATATATACTTATGTAATGCCTCACTTGAGGCTTGGTTGGTTTCATAATACAATTTACTCTTTCTTATTTGTGTAACATGATTCCTCCCATCTCTTTCTCTCTACTTTCTCTCACTAGAATCTTGTGTTAGTTTATCAATATTCGGAACCTACATCACTTTTAATAATACTCTTCTCTCATAGCTTGAGCCAAAATGGCCCCACCCATATTTTATTTTCTTTTTTCGTTTTTTCAAACCAACTAACTTTTTAATCATTCAAATAAAAATAAAAAATATAAAACGAAAATAAAACTAGCTTACAAATTTAAAAAAACAATGCGAAAATTAAAAATAGATACAAAAATTAAAAAATATATATATGAAAATTAAAAAACATTACACGAAAAGAAAAACACAATCGTCTTATTTCTTTTTTATACGCATCAAAACAATTTTAGCGTTCAATTGATTTTCTATTCTTCCCGCCATTTGAAACAAATCAAAGTGAATATCGTAATCTTTTCAAGATTCTTCTTTTAAAAAAGTCTCAATCAAAGCACGCCTTTCTTGAATATGTTTGCATTCCTTTCATGTTTTAATTATATCAGCTTTAGCTTTGCTCGCTTTTTCAATCAACACAATTGTGTTGGTAATTGCATGCATACGAATATTATCCTCATCAACTTGTTTCATTACTTCAACTTTGATTTCCTCAAAGGTATGTGGAAGAAAACATTTCATAAGATTTTTTGTAGAGAGTATTGACAGAGAAAAGTTGTGTGAAAATTGGTTAAAATTGTGTCATATATACAGTGTTTAAAAATAGAATATTGGAATTAAAAAAAAAAAGTTAAAAAAATAGCCTTTTAGAAACGGTGTCTTTTTTGTCTTCTTTCACAAATCACTCAGGCCAGTAACTGGCTCAACAAATGGCACGCGCACGCAGGGGGGCGGGGTGGGTATCTTGGCTTGATGGTGGCGACCCCAATGGAGGTGCCATGTGGGAATTGGCGTGCAAAATCGTCATGGTACCTTTGAGCTTTAACAAAAATAGTAAATTGCAAAAAAAAAAAAAAAAAAAAAAAAAAAACGTCATCGTGGTTTGGCCAAATTGCAGATGCACTCATTGTCCCTGTGAGGAACTTACAAGTGCACATATGGTCATTGGGAGAAGTTAAATTACTAAACTACCCTTTGCATCTTCCTTTACACTTTGGTCCATGTGAAGGTAATTTAGTCATTTAATTTTGACCAAGGACCAAAAGTTAACCTATAAGTTCCCCACAGAGACAACGAGGGCACTTTCAAAAAGATAGGCACTGAACGTGCAATTTGGCCAAACCACAAGGACAATCATTGCAATTTATCAAAAAAAAAAGTGTATTTAACTTGTTAATTTTTTATTATTTTTATTTATTTTATTTATTATTATTTTGTTCTATTAAAACACAAAACTTTCAAATTTCGATTTTTATTTGTATTTTGTGACCATTCTATAATAACGTTTTTTAACCATGTTAACCAGAAAAATGAAAACTCCAATTTACACTTGCCACTTTTTTCTCTTTAAAAAAACAGAATTTCTCAATCAACCATTCAATTATCTCATTTTAACTCTAATCACCATTTGTAAAATCTTCAGCTTCTATCATCGCCCGTACATACACGGGTTTTCAAAATTCTCAACTTATTTTTATAAAAGAAAATTCACTCCCTTCTAAAAAAATCTAAAAACGAAAAAATAAGAAAAAATTTCTACAATTAAACGCGCTACCTCAGCTACTAATATGGGAATAAATCTAGGAAAACTTGGGTTCGATTCATAAGAAGTTAATTAAGTGTTATCTTGTACAGTAATATTTTCTCTTTGTACGTCTCTCTCTTCTATTTCTATGTATCCATTCTTTCTTCTTTTCTTATAATTCTCTTATTTTCCTCATTGATTTCTTTCCTTTTTTCTCTTTCTTTATTCGTTTCTCTACATCTAGATAATTATGTTAAAGGTTATGTCATTAATCATTATAGAACAACATTATTTAACCTATTCAAAATCTTTAGTTAATAAGCGAAAACTATAAATCCCTTATCACAGCATTGTTCTTTATATTAAATGGGGAACGCAATTCCATATACCCAACCAAAATCACAAAACCCTAATCAAGATGATATTGAAGAACACCAAGAAGAAGAAACATTCACATGTGAGATTTGCATCGAACCAATAACGCTCCCGAACATAAAATTTAAGAATAGTAATAGATGTGTGCACCCGTTTTGCACGGATTGTATGATTAAGTACCTTGAAGTGAAACTCGAAGATAATGTTTCTGATATCAAATGTCCTGCTACCACATGCGATCATTCTCTCGAGCCCTTATCATGTCGCCCTAAAATCCCACACCAACTGTTTAATAAATGGTGTGATGTGTTATGTGAATCAACGGTGTTAGGGGTCAACAGGGTTTATTGCCCTAACAACGAGTGTTCGGTGTTGATACTGGATGAGTGTGGTAAAGGTAATGTAAAGAGGTGTGTGTGTCCTAATTGCAAGAAACCCTTTTGTTTTGAGTGTAAGGTAGCTTGGCATGCTGGTTATACATGTGAAGAGAGTGGCGTGACTAGAGATGAAAACGATGTCGCTTTTGGTGTTTTTGCCGAGAGAAAAGAGTGGCAAAGGTGTCCAGTGTGTAGGCATTGTGTTGAACGCCTTGAGGGATGCAACATTATAAGTTGCAGGTTTGTTATCCTTCCTCAATCAATCAACCTAACAAGAGTTAATTTCTTTTCAATTCAACCTTGAAGGGTTTTTTCTTTTTCTTTTTTTTTTTTTTTTTTTTTTCTTTTTTTTTTTTAATTTTTTATAATATTTTTTTATCATCAATGTATAGTTTCTGCTGACATAATATATCAATATTTGACTATTTGGGCTTCATAGCCAAACTATCTTATTTTTTGCTTAAACCAAGTATTAACTTGGCCATTAACTTGTTAATTGACATTTTACAACTAAACCATTGAGATCCCTACTTCAAAATTCAATTAAATGTATTGTTCTGCAAGACGCAATAAAAAATTAGAAGAAACCAATAAGCAATTACACAAAGAACACAATAACTAACGTGGTTTAGGCGCTTAGATCCCTTGTATTGTTTGCGATTTTTGATTTTATATCATCACAAATCACTAGTATTCTGAATTTGCAAGCATAACTTACTAAGTGTAAATATAACTTGAACTCATTTACATCTTTGCAGATGTGGCGTACAGTTTTGCTACACGTGTGGAGAAGAATTGCTAGCGTGCAAGTGCATCTCTACGCGTGTTGTTTATTTCTTGGGATTCATAATTATCTGTATTCTTCTATTACTTTTCATTGGCATTTTCATTTTATGTCCTTACTTTCTTATAAAAAAACTCGTAAAGTAATGATGAGCGGTTATTTTGTTATATCTATCCTTTAATCCTAACAACATTTGTTGATTATAAAATTTGTTCAAATGAAAATTTTGTATTTTGGATCAATTCCTTGTCCTACTATAAATGTGGAAGTAGTTCCTTTTCTTATTATGATGTTTAAGCTCCTAGTTGTGAGCTGATTTTGAAGTCCTAGAAGTACTTCACACCACCAAAAAAGTGGTGTGTCGCATTTGCCTTATGAGGCTCAAGTACTCCGCATCACCAAAAGGTGGTGAGCAGCATTTGCTCAAATACTTTGCATCACCAAAAGATGGTGTGCCGTATTTTCCCAGATGGAGTCATCAAGATAAAAGATTGATCCAAGAGGGAAAAAAAAACAAAAATGAATGTTTATCTTTAAAGTTTAGGATAAATTGAATAGAAAGTTGCAACAATTTTGTAACACGAAACCAAGGTGTATTACAAAAAGAAGCAAAGATTAAGGAGGTGCATAAAAAAAGAAGGATCGGTCACTCGGAGTCTACAACAAGAGCATGAAGTTTGCAAGGCAAAATATTTATCTAAGTTTATATGAAGACCAGTCTTTTTTAACGGAACTAGGCATGCATTACTGGGAGATATGATTAATATGGAGTTTCGTTCATCTTTGGGTTGAATAATATAGGGATGATAACTTTAAAAAGCATCATATTTGTTTAAAAATACTCTTCTGGCTATTGAATAAATTTTTTTGCTTACTTGGGTGCTAAAGATTCAATTTCGGACTAAGTACTTTGTGACATTTTTGCCCTTAAAATTCTTAAAAAACCATGGGCAAAAATGTCACAAAAGTACCTCAAAAAGACTGAATTTGAAATAGTAGTACCTCAAAAAGTTCAAATTTGAAAGTTTAGTACCCGTATAAGGAAAAAAATTTGTTCGATACCTAGAAGAGTATTTTTGAATAAGTATGATGATTTTTAAAGTTATTATCCCAATAATATACTCGTGAGCTTTTCTAAAGGCTTGTACCGATACTTCCCATGCTGATCATAACTTGTAAGTACATCATGTTCTATTCATAGAATTGAACTGGTTTTTCAATTACCCCGGCCTTGTGAGGATCGAGGGCTGCAGAAACAGTGCGAGTGAAGAGCAGTCATTTTAGCCCTATAACCTTGCAAACATAAATCCCACGAGATGAGCGACTTAACACGGATGAGCAACTTAACACGTTGGGCTAACTGTAAAGATTAGCATGTTTATCCAAACAGGTTTCAGTTTGTTTTTAACCCTTCAGCTTCTTATTAATTTCGAGAAAATAAATGTATTCATTAAGATGAAAAATTATCAATGAATATAGCAAGTATTTATTTGGAACAACATTCTGTACGCAGACAAAATAAATCATGGAAATTTGTTATAAAAAATAATCCGTGAGGATTATATCCTTATTCGTGTTTGGATAAGATATATTTAAAATACTTCCATTCTTTTTTTTGAATGGTAGAAAGTGAATATATATAAATATAAAAAAACTCTAACAAGATGCTTAGAGGAAGTTTACAGCATGTCACAACAAGTTCTTACAAGCCAAAATTTCCATTCTATCGATCCACTATCATGCCGCTCCAATTTAACATATCAAATGTTTAATATGTGGCGTGACAAGTTATGTGAATCAATGGTGTTAAGGGTTGATAGGGTTTATGGCCCTAACAATGAGTGTTCGATGTTTGGAAGAGTGTTATAAGGTGTTGGATTATGGGAGTTGATTAGCATAAATAAACTAAGAGTGTGTGAGCCTATTGGGGGCACACACGTTAAACACGAGAGTACGCTATATGTTTAATACTTGAACTTGACCCGTCTTTTCACCCGTTAAGACTAGACCCGATTGAATTCAAAGACCAATCCCATTGACTGGTTATCAATAGGGGGTGTTATGTTCAAAAAAAAATAGGGGGTGTTTGGTTTTGCTTTAGGCTAGTAGAATTGTATGAGAATAAGGAATACAAGCTTACTTGGAGGACAAGTTTAAAGCCCAAGGGTGCTAGGTTTTTGAGACTATATATACACCATCAATAGCTCATAAACCTCACGCCATATACTCCTTAATTCTCAGCAATTATACACGATCGATCACCACAGTTTTCTAGTCTATTAGAACCCTAAAACCAATTAGCGTTTTGAAGTGAATCGCAAACCAAGAACCTTTGTCTTGCATCAAATCGATTCAAGTGTTTTAAGGTTTAGTTGTACCTGATTTTCTGAGTGTTTCCTGGTCGAATTTGAACTCAAGGGGATTAGTGGTTTTGTTCGTTGTTCTCGGGCCGAAAAGGAAGACAGATTACATCGGGTTAGTTATACCCGATATCGGACAGCAAAGGCTGTTGTGTTCTTGGGTCTGGTGGATATCAGACAACAAAGAAAAACGGGTTCTAGGATTTGTTTGGTTCGATAAGTTCAAGTTAATTATAAGGGTTGTTTGTTAAACGTGACGCGACTAGCTTTATCGGACGTATTCGTGTTAAAATGTTTGTGTGAGCACTCGTAGAGGTGATCGTGTTGATCACTTAGTTTCGTTGTTTGATAACTTGCGGGTGACTACGAGGGTTAGTTCTTCTTGTTTCCTTTTATATCCAATTATTTATTAATTACGTGTTAACTTGATTACATTAACTAGATCCATATTCCGCTCCATACTCGTAGTGTTAATTGGTTAACTTGATTATAAAATCCCAACAGTGGCATCACGAGTCAACTCGTTTTTGTGATTATGGGTTACACGTTTTAATAAACACGCGAAAAAGGCTGCATGAAATCTAATTAGTTATTTGTTTTATTTTTGTTTTGACAACTATAATGCAATACTTGTCAATTATTAATAAAAAAATACCTAGACACAAACTAAAATTAAATTGTTAATTAGATACATAAAATTGCAATTATTAAAGGTTAATTGGTTTGCCATGTTTATTTTATGTGTATATTCCGGCTATAAGACCCACTCAATTGCTTTTTGTGATGTATAGGACGATCTAGGCACATTGATAAAAACCTAGTGAGAGTCTTATGGTTCTCCTTTTGGGGACGACTTGCGAGAGAACTCGGATCAATATGTGTTTGTTAATGTTTTTGTTTATATGTTTGTGATTCTCTATGTGCATAATCGTTATATATTTTGACACCTAATTACATGCAATATTGAATAATACATATCGTAACCATAGCATTAATAATGGTCTTAATTTACACGCCTAAATACCATGCTCATTGTGACCTGCTATTTGATTCGTGGAAAATTGTTTTTGTAAAATTAAGTGACCTAAACTATTGAAACAAGTTTTTCATGAAATTAAAAACTAGACACTATGGACACTTGGGAATTGGGATGTACGGCTCACCCACTAGAACAAACTATAAAGGGGTTTAAGGAGGTGCGCACAGTCACACCTCAAGTATTGCCTCGTGCTGACCTGGTCCTCCGCCTCCCTGTGAGTTTGATTGGAGCTACCGTGAACCATGATGATCACTACAGTGTCATAACTAAAAGTTTTTAAAATAAGTGTTACAAAGTTGTTTTGCATGCTTCTTTGTACACGATTTTACCATATTTATGTGTATACCCTATGTGAAAAGTTTAAGTCTATGCCAACCAACTAAGAACACGTGCATTTGGCTTGACCTCTTTGGTCAGACCTTAGGGCTATTCCAACCCATGGTGAATATTGCTCATTGGTCAGACCTTTGGTGATATTTGCAAGTTCTTACTTGGTCAACTTATTTCGAGTATGCTTGGTCAGACCTCGGACCCGAGGCATAAGATGAGACTAAACATGCTCTTGAAATTATTACTTGTTTACTAATGCCTTGATCAGTCAAATAAACTCTAAGAGTTGCATTGTGCAATTAACGCTCGTCGCTTACCTCTTGCCCTACTTGTTTACAAATTGGTCAGACATTTGGTAATAAGTGGGAGGTCAAGTTGTATCTTAGTCTTATTAGTAATTAATTGGGTAGTTAATTTTTTTAAGAAGTTAATTATCGAAAATACTAATTATTTGAACTTTTCTAAATTGTAGATGACTACCTCAGTCGGAAACAATTCGGTACTCATGAGTTTCTTTGAGAAACAAAAACTTACTGGACCTAACTTCATTGACTGGCATCGCCAACTTCTCATTATCCTGTCATCTGAAGATAAAAAAATATATTTGGAGCATCCCATTCCTGCTGCACCTGTCGCAACTCCTGGCCACCTTGTCCCTCCCGAGGCTCTTACAGCTCACACTGCTTTGGTTAAGGGGTCAAAGGACATAACTGCCTTCATGCTCATGACCATGGAGTTAGAGATCCAACGAAATCTAACTCATCTTGGTGCTTATGACATGCTTCAGGAGTTGAAGTCCATGTTTTCCCAACAAGCAGAACAGGAACTTCTTCAAACTGCGCGAGAATTTCACGCGTGCAAGCAAGAAGAAGGTCAATCAGTTAGCTCATATGTTCTCAAGATGAAGAGCTATATTGACAATTTGGAACGTCTTGGTCACCCTGTTACTCTGAACTATAGAGTCAGTTTGATCTTAATTGGACTCTCTAAAGAGTATGTCTCGTTTGTGTAGAACTTTAATATGCACAACATGGGGAAGACTGTAAATGAGTTACATGCTATGCTTAAACAACATGAGCAGACGTTACCAAAGAAGGATGTTGCACCTGTACTACATAATATATGTGCGAGAAAGGTCCAAAAAAACCAAAAGAATAAATCATTTAAGGCTGTTAAGGGGAATCAAGGGAAGGGCAAGTATAAGTTGGCTTATGCTCCTGAGCATAAACCACCTTATGCCCCCAAGTCCAAGAATCCTCCACCACCCAAGAAGGATAATCCTGCTAAGGACGCGACCTACCACCAATGTCGTGAAGTAGGTCATTGGAGAAGAAATTGTCTCGTGTATCTCGCCGAGTTGATGAAAAAGAAGAAGCAGTCTCTTGCAGCTAGCTCTTCAGGTATTTTCACTATAAAACTCTACTCTTTTCCTAGTACATCCTTAGTATATTACACAAGTTGTGGTACTCACATCTGTAATACTACTCAGGGTCTCAGGGGAAGTAGGAAGCTGATGCCAGGAGCTTTAAGTCTCTATGTGGGCAATGGTCAATGGGCAGCAGTTGAAGCTATTGGTGTTTTTCATTTATGTCTCCCTAGTGGATTAGTGATTGTTTTGAACAATTGTCATTATGCTCCCTCTATTACAAGATGAATTATTTTAGTTTCTTGTTTGTATGACGATGGTTTTGTTAATCGTTTTGAATCGAATAATACAATTTCAGTTTCTAGAAATAACGTTGTTTATTTTACTGCTATCACACGGGATGGTATTTATGAAATTGATATGTCTTGTTCTAATACAAATAGTAGTTCTATGTTTGCTGTTAGCAATAAAAGAGCCAAGTCTGCCTTGGACTCTACTCCCTTGTGGCACTGTCGTCTTGGACACATTAGCAAGAATCGCACGGAGAAGTTGCAACATGATGGACTTCTCAACTCAACTGACATTAAGTCATTTGAAAAGTGTGTTTCATGCATGTCTGGTAAGATGGCAAGGAAACCCTATTCACAACAAGTGGAAAGGGCTAACGATCTACTTGGACTAATACACACGGATGTATGTGGCCCATTTAGAATTGTGTCAAGACAAGGAGCAATTTACTTCGTCACTTTTACTGACGACTATAGTCGGTATGGTTATGTTTACTTGTTGAAACATAAACATGAAGTGTTTAAAACATTTAAGGTATTTAAAAAGGAAGTAGAAAACCAACTCGGGAAGACCATTAAGTCATTACGTTCTGATCGTGGGGGTGAATATATAAGTCAATAGTTTTTGGATCATCTTAAGGAGCATGGGATTATTGCCCATCGAACTCCTCCTTACACTCTACAACATAATGGTGTGTCTGAGAGGAGAAATCGAACACTGGTAGACATGGTTCGCTCCATGATGAGTCAGACTACTCTTCCAAATTCCTTTTGGGATTATGCCCTTGAGTCTGTTGCACGCATTCTCAATATGGTTCCAACTACGAAGGCTGATAAGACACCATACGAGATATGGCATGGGCAAGCCCCTAAGATGTCTTACTTACAAGTCTGGGGTTGTGAGGCACTTGTTAAGCATGATACATTTACCAAACCTGACAAACTTGAACCCAGATCTATTAAGTGTATTTTCGTAGAATACCCAAAGGAAACAATGGGATATTCTTTCTACCTTCCATCAGAGAACAAAGTTATTGTTGCTCGAAATGCTGAGTTCTTTGAGAATAATCTCTTGGATTAAGAAGCAAGTGAGAGTCTAGAAGATCTTGAAATTATTCAAGATAAAGATACAAATCCTTCTATAGACACTAGCTTACATCATGATGAGGATGATCAAGAAATTGATGAACCTCAAAGTGATATCATTCCAATTCGTAAGTCCGCTAGGACACGCCATGCTCCTGATCGAATGTGATTATACATCGATGCTGAGGAACATGAGTTAGGGGATCTTGGTGAACCCAATAACTATAAAGCTGCATTGGTGGATCCTGAATCCAAGAAATGACTTGATGCAATGAATGTGGAAATGAAATCCATGAAAGACAATGACGTCTGGGTTTTAGTTGAGCTTCCTCCTAACTGTAAAACAGTTGGTAGCAAGTGGCTTTTCAAAAAGAAAACTGATATGGATGGTAAAGTATACACCTTTAAAGCTCGTCTCGTAGCAAAGGGCTTCACTCAAACCTATGAGATTGATTATGAAGAGACCTTTTCTCATGTTTCAGACATTAGAGCTATAAGGATTCTCATAGCCATAGTTGCGTTCTATGATTATGAGATTTGGCAAATGGATGTCAAAATCGCCTTGCTCAATGAACATCTTTACGAAGAGGTCTATATGGAGAAACCTGAGGGTTTTGTTGATCATAAATATCCTAACCGAGTATGCAAGCTCAAGCGTTCCATTTATAGACTTAAGCAAGCATCTAGGCAATGGAATAAACGTTTTGATGATGAGATTAAGAAATTCGGTTTCACTCAAAATCAAGATGAGCCATGTGTATATCAGAAAGTTAGTGGGAGTTATGTCACTTTCCTAATTCTATATGTTGATTACATATTGCTCATGGAAAACAACATTCCAATGTTACAAGATGTAAAATCCTATCTTGGAAGATGTTTTGCCATGAAAGATTTAGGAGGAGCGGCTGATACGCTTACACAGCGCGTTCGGGGTCAAAGGAACTTCCTTTTCGTCGAGCAAGTTTTTCAACACCCTAGGCAGTGAATTTAATCGTTGTAGTGTAGTATTAGGGTAAGCCACGGGTATTGATATCGTTCTCTAGGGGAATAGGAATGCTAGTGAGAAGTTACTACGCTAAGGTTAAGGTTGAGGAAGATTATTTTTTTTTATCTTTTTTTATGTTTTTTAGGAAATTGAAAGGTACGAATCTCGGGTATTGGATTTGGGGGGTTGGTATTTCTACCGATTACTCTACTATTATCTAATTATCTAAACTAAGGTGGTGGTAGTCTATGTCTAATTAATGTGTGCTCGTATGATAGTTTAAAGATGTGTTTACTTAGGTTTTACTACTCCTTAATTATCTCCTATTGATGGCTGAGTTGTCACGTCTTATTCTTAGTTGCGTTGTGTGTCTAAAGTTGTAGGGTATGCGTTTCTCCCTAACTCTTTGAACTTACCAAAGGGTCTCGTCTACAAAACCCACTAGGGATAATAAACTCTTACTCTAAGGCACTCTTTGGATGGTTTAGCTTACAACTACTCAGGTAATTATATTCTAAGGTTCACAAAGATGAATCAAGCATTAAGTACACAACGAATGACCTATCGCATTACTAGATCATTAATCAATTAAGATAAGAAACAACCAATCAATATTTAATAATTAAGTTTCATATTCCCTAAGCAAACACACAAATAAATTAGCCGGACATGGAGAACATGCAAGCATACACACAAATAATCAAAGACATAATTGAATTGATGAAGTAAATACTTATCTTGGTGTAAGATAGGGTTTGAAACCCTAAAATACTGTACAAGACACCCTTGATTTGGTTTTAGGTTTTTACTCTACAAAAAGACTCCCTTAAAACTGAAAAATTCGGATTCTATATATAAGATTACACATGCGACGGCGTCACCTTATGTTTTGTGACGCCGTCGTGTCGCCGTCATTAGGGTTTCGTCTTGGCCACGTTAACCTTGCGACGGCGTCACCTTATGTCTGTGACGCCGTCCTCTTCAGCTTCTGACGTCGTCTGGGTTGCATCTAGGCCGTCTGAGTAGCAACGGCCTACTCTTTTAAATCCTGACGTCGTCACTTGAAAATAGGGTATTTGGCTACTGTATCGTCACAAAAATCCTCCGACGGCGTCGCAATTAACACCTGACGCCGTCGCCTTCTGTTTTCAGCAGCTTTGAGTGTCTCGATTCTGACTTTGGCCATTTTCTTCATATATCCGCGCCTTTTCGTCCAAATAAGTGCCATTCCAGCATTTTGCCTTCAAGAGACCTAAAAAGTGAAAAGGAACGATATTAAGCAATAACGGATACAAAAGTGATCAAATAAGGGCTTAAACGATCCCTCAAAATGGTACCTTTTAAAACCTTATCAGCGGCATATGTTCTTGGAATCAAGATCTACAGATATAGATCTAAACGATTAATTGGTTTATGTCAAAGTGCTTACATTGAGAAAATCTTGAAGAGGTTTTACATGGAGAATTCCAAACGTGAAGCTATCCCAATGCAAGAAGAGCCTAAGTTAAGTAAGTCACAAGGTGCTGAGACACCTGCTGATAAAGAGCGCATGCAAAGAGTTCCTTATGCTTCGGTTATAGGGTCTATTATGTATGCTGTGAGATGTACTCGTCCTGATGTTGCGTTCGCTCAGAACGTGACAAGCCGATTTCAACATAATCCAGGTGAACTTGATTGGACTGCAGTTAAGAATATTCTTAAGTATTTGCGAAATACTAAGGATATGTTTCTGGTTTACGGGGGGTGTGAAACGAGAGCTCAGGGTTTCTTGCTACACTGATGCTGGATATCTGACAGATGCTGATGACTTAAAATCTCAGACTGGATATGTATTCATTTTAAATAGAGGTGATGTTGACTGGAAAAGCACAAAGCAAAGTATTTTTGCTACTTCATCTACAGAAGTTGAGTATATAGTTGTTTGTGAAGCATCTAAAGAGGTTGTATGGATTTGTAAATTCATTTATGGGCTTGGCATTGTTCCCACAATTGAAGAACCCATAATCCTGTAACTCATATTTCTCAGCATATCAATCAAATATCTGAGATATCCTTGTGGATCTATGAATGAGAATTCTATCATCTCGAGGTCTATCATTAATATGTTTAACCTCATCATGATATTCACTAGTGTGTTTTAGAAGATTATGTATTTTATAATTTTATCTCTTCAAGATATATAAAAGCTCCCACTTGCTTTTTGTAATTTAGAGACTATCTATAAATACTTAGCAAGTAGAGCAACACTAAATTGTTCTCCTTTTGGGACATTACAAAACACATTGACAATTCTTGACTCTAGTTTGTTGATAACCTACTCATAAGCAGTTTAACAAATTCAGAACTTCATTTTAAGACTTAATGTGATTTATCACATTCCATAATATAATTGTTGGTCCAAAGAATTGAGTAAATCTTGATAAAATGAAGAACAAATTCATTAATATATAATGAACAATAATTACAAGATTACTCAATACCCACTTGACTATATGATAACATCTTCAGCTTCTTCAAGGGGATACTTTCGGTATATTATCCCTATTGAATGACAAATAATCTCTCATTGATCCAAGCTATGCTTGAGATTCAATGAGAGGATGATCCTATCAACCAATACTAAGTATTATGTGTTTGTTTAGGATGCATACTTTTTCTATTACAAACTAGACATATATATAGGTAAATACAAAGACACTATGTGGTGGTCGGTGAGATGTCGTCCATCATGTAGTCCATCTTCATCTTCCTCTTTTGAAAAAGCACCAACCATTCTTTCAAAGCAGTCATAACAATATTCCCACTTCTATGGTAATTTCTTATAATTTGTCTGACTTCTTCTTTTGAAAGTTCCCGCCCATATTTTTTAGTCTGTTTGTAGAGATAGCGTTGTCTTCAGGGTCACTGAGACATTTGTCAATTCTCAGTGACACTAGTGTTGTTTGTAGCTCATATATTTTACTCACTGACACCGCATCAGTAAGTAAAGAGCTATAAACAACACTCACTGATTTCTTTATCAGTGAGTCAATCACTATTTATTTAGTGAGTTAGGCTATTGTATTTTCAAATCCTTGTTAAAGGTGATTGGGTCAATTTTTGACCCACCAATAATGGTGTCTTATTAATCTTCTAGGTTGGAGTCTTATTGAGTATATACAATCCATACTCAATCTTCTAAACTTGATAACTTTTGGAAGAAATTCTCCTAGCTGATCATACCATTAACTTGTGGTATTTCATTAGAATTACTACTCTTTGGCTTATCTATTTACCAACTTAGTCAAACTGAATAGTATAATAGAATTTCTAAGCCAATTGCATGCTTTAAAACACAAGTACTATATGACCAAGTCAACGACTTCATGTCAATGTCTCAACAAGAAAACATAAACTGTTATAATCCCAATATACGTTATAAATCATTGATTAATCTTCAATGATTTCATGTATATTTCTTAATAAGAAGACATACCAAGTTAACGTCTTACTTTATATTATTATAAGTCTTGTAACAATTAAAAGAGTTCATGTTTATGTCTCAACAAGAAGGTATAACATGTATAACTAAAGTAATCATGAACACCACATCTTGGTTTCAATAGTAATTTCAAGTTAATTGATTACTTCATTTATTTATGTCATTCAAAAAATACATAAATATTCAAATTGAAGTAGTATTAGATTACTTCATTTATTCATATCATTCCAAGAATACATAAATATTTAAATTGAAGTAGTCTTTATTATCATCTTGACACATGTTCTATATAAGTCAATCTTACACTTTAAGTGTAGAGAATCGTTTAATCATATTGCTATATGTTGTACCTTGCACACAATAAACATTTATCCCACTTGTGCATGGAACAACATCATGTAGCAGACAAACAACACGACATATGTTTGTTTATGTGAACAATATGATAGTGTCATATATATTAGCGTTACAAGTAGATGAAGAACCACTTAATTAACAAGGAAACGCTCATGACTATCCTTGAAAATATAAGTGTCTATAAGTTTGAAAGTAATGTATTATCTTGAGACAACCGAGAAATAATCTGGGTTACTACCAAGGTGATAAAGCTTGTAGCTCCCACTAAATAAGACAACATTACAATAATGCCTTATTCAGTAATACAGCACAATGCTCCCACTGGATTTGACAACATTGTAAGTATTTCATAACCAGTGAAAACAAATAGCGTGCTATTTACTTTCCTACACTTTTGAAAGTCCACACGTAACAATTACTTAGGTACTAAAAGAGTATATTCTGCTATGTAGATGAGGGACTATCCATCAATGAGATTAACTTGAAAAATTGGGCGTGCAATTTCTTCCTTAATGTGCCTACCATTCCACTAGGATATCTAGCACCTCTAAAGGGTTAAAGCAAAATAAATTATGCTAGTTTGCCTTTTCCATTTTTGCGGTAATTAGTCAACTTCTAATTTAATAATTCATAAAATGTCATTCGTTCCATAAGAATTCAACACTTAGTAAGGGAGAGGAAATCTGTATGAATATACGTAACAAACTTTCTCAAATTAACCAATATACGTAACATACTTATTTTATTCTCTACATACGTAATATACTTCCAAATACTTATCAATATACATAATATTGACAGGTTACCAATTTTTAAAGTTACAGTAATGGTCCCTGTCGTTTGCGTTAACTTTCACTGTTAGTCCTTTGACATTTTTTAACTTAAAAAAGTTACAGTAATGGTCCCTGTGGTTTACTTTGACTTTCGCCGTTAGTCCTTTGACTTTCATCTTTTTAATATACGTTTTTATATATGTTTTTATACACATTTTTATATACGTTTTTATGCACATTTTTATACACGCTTTTACACACTTTTTTACACCCGTTTTTACACGCTTTTTATACACTTTTTTACACATTTTTTACACACGTTTTTATATATGTCTTTTACACGTTTTTACACACATTTTAATATACGTTTTTAAACATTTTTATTCACGTTATTTACACATGTTTTTATATACGTTTTTTACACGTTTTTATACACATGTTTTTATAAAAACGTATATAAAATGTATATAAAAAACGTATATAAAAACGTATATAAAAACGTGTAAAAACGTATATAAAATGTGTGTAAAAACGTGTATACAATGTATATAAAAAACGTAAATAAAATGTATATAAAAACGTATATAAAAAGTTGTAAAACGTATATAAAATGTGTCTAAAAACGTGTAAAAGACGTATATAAAAATGTGTGTAAAAAAAGTGTAAAAAAGTGTATAAAAAGCGTGTAAAAACTTGCATAAAAACGTGTGTAAAAAAGTGTATAAAAGCGTGTATAAAAATGTGAATAAAATTGTATATAAAATGTGTATAAAAACATATATTAAAAAGATGAAAGTCAAAGGACTAACGGCGAAAGTCAAAGTAAACCACAGGGACCATTACTGTAACTTTTTTAAGTTAAAAAATGTCAAAGGACTAACGGTGAAAGTCAACACAAACGACAGGGACCATTATTGCAACTTTTCAAAGTGGTAACCTGTCAACATTACGTATATTGGTAAGTATTTGAAAATATTACGTATGTAGAGAATAAAATAAGTATGTTACGTATATTGGGTTAATTTGAGAAAGTTTGTTACGTGTATTCAGCCTTCACCCACTCTAATATTCCCATTATAACTTTCTCGAATACGAAAAAGGATAGGATTGAGTCTCTCTTTCTTTTATGGAAAGTAGAATCAGTTTATCTTTTTAGTAAATTTTTCTCGATCATACATTTGTTTAAAAGCATAACTAGATTAATTTACCAAGGAAAGACTAAACCACATTTACGGTTTATTGTTGCATTAATACATTTAAAAGAATTTACAAAATTCAATTTTAGTATTTTCGATAATTAAATATTTAAAAAAATTTAAATACCCATTGGTTAATATTCATATAAACCATAAAATTTTCTTAAAGCTAGGATCCAAATTAAGACATTACATCAGTTGATTTACTAGTAATGATAGTACTTAATAAGGTACGTGTCGAACAACAATTGCCAAACCATTTGCAATTCTTAGATCATTATGGGACTTCCTAGTTGCCAAACTATTTGCAATGTAAGCTTGTTTCATCCCATCTAATGCCTTGGGTTAACTGGATCTCACCATCTAACTCAATTAAATTGTCCAATTTAAAAATGTGTAAATTTATTCCAGCTACGTCTCACGCAACGTGGAAATTTACTTTGGGATTACAACTAGTTATGTCTCACGCAACGTAAATGGAAATTGCAAGTGTTTCTTTAATTGGATGGCATAAACTTAAATTGTTCAAGGGTACATTTTATTTAACGTGTAATCAAATATGTACGAAGAAGCATGCATACATCTTCATATCATACCTTTTAATAAAAAAAAACTTTACTCATTTAGTTCTTTTATTATGGTGTATGTCTTATTTATGTCTCATTCCTGTGAACATACATTTATGACCATCACACCTTTAAAATCTACGATTCAACGTAATTTTAAGAATAAAGTAAAAAGCTTTTAATCTTGATATTATTCTATCAAAAGTCATCGGTAGCTCCATTTGACGCACAAAAAAGCGGGTCAGCGCGAAGCGTATTAAAAACTTTCTTCTTTAATGATAAACCCTTCTTATACCTCTCTTATAGTTTGTCACAATGGGTGAGTCGATTTAGACTAATGAAACTGTTGGTCCAAAGAATTTGAGTAAATCTTGATATAATAAAGAACAAATTCATTAATAATAATGAACAATAAATATAATATTACCCAATACCCACTTGACTACATGATAACATCTTCAGCTTCTTCAAGGGGATAATTGCGGTAAACTATCCCCATTGAATGACAAATAAACTCTCATTGATCCAAGTTAAGCTTATGATTCAACGAGAGCATGATCCTATCAACTAATACTAAGTATTATTTTGTTTTTTTAGGATGCATGTTATCGCTATTACAAACTAGACATATATATAGGAACAAAAATACAAAGACATGTGATGATGGTGAGATGTCATGCATCATGTGGTCCCTCTTTATCTTCCTCTTTTGGAAAAGCACCAACCATCCTTTTGAAGGTGTCATCACAATATTCCCACTTCTATGGTAATTTCTTGTACTTTGTCTGACTTCTCTTTTGGAAGTTCCCGCCCATATCTTTCAGTCTGTTTGTAGAGATAACGTCTTCAGGGTCACTGAGACATTTGTCAAATCTTAGTGATACTGGTGTTGTTTGTAACTCATATATTTTACTCACTGACACCGCATCAGTAAGTAAAGAGCCTTAAACAACACTCACTGATTTCTTTATCAGTGAGTCACTCACTATTTATTTAGTGAGTTACTCTATTTTATTTTCAAATCCTTGTTAAGGGTGATTGAGTCAATTTTTGACCCAACAGTCTCCCCCTATTTGAATATACAAATAGCCTAAGGTGATTGGTAGAAAGTGTAGGACTGAGGGTTCAGTTTAAGGGTTTGTGACTGAGGTTCAGTACCTAGGTTCAGGCTGTATAATCCTTTAGGTCTCAGTGACCAAGTTCAGTGACCTATTTCAGTGGAAGGGTTCACTGGCTAAGGTTCAGCTTCAGTTACTGGTTTAGTAACTAGGGATTCAGTGGGTGACAATTCAAGGGGTTCAGTGAGTGGGGGGTTCAGTGACCAAGTTCAGGTGACTGGGTTTGAGTGACTTGGTTCACGGGTTCAGATTTAGAGCCTGATAATGCCACTCACTAACTGAGTTGTATTTTTACTTCACAAAAATATACTTCCAAACCCATACCACCTGATCATCAACCCTCCTTGATACAATATTCATTTCCATTTTCTGAGTTAGTTAACACAATCAGACTTAGCCTGAAAAACCATATTGACACTCCCCCAATTTGCAAAAGCTCAGTCCGCTTGATATCAGTACTCCCAAAACACAGCTGACTTAAACCAGTCTTCATTTCTTTCTTTCTGAAACCCATTCATACCCTCAGATTTTTGTGTCACACCATTATAATCCCAACACCGATATGTATTCACTGAAATTTATCAGCTCCCATATTACACTGAACAAACCCAACTTACGAATTCAGTTCACTGATGCTATTGGTAATTCAGTGACCATCGTTCATCACATACTTTGTAACACCCCAACCCGGCAAGGGTAGAAGTGTCACATTCTGGTGTCATATCAGAACATACAAATAAAATTTTATGAGCGGAAGCCTTATAAAATAAATTACCAAGTCATATAAACGAATGATTATGAGGAAAAATACAAAATCCAATATGTCCAAAACCAAAAGAAATCTAAAAACAATAACTCCTCAGATCAGTCCAAAATAATAAAGGGAAACTAGGGTCGGTCCACTCAAATAATCCAACTCTCAGCCCATCGAAGCCCATCTTCAAACCTAACACCTGCCGCAGGAAAAGAAATGCGGCTGAGCTTAAAAAGCCCAGTGAACAGATATAACAAAACGAAAGCTAATAAAATCTGAAATGCGAAATGAAACAAAGGAAAACGGATAACAAGGTCGCAACGGAATAGAATAATGAGTCAAAGAGAATCCTGCAGAACACAATTATACAGATATCCAAAACACATATAACAAGGAGAACGAAACAAAGCAAAGCAAAGCATCACGACAAGCATACAAGCACATAAAACCAGGCATACAAGTACTGAAACATAAGCAAGCATAGCAGACGTCATATCCACACAACATATACAGCATACAATCAATTCAGGAAATCATAAGCCATAAAAGTCAAAGAGAATCGAAGGCAACGGAAGCAATTAATTAGTGAGTGAGCATGGCAATTCACACAGGTCAAAACCCTTAGTTGAAAACATAACCAGTATCATAACCGCGGAAGTACTAACATCAGTCAACACATGGCAGTCACACATAATAAGTAGAAATACAGTATAAAGATAGAATTAAATGAATTAAAGACATAACAGGGCAACTAAACAAATTAACAAGCCAGACGTCATAAGTTGAACCATTTACCCAAATCAACCCGAAGCATAGACAGAATGTAAACATGGCAAGTCAACAATAAGCAGATAAGAATACAACGGATAGTCATAGTCCACGAGATTAATCAAACGAGGTACAAAAGATAAGCAGATCAACAATCGATTTCACACAAGCACTGTTACCAGACAAATCAAAGGATCACAAAACAGTAAGATAGCATATTATCAGATGACAACAGGTAAATCTTATATCGCATACATACATATCATACAGAGTAACCAGTAGTCACATAAACATGAATATCATGATCAAATCCAATAACATATAATAACCCGGTACGTGAATGGAACGATAATCGGAATTAACGGAATGAGAGTGTGACAGATCAAAGCAATGGAATAGATATATCTTGGTAATAGAGTGAGTCATATAAGGGTACTGGATGAAATAATCAATACAGAATATGATGCGTTGGGAAAATACAGAAGGTTCAATATGGTATATCAATAGTGTAAGGTCTGTCAGAATCCATCCCGAGCCAACAAAACAAACCAAATCAAATCATATATCAATATCCTGTAGTAACCATTGTATTCGGAGGGGTGACCTCGGAATACCAAACCAATATGAGGGGAGTCCTCGAGTAGCCAATGGAGTGATCAGCTCCCAAAATGTGAGGGGGTGTATTGCACACACCAACCACATCACCAAACCATATATCAATACAAAACAAATACAAATCTAGGATGCATCCATACGCCCCCTGCAAAACAAATAGTGGCCATACAATATATCTGAAGCGCGCATAATCAATACAAAATGGGGACGGTGTGGAACATCACTCAACCACACTAAAGTCATGCCATTGGTGCATCAATGACACGGACATGGAACCCCCATGCCTAGTTAATGGCTCGGGTATCAACTGACAGGTCAAAGTGTACAATATAGAGTTCAATCAATATCAAAGGTTCAATATTAGCAGTTCACAATCAAATCAATAATCCAATATCAATGGTGCAATTATCAAAGGTTCAAATAGCAAAGGATCAATATTAGGGTTCAATAGCAAAGGTTCAAATAGCAAAGCGAAGGTTCAATATCAAATTGGCAAGAGATCAAAGATGCAAAGAGATCATGAGAAACCTTAAGAGAAATGTCAGAATATCTGTACCTTATTCGAAGCAAGCAAACAATGAAAGTAAAGTCAAGAATGAGATCAATCACGCCGCCCGGAACCTATATGAATTAGATAACGCTTATTAAGATCAGATTACTCATTTTAGACGGCTTTCCATTTTTAGAAGGTTTCCACTTTTAGTAACTTTCCATAAATAGCAGGTTTCTATATTTAGTAAGTTTACCCATTTATGATGCATTTAAAAACATATTACGCTAAGTGAGTATTATTATACTTTAAGGATCATTTATAACAATTACACAAGTTTAGGGTCTAAAGTGTAAATTCCCATTTACTATTGTATTATTGAGTACGTATTATAAAATGCATGCATGATTCAAAAATATCACCCACGTAGCATAATTGCATTAATATCTCGTCGAACCCGAAAGACGTAACGCACTCGAACCACGAAACCATACCGAGACTCAAACTAGACGAATAACCCCCGTCTCTACTTCCCCGACGCACCTTAAACACCCCGTAAAGCTTACCCATAAATCCCGCGATGACCCTCGAATTTACCCTCACGAGAACATGCATAACCCATATCAGTTAAACATATATGGGCTGCATGTACAGGTTCTAAACAAAGGACTAGACCAAACCACATGCGACCTCGTTAGTTATCCTAGGGTTTATATCCAGATTTTAGAACATGCTGTGATGATCAGATTAGGGTTCATATCCTTTAACTCGTAATATATCAGTATACTTATGTATGCCCAAAAGAAATTTAACGATTTAAACCCATGATGAAAAGAGAAAGAAATGGAGGGTCGACAGAACATAAACGATATACGACAACTTACGACAAGAATTCTTATTTTGCTTTACGTGTTGTATCACCCCTTTAATTCCATAAATGATTGGCAGCATGTAATCCATTTAACAATATGAAATAGTGAGACTTGTTTTAGATTAAGCTTAGTATCATATTTATAATGTGTATATAACTGCGTATTGTATGACAAAGGATGACTATCGATTAGTACCTGCTGGCTAACGAGACCAAGAGATGGAGAGGAACAAGCACAGCTCAAACAGCTTCAACCCTATCCTATATCACGAACACCCACCTTCAAACCTCCTTCGTAACTCCCTAGTATCAGTCGAATAATGGGGAGAAAATAGCAGCCGCTTATTTGTGTTATATAAGTTTTTAGGTTTAGTGTGTATGGGTCGGTATGATATAACCAAAGGAAAAGGGGTTTTAAATTTGAAATGTGATGATTTGGGGAGTAAGTTACGGAATTGATTGGGCCATGATTTTTTTTTTCTTTTTGAATCTTCAAATGTGATATCTCCCATATTTGAACGTGTACTAAGTCCTCATGCAAATATTTTCGGTATAAAAATTCTAAAATTCGTGTATATCTGGTACATGGTATAGAAAGGGTCCAACGCATATTGCAATGTACGATATAAACAAAGTTGTGTCGAATTTAAATTGAGGCTTAGGTGAAATCGAAAGGAACATAATGTGTCGCCTTACTCGTACAGCTCGGTTCCAAAATAAACGTAGTGAGACATAGGACGTACTTAATATAACGTATAGTTTTAAATGTCGTATATTTATTTAAATACTTAAGGTATATCCGAAATAAAATGAAAAATGTAAACCGGATTTTTGGGCTTTACATACTTGTTTTCCATTTTTTCTCATCAGGGACTCGTTTTATGCTTAGCCCAAAACAATAAGCAAAATCATGATTGAATTCCAACCTTTTCTACTCCTTGATACGCTCCGTACTCCCTAATGATCAATGTCAACAACCTGATAGCAATCAGTATCACACATTGAGTCTTTGACTCAATCTTTGACAGACCCATATCCTTTTCATCTTCTTTGAAGACAGATATCACAAATAATAATAACCAACCACAACACCACATTTGATCTTTATCACAAAAACTCCCTGATGTTTCAATAACATCACTCATCTTAAGACTCGATAGTTTCTGTTTAACTCTCCCTAACACTATATTAGTTCAGAATCAATGTCCTTCTTACTACTACCAATGACTCTACCTGAATCCCTTCACCCTTACATCAGTTTTTCCGTTAGGCTAAGCCCAACAGCTATGACGAACACACCCCCGTTTACAACCCATCCTCAGGCTCTAAACTCACAACATGTACTCTTAATCACACCCTAATTTTTTCAACCAACACACCCCCTGATTCCATAGGTTTTGGTATCACGACCCACAAACAATTCATCAAGACTAACTTAAATCTCTTGACACTTATAGTCCCAAATACTGATCCTAATTAAAGGATTTGTATCACAACTCTATTTCCTAAAATCCGAATCTTGTTCAAACTTTTTTCAGACACTCACTTTTAACCAAGTTGTAATATCCATACCATCATCTTAGTTCATGACAGTGACTTGGGCCATGGCCCCACAATGCTTCCGTTGCGTTGGGGTTAATGATGGTTTTCTCATATGAAGTGGATTGATTAGATCGGGAGTTTTATAAACTCTTTGTGTGTGATTTGTTTCTGGGTTTGATTTTGGTGGTTATGATTAAGGTTTTTGTGGTTGATAACCACTACCGCCACCAGGGATGTTTTACTTGCCGTCGTTAATGTCTCCGGTCGCCGAAATTGTGATTTGTTGATAGATCTCATGGTTTTGATCGATTTAATTCATTTTTGTTTGTGTTTGTGTGTTGTTTTGTAGATCGAGTACCTGTTTTTGTTGTGGTGATTTTTTTGTGTCGTTTTTTTTGGATCTTGTTTTTTGGATCTGGGTTGTGTTGTTTTGTTTGAGTGGATAAGATTTTTGTGGATAAATGATGATGTGTGGTGGGGTTCAGGGAGCATATGTGTTTTTAGTAACAAATAAATGTGTCTCTCCCCCTCAAAAATTGCTACGACAATAGCAGATTTTTAAGATCTCACATTTATTTTTTGACTGTGAAGAATGTTATCAACAGCCTCATGAAACGGATCTGGATTAAGACAAAATCCTCCCACTATGATACCACTTGTTGGTCCAAAGAATTTGAGTAAATCTTGATATAATAAAGAACAAATTCATTAATAATGATGAACAATATGTGGAAACGTAGAGGGGGGGGGGGGGTGAATACGTTACCGTTTAAAAACTTTAGATCTTTAGTATCAAATTGCTTATGAAGCTTGTTATAATATGAAAGTTCCAATTATTGTTTGTGACCAATGTAAAGCATAGTAAACCATGTTGTCACACAAGCATTAACATCAAACCACATCACAAGAAATAGTATAGTGCAACTATAAAAGTAAAGAGATAAAGACAGGAAAGTGCAAACCGAACACTGTGACAACCCGTACTTTCAGGACATTTCTTGACACAATTTATGCCTCATTATTTCAACATTTATCGTAAACTTGGTTTACTTGTTCCAAATTCGCGTAACCTTTATGGTTTAGCGGCGAATTCATGATCATAACATCACGTACATTTCATATGGACTAAGATTAGTCTACATTTCATTGACATCATTTGCATCTCATTAGTACATTCACGACATTTCATTTTCACCTTCAACGCGTAATTTTTATATTTAATAAACTTTATCGCGTGAGTTATTATTTTGTATATTTAATCCGTTACTTTCAAAAATGATCCCGAGGTATTTTCAAACTTACATTTAGTTCATAAAAACTATATTTTTAGTTTTCCTAGTGTTTCAAATTTATTTGGTATATTAATCGTTAAAATTTAATTATTACGACGTGTTTCTTAAAAATTATACGATAATTATTTTATCACTCAATTTTCACAAGGAATGTATTTTTACAATTTTTATTATTTCATTACATTCTATTTTGACCTATTAAAAACTTACTTGTACCAAAAATTTCCATTTACCTTACAAGATTCATTTAATTACACAATACTTACACTTTTTCCTTATAATTACACAAGTATTTATACAATAAAAAAAAAAAAAAAAAAAAAAAAAAAAGAGATATTTGGTGGACAAAGACTCCATAAAAACCGGCCATAGGGTGGTCACATTTATTTGATTGGTATGGTTCATGATTTCTTAGATATACATATACATAAAATCTTTCTACTCATTCACTCATTCTATCTCATTCATTCACTAAGAATTCACCTAGTTATCAAAGCTTTCTCTTGGTTTTCTCTCCATAAAAACCGGCCACTTCAAGAGCTCAAAGGGATCAAAAAGTTTTTCAAGCACAAGTGTTTAACAATCTAGTGTATACTCTATATAAGGTTTTGAAATAAAAACCAAGAGTATTTAGGCTAATCCTTGTTACTTTCACCTCATCATTTTCATTTGTAAGCTTGTTTCTATCATTTTCATGTTTCCTTTTTCATTTCATATGTTTCTTTTCATTTTTGAAGCAAGTATGCATGATATGTGATTTATACCATTTTTCATGATTTATTGAGTTATATATACATATTGGTCATCCTATAAATATTCCCATGGTATTCTTTGGTCTTGATGGTGATTAGGAACCCATGACACCCTAAGAAGGTGTATGGTAGGATTAGATTAGCTTTGGAGTTGATTTGAAGGGATTAGAATAGGTTTTGTCCGAGAAAAACTATTTTAATTACGTATATTTTACGTTCTGTCCTTGTTTCATTTTTCTGGAAAATCCGACATTTGGTACGAAACTTTGGCCTTGATATTTAGAAAATATACTTTAAAACAAATCCGTGGCCGCTTGAACGGATAAAAACGGACTTATAACGAAGAAGTTATGGATTTTACAAGTTTGACGACGAAATATATTATTTTCTGGATTTTCAGCAAACTGTTTTTAGTTTGTTCGGGTAAAAAACGAGCCTTAAGCTTCACAAATTATTTCGACTTCTCAAAAATATATTAGTTTACTTCGATACGAAGCTAAGGACGTATAAAACGTAGAAAACGGATTTGAAACGACAAAGATATGCACGTTTTCATAAAGTTGCCGTAACTATTATTTTCTGAAAAACTATATTATTTTTACGTTACAAGTGTTATATTAGCTGTAACGACCATGTTTGCGGCAGTTTTTAACGAGGTTGTGAAACTTTTTGGAACGAAATGTCTTCTAGTAAAATCAAGTTCATCGGCCATATTTTTCAAAACAAAAAGCTGTTTGTAAAGCGGAGTTATAGTAAATTAATTACGGATGTTCAAACTTGGCCGAAACTCATTTTCTGCACACAATTAGCCAAAATCACCAACTTTAACCCTTAATATCTTTGTGATCGAGACCTTTTGGACGAAAACTCCTGAACTGAAACTTCTAGATATCGATACAAACTTTCCAAAACAGTCGAGTTCGTTCTCTAACGATCGACGTACACTATTTTACGACTACTTTTCCGGAGTCATCTTTGTTAATTTCATGATATTTCCGACGACTTTGTTTTGCGTCGAAAAGTGAAAATTTCACCATAAATCATTATAAAACCATTGTAGGATGACATTTTGACGTAAAAACTTGAAAAGTGATTTTTGATTGGTCAAGACGTCAAAAGAGCATTTTTCGACGACGAGTAATATTTTTAAAACTCGTAAATGGTATAAATAACATACGAAATGCATGCATAACATTACATTGCAACTCATGACATATCATATCATTCGTAATAGGTCCCGGTTAACGCATCACATTAAACCTCGGTGTACTCACTTTTGCCGTTATTCCAGTTTACCAAGTGAGTTTCATAGCCCCTGCTTTTACTTGTTTTCATAACTGTTTTGGGGGAGATACATGCTTAACTATTTTTCATAAGTACTTTAGATTTTTAAGGCTAAACTCTAGCATGATCACCATTGTTTCCAAATCAAAGGTTATACTATATCAATTGTTCTTGTTTGCGTGCTATAGTTCTACGTCATATAACGTTCTAAATCAGTTGACTACTGATACATCGTCGTATAAAGTACTATGTCAGTTGACTACTGATACATTGAGTTAGGTGCTATTGATTATGTGCTATGGTTCTACGTCGTATAACGTTCTAAATCAGTTGACTACTGATACATTAAGTCTAGTCCTAATGATTAAGTGCTATTGTTCTATGTCTAGTTAGGTACTATTGTGAATTCATTTGACATCATGTGTTTGTACATAAACTATACACACTTTGGCAACGGGTTGTGAACACACAGGTTGCAAGTTTTGTATGGGCGGAACTTGGAACTGAGTGGATTTTCAATGCCTTTGCTGCATAAACGATTTTGAAAGGCTTTACAATTCAAAACAAACTCTATGAACTCACTCAACCTTTGTGTTGACACTTTTAGCATGTTTTTATCTCAGGTATCTAAGGCTTGCAATTCATGACATGCATTTGGACACATCATGGAGTCGCAATGACGATGCGTCTCACTTGGGTTTTAGTACTTTAAAACATCGTTTGAATTGTAACAAACTTATTCCGCACAAGTTGATTTTCATTTGGGACCTACTTTGTAAACTCTGATTGTTTTATTAAATCAAACGATGTATTTTCCAAACGACACCTTAGGTCGTTCAATATAACTGTGATTGTGATGCTATGACAGTCAATCCCCAAGAATTCCATTCCGCTGCAAAACAGGTAATTTGGGGGTGTGACAAACACGATGATTTATAGTGGTTCGGTCACAGATCTCCTTTCCGCCCTACTCCACTCCCCGAGTACCCAACTCGAGAGTTACTTCACTAAATCAACAAGCTCCCTTCTCGGCAGAGAAAACCTTACAATCGCCGCTTACACTTTTTCCGGTACAAAGCTAAATACCGGGTTCTAGTTCGAGGAAGAACCAACCTAACGTCGCCTATACAATATTTCCGACACTAAGCTAGATGTCGAGTTCTTTTACACGGGTACAACCACTCCCAATATGTTTTATGGCCCAACATAACAAACCTTGTGTTTTATGGCACAAACACATAAACCATCTAATCTAGTTTGGTGAAAGTGTTGTTAAGATGCAATGATGTTTACACTAATGATCCATGACACAAATGTCTAATGGATATGAATAACTACTTCTAAATGATCTTCCATTGATAGGAAGCCTTCATGATGAAGATCACAAGTTCCCTAAACTTGTTGTGATAGATCTTCAGCTTGTGGTGAGTGGGAATGGCTAGATCTCCAAGCTTTCCTTGGTTGATCAAGATGTAGAGTATGCTTACAACAAAGATGAATGTTAGAAGCATTATGATCATGTGATGGTGAGGGTGATTAATATATGTTTCTACATTGTTATCTACAGATCTAAATGATGCAAGAAGGGTAGAGAGAAAGTGTGTTAAAGGGATCATTGAACAACTTGGTTTGGCTTGGTATTTATAGCCAAAATGGACAGGAGCGTCCACGGACCACGGAACCCTCAAAAGGGTTCCGCCCGTGTACCATTTTGGTACCGTGGGGGTTTGACAGCAAGATTACCAAAATCTTACCAAAGTCAACCAAATCCATCCAAGATTGTGTAAGCTATGTAGAGTCCAAATCTAAACAAAATATTCTATGAAATCTTCTAAAGATTACAAGGATGATGCATGCCATGATGTAATATGTATTTCCATTTTAGATTAAAAAGTTTATCAAAGTAAACTTGTAAAATGTATTATGTAACTAGTTAATAAAATGTCTAGTTACCTTTTGAAATACTTGTGAATGCAAAATGTAAAATGAGGTTCGAAATAGAATGGTTAACCTATTAAAATACTTAGTGACTCTAAACGTATTTTAAACATTCTAAATGATTTGTTATTGGGTTTGATCATAATGCCACATAACAAACATGTACGAACCTGTGTTGTAACATACGAGGACTTGAGACATCGAGAAGAGTTGAATGTATGTTGAGACAAAGTGTGATTACAAGTAACTTGTACATTTTACGTTATGTATTACAAGTTACATGTTTGTCATCAATCAAAACAAACGAGACTGTATAGATTAAATATCATAATATTTGCACTAACAATCTCCCCCTTTTTGATGATGACAAATATATGTAAACGTAATATAAAGTAAAATGTAAAAGGTTACTTTTATCCTTACTACCTTTACATTACCTTCTCCGTTTACACTCTTCTCCCCCTTTTGTCGAAACAAAAAGGGCGTGTCCTTGGAGTTTAACTTCATTTCTCTCCAAAAAGGCGAACTTGCATCATCCCTAGTGAAGTTAAATCGTCTACTTCAATCCGTCCCTTGTTTGGTAGCTGATCCATGGATCAAACAAAGAGGCTTAACCTACATCAAGGTTAGTTTTATGCAACAAAAATTATGAGAAATATACGAAAAAGAAAAATGCATAGCAATGTTAGCCTATTTTCTCCACTTTTTATCGAAGCACAAATGCTTGTTGAAAAGTGAGAATGATGATAAATGCGTGCATGCTCCCCCTTGACGGTTGCTCCCCCTTGTTTGAGGTGTCAGGGTATGATTAAGAACCTACAAAATAAATATTAGTGCAAAACTATATTCGTCATTGGATGAGTAAGTGATATACAACAAAGTGTATATAAGATGCATTCAGTAAATTCTTGACGGAAGCTCCCCTTGCTCTAGGGCGTCAAGATGAACCTTCAAAATAAATATTAGTATAATAGAAGCTTTGTCTTTAGAAAAATATTTCATATACAACCAAGTGTATAGACGATGCAATATGAGTGCTTAAAGGAACATTCCTCCTTGTTCTAGGGTGTCAAGAAGCACCTAAAATAAGAAAAATAATTGATGCAAACTTCATCCTTAGATGAGTAAATTATATACAATCGAGTGTATATGATGATGAACCTACAATGAAAAACATCAGTGCAATATATTTCACCTTTTTCACAAAGAAAAATAAGATGTATATATGTGATAAATGATATAATCAAAGATCTCATGAAGTGTAGTCTCCTAATTATAATCATAAGAAAAGTGAGAATATAATATGATAAAAACCTGCAAAATAGTTCCTAGAAAGAAGATATGAAGTCTCCCACCGGGTGTACCACTAGTGGTGCTAGTGTTGGTGTCGGTTTACTAGTAGGAATCATGTGGTGATGGTAGATAACTCGAGATTTACAAAAGTAAGTTTTCGCTAATCCATGGTGGTGATGATTAGTGAAAGTGGTGATGGAAGGTGGTGGTGATTATGTAGGAAGCTATTAAGGAGTTAGAAACTCGTATGTATAGCAAATATAAAAATATGGACTCATGCAATCCTTTCGTCATGTCAACTGACCAAAGCTAAGAGGAAAAAAAATGTGAATGGACATTGCATTTCAATGATGCATAAGGGTTATGATTTGAATGATTTACTGATGCTAACAATCTATTGTTTTGAGCAAGTTCTCATATGCTTCAACCCAAGAGTAATCAATAATGCGTTGTATCTAAGAATATTATAATGAAGATACCAAAAGATATAAAAGTGATGAAGATAAATTCGTTCATTGATTGACACGAATTATAAAAATGACCTATTCTAGGTGACAATGGGAAAGGTAATATTAGCATGGTTTTGACCGACATGGATGATTATCACTTTGAAAAGAAGTGAAGACAATATGGAAAATACTAATAATGAGTACCTATATTAGGATGAGAATGACATCATATGAGTGAGAGTTGGATGGACCAAAGTGTTGGAGATGGCTGTTTTGATTAATATATCGTTTACACTGACAAGGACATGCATGATAAGCGAGAAAAGGATAAGATCCTATGATGGTGTTCTAGATAGTGAAGTTGTAAGGTGCTAGTTTAAGGGAAATCCTATATGTGGAGATGAAGACGTTTTGTAAAAACACATGATGCTTTTTTCACTTGATGAGGTATTGGTGCGAAAAAGGTTGAACTAGTTGTGGTTTCATGAACCGGTTTTAGCTAAGTGGTGTTTACCTATGTGTTGGTATTGTAGAGTCTAAGAGACATAAAATTTGACAGAAGACAATTATGTGAATGAATTTCTCCCCCCCTTAATTGGTGGACATCCAACATAATGTGTAATGTATCAAATAAGGAATGACAACAAAGTGTTTAGGAGGTTATTCGGGCTAACGAAAGAGATGAGCTTAGTGATGTTTTTCTGGATGATGGTTAGCATACAATGAACTTCATCCTTAAAGTCACGTACCTCTTCTCGATTAATACGAGATGATCGTATGATAAGGCATGTGGTTTCCTAATAGGAAGTGAAGAGGATTAGAGTATTGTTATAACTAAATAATGATGGAGGTGATTTTTGGAAAGCGGAAGCAAAAATGAGATTTGGAAAGAGGTCGGTTGAAAGACAAAGATACAAAGCCAACCCTCTAGAACTTAATTCTATATGCTTTTAAACTATATGCAATTGTAGGGGTCCCATAAAGCATAGTACTAATCTACGTAGCAATAAAGGGGATTATGCAAAATGAGCATATAAAAGTTAGAACCAATTGAGATAACAAATAATTTATCAACCTACAAAACAAATTTGTTAGTGACAAAAGATGTTAACATGATAGAAATCAAATGATAACATATTATATAAGCAAAAACAACACATTGCACTTAGTAGACAAGAAATCACCACACAAGATAGCATCAAAACAATCATATTATGCAAGAATACGACTTTATTCAAGACATTTCATTATGAGATTGTTTTGTTGTTAGACTTAGAAACTTAAGCATACTTGGATATACAATAATCTATGTGATTAATTTGTAAGATAAAAAGGCTTCTAAAAGTTTGTCATACCAAAAGCACTTTGACAGATTATATGTGCACACGTAGCAAACAAATAGTGTGACAAAAAGCAAAAAGAAACAAGATGAAAGATTCATGCAAGCCATGTTTAAGACATAACAATTTGGAGCATGTATCATTTGGATCGTACTACACATAGATGTAATGAATGCCAACTAATAGCTTTCAAACACAAATATATCATATCAAAATTATCACGTATCAAAAGGGCATATTATGAGTTTATAAGTAACATGTTAATCATGCTAAAAATAATTCAAAAGTAAGTATCATGCAAATAAAGTTTAGTTTTAAACGTTTAGTAGCATGAAACAAAAATACAAGCATTATAAAGATAAAACAGTACTAAGGTTTACACATTTGACTTATTATCAAACACTAAGATAATGTCAAATCAACTTATCGTATTAAACAAGAACATGTAATCAACACATGTAAGTGCAATGCAAGTGGTTTTACTAAGGTTTACACATTTGACTAGTTATCAAACACTAAGATAATGTCAAATCAACTTATTGTATCAAACAAGAACATGTAATCAACACATGTAAGTGCAATGCAAGTGGTTTTAAAAGAAAAATCATATATACTACTTGTTTGATTAGTATTCCTAAGGCAAGGCAAACTATCAATGTTTTAACACTTACTTTAGGCAAGTATAGGAAAACAGATTTTTCAAGTTGGAGAATGAATATGAGACTATTACTAGCGGTGCTCAATTAAGGCTAAACACAACCATTTTTACGGGTGATTCCACATACCCAACTTCTCTCCAGGAAGCAATTCAACCGTTAGGTCAATTGAGTTTCTAGTGTAATAAGTTCTCCAGTAGTCATTCTCAGGTTAGAAAGATGGGAACTCCTACTTTTGCCTATCAAAGTGCATAAAAGATGATAGTTTACTAATACTTGGCTTAATGTGACACAACTAATATGCAATACACATGAATTTTGACAATGGTGTGTTGATAAACGATATGTTTTAATCTTGTGTTTAGAATCTAAGGTTGTTCAAATTACATAGCTAATTGTATGATCTAATGGATGACATCTTTTACGTTGAAGTGTATACTTTAAAAGTGATTTGAATATCTAAGACTAGGGAATGGAATATGTTAAATTAAGAATGTTCTCAAGAAAGCTCTTTCGAACTTTATTTGACAAGAATCTAAATAAGGTTACTAACTTCAATAGATCATGTGTATGTTCTAAAGATGTGTTGTTTTAACCTTGGATGTGCACAAGGTTTGAGCAAGGTTAGGTTATGATGTACGCTTGAAAGGAAATGGATACAAATAGTATCTTTCAACAAATGAGATTATCGCATGGGATAAAGTTATCATTCTTATGAAAATAAGTATGACAAGATGAATTGGATACGCTAGTTCATAGAACTTCATTTCAACATCATTTAGCCAATGAGGTGTAATGAAATCTCTTGTAACACAACCATTTATGTCGCAAGGAGAGAATAATGCATAGGATAAACAATATCCTTTTAACAAGATAAATACTTAACGCATGATTTCATAGGCATAATGTTTTTCAAAACATCATGTTTTCCTAAATGAAGATATGAAGCCAAAGTGTTTGAATAGGATAGTCCCATCTAAATAAACTTGGTCTCAAGATTATATTCACTAGATGATGACAAGAGGAATTCACTCGAGTTTCTTATGTATACTCCTCAAGAGTCATTGTTGCTTGGGATGTATGATGTTGGCTTTGAGATTTCATTTTAACGTATGTTGTTAAAATGTTGATTTGAGGTTTAACGAAATTTATGCAGAAGTTTAACGACAAAGTATTACTAATACTTTGATAATTTGTGAAGGTAGTACTACTTATACCTAGTGGAAATTGACAACAATTACCAAGAGCACCATGCTTATTTGATAGTTGAGGTTCCAGCCGTAATGAATTATCTAAGTCCTTATATGTGGGAAAGGATGGTTGAGTTTGTTCAAACATGCATTTGATTTGTACAAGTGTTGGACTCAATGGCTTTTTGAGCAATACACTCAACGAATTCAAATGATGGTAAGGATGGTGGATTGGTTGATCTAGGTGGTAGGACTTCCAGTGTGTCTAAATAAGGATGTGGTGATGTAGGGGTTTGTTGTGCTATGGGAGTACTTAGGTTGATTGTCCATACATGTTGAACACAAAAAGTACGGATACTAATTCTTATGGTTCATTGGTTGCTACAACTAGTAGGTGAAGTGCTTGAAGTTTTGGTTATGTCTATGAAGCTTAGGGGTTGAGGTATAGGTTCACCTTGAAAGGGCACGTTTGATTTAAAGGATGCTCTTGGAAGTTCATGAGCAATACGCTTAATGGTGCCAAAAGATGGAAGAGGGATAGTAGGTGTCAAAGAGGGATAAGTGGCACAGTGGGTTGTTTGTTTTGGATAAGTGTTTCAACATGTGTTGTTAAAATACTTGGGTCTTGATTTTTCGAATATGACTTTTAATGACTACAATCGTAAGTCGCATATACTTGAATATTTCAGATGAAATACTTAAGTTGTCAATCCTAATTTGTTGATATTATAAAGCTTAGATTGAACTCAAGGATAACAAGACTTGATAGTATGTCTTTAACATACGTGTGAGTTATGACTCTATGTAAATACTTATCGTCTTGAAGGATGACACATTATTTTCATGTTTAACCAAGTGAGGAAATACATGTAGATACAAAGCAATATCTAAAGTCATATGTTAGACTTGTGTATGATATCTTTGAAAGTAATGAGTACGGATTTGTTAGTCTTGGTAAGTCATCTAAGTCATCCGCAAACGGGTGAGGAGATGTTAGTGGTGTTTGCACAAAGTACAAGTTTTGGAGACTTTGGTAGTGAAGGTGTTTTGGATGATGGTGGGTGATTTTGGTGGTGGAGTTGGAGTACTTAAGTTTAGAAAGTTCACATCTTGAATGGGTGATGAGATATTGAGAGGTAATGAGTCTGAGGATGAAGAGTTCAAGTTAATAAAGCAACAAGATCGAATGCTAATCCTAGTGGTTTTTCTTAAGTGAATTATTTGAGATTGAGGATTTAGTCATTTTGACTTTGCTTTGAGAAATGCTAAGCTTAAGGAAAAGTAACAGTGAAGGTGTGAAAATGACCATCCTGAATGTGTCGATTTATGGAACTAAGGATTCATGGACTTGATGTTAATCCATACAAAGATAGTAGTTTCTAATGAGATGGAAGTGTCTAAGATCATGTCAAACATCCTAAGTTAATCCATTGAGGATGTGTTGAGTGAGGTATGAAAGATATGCATTAACAACTATCCTAGAAACGAAATTTGGTAAATCAGATTGCGAGATTTAGTAAAATTCAACAACTTACCTGTAGGATCCACGGCACCATTTCTTTACACATGCGGAACCTTTAAATTGGTGCCGCCTGGTCCGCCTGTACAGGTATGGCGGTACCAAAATCCATAATGGACGGAACCAAATTAATGGTGTCGTCTGGTCCGTGGAGACCAGAAATCTTAACAGACCCATTTTTTAGGTGTCGGGGACTTTTTCGAAACCTGAAACTTTGCTTAAAACATGTGACATTAATTATTTCTAGTTAGGAAAAGTTGATATCACATATACAAACATAGTGGAGCATAGACTTTGACCAAGGGCTAATGATTTTCACATGAAAGTGAAAATGGGTAAAATTTGATAACACACTTGTGCTATCCCCCTGCATAAACCGGTTAGCATACAACATTGTTTTAAGTCATATTATCATCCTACAAAGAAAAAACAAATAAATTACATCATACAACATTGTTTTTGTCCTTGTACCAAACACTCTCTTAAAACTTTATTTTTCAAAGTACTTGACTAATTTACTTAGTACTCATTGCTAAGTGAGTTATGACATTTCATAAGTTATACGAGATGTTAGTATAACCTATGCAAAAGAAGTGATCTAAGTATATAAGTGATGGTAAAACAATTTTCCAACTTAGTGCACAAAATCTAGCAAATGTCCTATTGTGCATAAACAAGAAATCGTCAAGCAAGCAAATAAATAACATGGCAATATTTACACTTATATTATGCAAACAAACAAGTGAAAACAACAATTTGAAAATAAGCAAGCAACATATATACAAACAACATAAACAAGTGGTCATTTAGCATAGTATGACAAGAAAAACACTTTTCGTCATTTAGCGTTTAAATATGACGATGTATATCAAGCTTGATTAGTTTCCTTTAAACACATTACCAAATTAATTAGTTTCAAAAGAAGTTGTATCAAAGTTCTAAGAATACCAACTTAAATTGTTTGATTCAAAAATTTGAGTTTTTATGTTAAAGCGAAACTTAGTATTTTAGACATACTGTAGTATTTGGTCTATTTTACTTATTTAAAATTAGACTCAGACCATGAAAGTATTTTTAAGTGAAAGTAGACTCAATTCCCTTTAAAATGATAGGTGGCTCGACTCGTACGGACTTACGGTTAATTAGTTATGATTTTTTGAAGTTGCCCAAAAAACTGCATACTGTACAGACGGATTCCACGGAACCAAATAAAGGGATCCACCCTTTATAAGATTTGGTGCCGTGGTCCTCTGAGACAGATTCACCAAAACTAGTATTTAACATAGAGAAAACGTGTGTGACTTACTAGATTTTATAGTAAAAATATAATACACATACTTAACAACATATCTACTTATGTAACTTATCTTAAACATTTACGGAGGTGATTTTTCAACTAAATTTATAGTTATTCCAAACACTCCTTTAAAATCATATTTCTTCGTAAATTTTCTATAAGCACACAATATAATACTTACAAGTTCTTTCAAGAAACTTTTATTTTATTTTTCAAAAAAACCTTCAAGCTTGTATACAAAGTTACATTTAACAACAAAATTTCTAAGTATAACAAGCAAAGCATTTTTCATATTATTTTTCGTTTCAATGGTAATTTGATACATGGATCGTACTCTATTTTAAAAACCATTTGTTTTGAAAATGCGAGCTACGTGGCTCTGATACCAATTGTGGAAACGTAGAGGGGGGATGAATACGTTACCGTTTAAAAACTTTAGATCTTTAGTATCAAATTGCTTATGAAGCTTGTTATAATATGAAAGTTCCAATTATTGTTTGTGACCAATGTAAAGCATAGTAAACCATGTTGTCACACAAGCATTAACATCAAACCACATCACAAGCAATAGTATAGTGCAACTATAAAAGTAAAGAGATAAAGAAAGGAAAGTGCAAACCGAACACTATGATTTATAGTGGTTCGGTCACGGATCTCCTTTCCGCCTTACTCCACTCCCCGAGTACCCAACTCGAGAGTTACTTCACTAAATCAACAAGTTCCCTTCTCGGCGGAGAAAACCTTACAATCGTCGCTTACACTTTTTCCGGTACAAAGCTAAATACCGGGTTCTAGTTCGAGGAAGAACCAACCTAACGCGCCTATACAATATTTCCGACACTAAGCTAGATGTCGAGTTCTTTTACACGGGTACAACCACTCCCAATATGTTTTATGGCCCAACATAACAAACCTTGTGTTTTATGGCACAAACACATAAACCATCTAATCTAGTTTGGTGAAAGTGTTGTTAAGATGCAATGATGTTTACACTAATGATCCATGACACAAATGTCTAATGGATATGAATAACTACTTCTAAATGATCTTCCATTGATAGGAAGCCTTCATGATGAAGATCACAAGTTCCCTAAACTTGTTGTGATAGATCTTCAGCTTGTGGTGAGTGGGAATGGCTAGATCTCCAAGCTTTCCTTGGTTGATCAAGATGTAGAGTATGCTTACAACAAAGATGAATGTTAGAAGCATTATGATCATGTGATGGTGAGGGTGATTAATGTATGTTTCTACATTGTTATCTACAGATCTAAATGATGCAAGAAGGGTAGAGAGAAAGTGTGTTAAAGGGATCATTGAACAACTTGGTTTGGCTTGGTATTTATAGCCAAAATGGACAGGAGCGTCCACGGAACCCTCAAAAGGGTTCCACCCGTGTACCATTTTGGTACCGTGGGGGTTTGACAACAAGATTACCAAAATCTTACCAAAGTCAACCAAATCCATCCAAGATTGTGTAAGCTATGTAGAGTCCAAATCTAAACAAAGTATTCTATGAAATCTTCTAAAGATTACAAGGATGATGCATGCCATGATGTAATATGTATTTCCATTTTAGATTAAAAAGTTTATCAAAGTAAACTTGTAAAATGTATTATGTAACTAGTTAATAAAATGTCTAGTTACCTTTTGAAATACTTGTGAATGCAAAATGTAAAATGAGGTTCGAAATAGAATGGTTAACCTATTAAAATACTTAGTGACTCTAAACGTATTTTAAACATTCTAAATGATTTGTTATTGGGTTTGATCATAATGCCACATAACAAACATGTACGAACCTGTGTTGTAACATACGAGGACTTGAGACATCGAGAGGAGTTGAATGTATGTTGAGACAAAGTGTGATTACAAGTAACTTGTACATTTTACGTTATGTATTACAAGTTACATGTTTGTCATCAATCAAAACAAACGAGACTGTATATATTAAATATCGTAATATTTGCACTAACACAATAAATACACGATTACTCAATACCCACTTGACTACATGATAACATCTTCAGCTTCTTCAAGGGGATAATTGTAGTAAACTATCCCCATTGAATGACAAATAAACTCTCGTTGATTCAAGCTATGCTTGTGATTCAATGAGAGGATGATCATATTAACTAATACTAAGTATTATTTTGTTTGTTTAGGATGCATGCTATCTCTATTACAAACTAGACATATATATAGGAACAAAAATACAAAGACATGTGATGATGGTGAGATGTCATACACCATGTGGTCCCTCTTCATCTTCCTCTTCTGGAAAAGCACCAACAATCCTTTTGAAGGTGTCATCACAATATTCACACTTCTATGGTAATTTCTTGTACTTTGTCTGACTTCTCTTTTGGAAGTTCCCGCCCATATTTTTCAGTCTGTTTGTAGAGATAGCGTCTTCAGGGATCACTGAGACATTTATCAAATCTCAGTGATACTGGTGTTGTTTGTAACTCATATATTTTACTCACTAACACCGCATCAGTAAGTAAAGAGCTTTAAACAACACTCACTGATTTCTTTATCAGTGAGTCACTCACTATTTATTTAGTGAGTTAGTCTATTTTATTTTCAAATCCTTGTTAAGGGTGATTGAGTCAATTTTTGACCCAACAGAAACAAATACTACCAATAGAATAAAAGTTGAGAACTTTATTGTTAAAACACATTATAAATCATTAACTCTTGTAAATCTCGACGCGAGAATACATTTAATGCATAATGGTATGTAAGGCCAACCCCTTGGTGTCACATAAGATTTCACAAGCTTAATAATTTATAATAAATCAAATTTCACCATTGATTAGCCCGGATTATTCTCTCTTCTTAAAAACATCCTTTGCTTGTTACTTGTCAAACAATAATAACGCAAATAAGAAAAATAACCAACTAATACAATTACCATGTGAAATTTAAATCAGCTAACATGTATATTATTAACTAAGGCTCCCACTTGTTTTTGATCTAATGGTACAAGTGGACCACATACATCGACGAATCGATTGCGTAAACCCCACGTTAACAATATACAATAACCACATAAGTTGATAAATAAAACGATACATATGGGTCTTTCCCAATTTTATAATTAATTAAATATTAGCCAATTAACGTGTCATACAATTAATTACTAATAAACCCTAATTAATTAACACATATCGCATAATAAAACATGTGTAACCACTTAACAATTAACGCACAAATATCAAGATTTATGTAACCATGACAAAACATGCATGTTATTGTCATGGCTCACATATAATCACATATACACATATTAACAATTAATATAACAAGATAAGAAGATCTATTTCTAACAAAATAAATTCAATTATTCGTTAACTAAACACATAAAAATATTGCATGCAACCTAGGGTTTCTACTATATTTAAAACCTACATCTTTTAATAATAGCAGTGTTGTAAAAAGTGGCTTACGTGGCCGCCTAGGCGCTAGTCGACCCTCCTCTGCTCCGATTTGCAGCAAATCGGCCAAATTAGGCGTTTTGGTCAAAAGGCGATCAACAAACCGCCTAGGCGGGACAAATCGGCCAAATCGGCTTAGGCGGTGGGTCGGTCAATGACAATCAACACCGGTTTAACATCAGATCTAGGGTTGAAGAAGGTGAAAGGGAGAGTAAAGTGGGAAGTGGAGGCTATGCGTTTAATGTTGTGTAACCCTAACCCTACTAATATATGATTTATTGGCCCATTAAAAAACACATACAATAGGCCCAACAACTAAGTGAGTGGGATTTAATAAAAATAGACCAAATGTTTATCAAAATCACATATAATGTAAATTTACAACACACACAAAAAATATATAATTAAAAATAATAAAAACATTAATAAAATTATAAAAAAATTATATAAATTATGCATATTTTATGCCAAATACATATAATTTAAAATTTTGTATATATAAAAGCTCAATCCGCCTAGGCGGTATAGGCGCTAGGCGGTGGTCGACCACTCGACTAACGCCTAGCGTTTATGCAACCTTGAATAGGTCGTACGACAAAAAAATATATATAAAAAAGTTAGGGTTACAAAAAATAAATCCTAGAAAACCTTGTAAACATACAAACAATCATTCAAGATTCGTTATTTATGCGTTTAAGTAATTAATTACACCATATTAACGGCTCGTGATGCCACTGTTGAAATTTAAGTATCATGACCATCATATAAATAAACATAAATCACAAAGCACGCAACGGAAGACTAGATCAAATATGTGTAATTAATTAACTTAAACATAAAGAAAAAGTACCTTGTCAGCTTCTATTGCAATTAGGGTTTATAGAAAATCCCAATCAATAATAAACCCTAATTAAGGTTTATACTAATTCGATTTATACTAACATCGATCCACCATTAATTAAACCCAAAAGGGATTTAAACCACGATCTTGTACACACGTATTGTTAGCGATTCAATGAGAATGCTAGTTTCTTGATCTTAATAACTAACCAAATTTGCTTTGATCAAAACCAAACCGAGTACCCTATGGAATAGTGTAGTTGATCGGGTAGGACATGTAACATATTAGATTTCACATACACATCATACCATAAACAAAGTAGGCGTATAAGATGATTTTAGAGAGAGAAAGTTAGTGGTTTGGGAACTTTAGTGAGAGAAAGAAAAATCTTATTATGAGCTCCAACTCTCTACCTTGGGAGGTAGAGAGTATTTATAGTCTTACAATAAACTGCCACCTGACGGGCTGTGGATCAGGCATACAGTGGGTAAAGACCCGTCCGTCCTCCACGGTGTTACTAAACTAAATACTACTTAACATCAAATAACTACGACTACGAGATTTCTAACGATTACATATACTTGAGGTGACCGACACTTTAACTACTAGATTTTCCAAATCCTAACAATCTCCCCTGATGAGTGTGCAAATACTCATCATTTTTGTACTGTTAGAATGCCAAAAACATCTGAAAACACTCAGAAATGCTTCAAAATGATGAAAATATCACAAATAAGTGTTTTATGTGTTTTAAATGCAAAAACATCAAAATCTGATTAAAAACGTATCAAGTTTGCATAATTGGCAGTTTTAGTCCCCCAAGTTACAAAAGTTGTCAAAATCAGTCCCTGGTAATTCAAAAACTTGTAAAATGTCAATTAAGGTCCATGAGATTCAAAAGTTGTCAAAATAAACCCTTCAAAGTTTAAAATTTACAAAATGACAACTTTAGTCCCTCAAGTTTGAAAATTGTCAAAAATAGTCCTTGGTTAATTTAAAAAATGAAATTTATCAAAAATAAACCTTGTACTATTAATAAATGACAAAATTGGTCCTTTTGATAACTTTTGGGAAATTTACAGTTTCACCCCCTAAAAATCCAAAAATGACACAAATGGTCCTTTAAAGTTTTAAAATGTTTTAATTAACAATATTGGTCCTTGTGTTTATATAAATGGCAGGTTTGGTCCTTCAAAGGAAGTTTGGAAAATTCACATAATTAGCCCCTCAACTTTCATCAAATGGCAGAAATAGTCCTTGGGCTTTACAAGCTTAAAATACCAATTGGACCTTTAATATCAAAACAAACCAAACACAAGCCCAGCTCAGGCCCAAATCCAATCCTATAACCCGGCTGACCCAAACCCAGTGTTTAAAATAAAACACCCCGCCATCACTGTTCATCTTTAACCTTTCCACCTGTTTCCAGCCACACCTCGACACCTGCTATCACCACCTTTCCAACCACTCTCCAGCTGTATAAACAACCCCCTCCACCTTGCAAGCTAACTCATTACCTCATTTAATGCAAAAACCTGCTATTTTGACCTTTCCCGCCAAAATTGCCAAATGGCAATTTTGATGACCTGTATGGATCCAATGGTTAGAAAAGGTGGGAAATGTTCATATGTCGACAAAAAGTTGAAAGGAACATTATAAATCAAGTTTGGAGCAGTGTGGATTACCAAGTAGTGTAATTTTAGTTGAAATATGTCGTTTTAAATAATTTTGAATTTCTAGTGTTTGTTTAAACTTTAAAGTCTTGTATTAAGTAATCCTAGTGTACTATAAATCCTTCTCAGTGTTTAATTTCAAGTTTTAATATCATTTTCAGTTTATGCATAATTCCCTTGTTTAAATTCCAAAAAATTCTCAAAGATTGTTATCAGTTGTTGTATTGGATTCAGAAGCTCATATAAGCTTTCTATAAAGTTTTTCTAAGCTTTTGAAATCATTAAAAATCAGTCTAGAGCTTTAATAGAAAATTTTCCAAAATTACAAAGAAATTAGTAGAAAATAAAAATCCTAGAGAGAATTGATCAAGACAATGTTGCATTGTTAAAATTGGATTGCTATATGGTTTAGAGCTTCTTGGGAAGCATTAGGATTGATCCTTGATGAGTGTCTAAATACTCATCATTTTTGTACAATATAAACTGCAAAATCATCTGAAAACACTCAGAAACACATCAAAATGATAAAAATATCACAAATCAGTGTTTTATGTGTTTTAAATGCAAAAATATCAAAATCAGATGAAAAACGTATCAAATTTGCAAAAATTGCAGTTTTAGTCCCCCAAGTTTCAAAAATTGTCAAAAATAGTCCCTGAGTCAAAATTTCAAAAGAAAAGTCATCAAAGGTCCTTTTAATATCATAACTTGTCAAATTTAGTCCTTTGGTGAAAAATATCAAAAGTTTGAGAAAATTACAAAAATGGTCCTCCAAGTTTGAAAATTGGCAGAATTGGTCCCTGGAAAATCTGAAAATGTCAACTTTGGTCCTTGCATTATTAAACTTTGTCATTTTTAGTCCCTTGAGCAACTTTTCAGATTTGGCAGCCTAGGCCCTTGAATTTTCAGGATTTACACATATGGTCCTTGTTTATTAAGCCTTATACACCCTTTGGCCTTGTCAATTCATTGTGACCCCAGCCATCAAACCATTTGGACCCCCTGTTTTGACCCCCCTGGCATTAATAATCCCCAGTCAACCCAATTGGTCAAACAGACACCCATTGGCGCGTTTTTCTTCTCTTCCCCAACCTATCCCCTGAAATCACTCAACAAACCATCCCCCCTCCTCTCCACTTCACCTTCCATGTCCCCTACACACCCCTAACACAACAAAAACCATTAAATGATCCTAAACCATTTCACTCAACCCTCCACCTGTCAAATAATCTTTTCCCGCCAAAAAGGTATTTAATGGCCAAGATCACTTAAGCTCATCCTATGGCTACAAATGAAAGTGGGAACTATTCAGAGTACAAGTGGAAGCTGTTTGGGTATAAAAGAATGAAGAAAAGAGAGAAGAGGCAGTGGTAGCTAGTTTTTATTTTTTTTCTTCAATGTCGTTTTTATAATAAATGTTTTAGTGTAGTTGAAAATCTGTTATCTTTTGTTTCATTGTATCAACTTCAAGTCATATTGTCAGTTTAATCTAAGTTTAAGCTTCAATTCCAAGTTTTGTTCATTTTTTATATTTCTTGTCTACTGTTGAAAATTTAGTTTTCAAAATCCTATGCTCAACTCTTTAGAAGTTTATTTTTAAGCTCCTACAAGCTTAAATAAGCTTATTACATCTTTTTACAAGTTTAAACTCAAGTTTCAACCCATTTTGGATCATGGTCAATAAAAGTCAACTGGAAGCTCAATGGGTCTTGATAATGGATAAATGTTGTTGCAGAGGTGAATATGGGTTGGAAATAGCTTAGGTTAGCTTAGGTTTGGGTTTGGTATTGGCCTACATCAGCTGGATTCATGTAAGTAAGTTTTTAGAATTTTCATATTTCAAGTCATTTTGCAGTTTGAGTTGGTGCTTGTATCTGTGGAAAGCTTTAGTTCTTATCTGTTCATTTAGTTATTTTAAAGTCATATTAATTCAGTTTAAGTGTTGCTTCAGCTAGTTCATTAGTTTGTGTACTCAAATTTGCTTAACAGTTCATTAAAGGAGTGTTTGGGTCTGCTTAATTATCTGTCTTTTAGGCTTGGTCAGTGTTTGATTTCTGTTGATTCATGTCTATTGAGCTTAAGTAAGTCCATTTGAGTCAATAGTTTGGGTCTGCAACCACAAAAGTCAACATTTCATTAAAACCTGTCTTACAGCTTACTGTTGTAATTTTAGGATTAGTAGATCATTATTTTGTGTTTAGAAGTGTTAAACCTTGCCTGATTTGTACTCATTACATCATTTAACTTCAACTTCAGTCATTAAATTCAATCCAAATCTCAAGAAAGTCAAGGTTCATGTCTGTTTTAAAAAGTCAAAACTGTGTAAAAGTTGGATTTGAGCAGAACTTGCAGCTGGTGCACAGTTCTTATTAAAGCTTTTCAAGGTTTGATTTTTGGTTTATAAGTAGTTTAATAGGTGATCTTTAAGTCCTAGTATCTGGTTTTAGCTTTTGCTTTCTCTATAAGCTTGTGCATCAGCTCTAAGTTGGGCCTTTTTGCCCTGCTCCAAGCTCAGCTGATGCTGAGAGTTTTTCTCAGCTTTTGCAAAGCTTGCACAAGGCTTAGTTTAGCTCCCATAGGTCTAATTTTTGGTTCATAGGTACTTAGCCAGGTCCTCTCCAAGTTCTAATTGTTGTTTTCCCTTCTTAGCTTATATTGAAGCTTGTGCAATAGCTCAATCTTGGTACCCATTTAACAGTTTTAGCTCATTTGCTCAATTGACCAAATCATTGCATCTTGATATCCAGAGGTTTAAGCTTATTGATTTGTGTTGCATTTTGGTTATTTTAGTATATTAGACCTTCTGTTTTGGTTTGGTGCTTGTTTTGTCCTCCTAGCTTATTTAAGAGCTTATTTCAATAAGCTCTTCCACTTCAGTTTCAAATCCTTCCAAACAAGTCCCTGTTTTTCCATTTTTCTTAGCTTCCTAATATTATTTTAAGCTTTTCCTGAAATTTTCAGATTTTTCTAAGCTTGTTTGCTATTTTTCTTTATTTAAAATAGTTTTTAAGCATTTTTAAATAGCTTTTAATACAAATAATTAAGAAAAGGTTCTAAAAAATAAGTTTTCATTTTTATTAAGTTTAGATAAATGTAAAAAGCTTAAAAAGTATTTTTCCCTATTTTTCTCCTTTTGTTTGGTATTTTTAATAATTTAAATTAGTTTTAAATAGTAATTAATTAATAATAAATATATAATAAGTCTAAAAAATATATTTTCAGTTTTAAAATTAGTTTTATCATATTTTAGATTTTTCTAAGTCTTAAATTTATTTTTCTAGTCCTATTTCATATTTTCTTTTATTTTAAAGTAATATTAAATAGTTTAAAATAGTTTTTAATTAATTATAATTAATTAAATAGTTTTAAATATAATTTTATTTTTCTAATAATTTTCTTATATAGGTAGGATTGTAAAAATGTATTTTCTATATTCATAGGTATTTTCCTTCTTTAGTTTCACTTTTTTATTTTGTACGTCTACGTAGTTTTTATTTAAACGTACGTTTTAGGTTTTAAACGTTCATCACTTTAAATATAGTGATAGCGTTTATTTAATATCTTTTATCTTTTTAATTTTCTTAATTTGCATTTAAGTCGCTTTTATTTTATAACCTTTTTCAGTAGTGTAATTATCATATCCAAATCCTTTCTGATCGCTATCATTAGTGATCATTCTATCGTCTGATCTTGTGTTTAACACACCATTGAGTCTCCGTGGGACTTAACGACCCGGGAATCCCCTGTATTCTCTGATCTTCATTTGCATTTGTGTCTGAGCTGTTTTAAGTCTGTTTGACTTGACGGTTTTGCGCAGATCAATCCTCAGTCCTTGGTTCCATGTTTGTGCATGAACTCATATTTTGTAAGCCTTTTCTTGAAATTTGCATTTTCTATTTTTAGTAATCAAACCTTGTTAATTCTAGTCTAATCATGTCTAAGTATGGTTAATATCAGTTAATCAATAGGTCATTTGGATTAAAAACTTGTTTTTATGCTTAACTCTTCACAACAGCTTCTTTAAGGGATGTTTGGATTTGCATGTATAACTGTGTTAAAGGTTGTTATAGTTGTTGTTCTAATTTGATTCAAGTCTCAGTAGGTTATATTAACTCAAACAAGCAATAAAATTCAGCCCTTGTTCTAGTAAAAGTCAAAATACCAAATTCCATTCCTTGACAGTTAACTGTCAAGGATTTGCAAGGTGAAATCCTTCATGTTGTTGCATACCTTGGTGCTTAAGCTTAAAATCAACTTATCATAGTTTATTATAACATATTAGGTCCATATAATCAGTTCCAAGTTCACTTAAGTCAAACTTTAGTGTTCTTAATAAAAGTCAAATTTCTCAAATAGCCATTTTTGAATAAAATGTATAATTTTGTGTAGGATTCAATATTAGGATTTAGCTTAAATGCTTTTGGGATAGTAAACTTTAGTTGCTCTAGAAAATTATAAAAATAATAGCTTACTCTTATTCAGCTTATTAAGTCCTTATTCAGTAGCTTCTTTTGAGCACCCTTTCTGAAATGATGCCCTGCACCGCCATAACAGTGGGCATCACCACCACTTTGGTGGGTCCCACAGGCCACACCAGTGGACCCCACTGGTGGTTCTTGGTTCCAAATCACTCACCACCCAGCTGACTACCATTTTCAGCCAAGGTTTTGAGCTTAAGCTCTGTGGACCCCACCCTTAGTTCAGCTACAATTCTGTCCCATTTTCTGAAATAAGCTAGTTTTTGATTTGCTTAATCTTTGGCTTAAACTGCTTTTCAGAAGTTAAGAATGGTTGGAATAGGTTAGTAATTAGTTAATATAGCAGTATTTAGCCTCTGTGTTCAGCTGGTATTCATTTGTGGCTTATAGCTTATTTTGAATTGCTTATTTATAAGCCAATCCACTGCAGCTTATTATTCCTCCACATAAGCATATGTTTTTATATTTTTTATAAACTTAGAATAATATTTTAGCATTTTCCTGAATTTTTCAGATTTTTCCTACATTGTTTGCTATTTTTCTTTATTTTAAATAGTTTTTAATCCTTTTTAAATAGCTTTTAATACAAATAAATTAGAAAAAGCTTAAAAAAATATGTTTTCTATTTTCTTAGGTTAAGATAAATATAAAAGTAATAAAAAGTATTTTTCCATAATTTTATTAGTTTAAAAAGTATTTTTTTAGCATTTTAATTAGTTTTAAATAGTTTTAAATTAATAATAAATACATATAAAGTCTAAAAAATATATTTTTAGTTTTAAAATAAGTTTTATCATATTTTAGACTTTTCTAAGTTATAATTTCATTTTTCTAGGTTAATCTTGTATTTTCTTGTATTTTAGTGCATTTTAAATATTTAATAAATAGTTTTTAATTAATAATAATTAAATAAATAGTTGTAAAAATAATTTTCTTTTTCTAATAATTTTCTTTTATTATTAGGATTGTAAAAATATCATTTTCATATTTATAGGCCTTTTATTTCTTTAAAACTCACGTTTTATTTTGTACGTTACGTAGTTTTTAATTTAAACGTACGTTTTAGGTTTTAAACGTTCATCGACTTTAAAAATAGTGATAGCGTTTATTTAATATCTTTTATCTTTTATTTCTTTTAATTTGCATTTAAGTCGCTTTAATTTGTAAATCTTTTCTTTAAGTATAATTTTCCATCCAAAACCTTACTGATTACTATCCTTAGTGATCATTCTATCATCTGATCAAGTGTTTAATACACCAATTCATCCTCCGTGGGACTTAACGACCTAGGAATTCCCTATATTCCTCTGATCTTAATTGAATTTGTGTTTTAAGCAGTTTTAAGTCTATTACGGTTAGCCATTCACAAGTGGTTAGCTTGTGTGATTTGACTTGACTGTTTAGAACCAATCATCCCCCTAAGGGAGGTCACCTCAAACACACATTAAAATTACATAGAATACAAATAGATATTACATTGAGATTGTTCTTGCATTCTTGTTCATGTTCTTTGTTCTGTAGCTCGTAGTCTTTGATTCTTCATTTTTACATGTTTGGATAATCTGAGTGGAGGTCTTTAACTGATCCACGTGATACTGAGTTTGAGTCAGCTTTGAAATCATCAGCCATATTAAATCTCTGACTCATCCATTGTGGTGTTGGTATTATGTGATGTTGTGACATTTGGACCGACATGCTCACATTCTGGATCATGATATATTCTTATCAGAGTAGCGGAAGCTTTCATTGATTCATGATATCGGCAGCAGAGTAGCAGAAGCATGGAGTGAAAATATCAGAGTCATTGATGTACTAATCATGATTTCTTTGGAACTGAATGTGTTGAGTGAGCATGCGGCTATGGATTGACCGCTTCATTCTGATCAGCTGCAAACGTCGGGGTGTACCTGCATAAGACAGTTAGCAATAAAGCGTACGAAAGTATCTTTGATCACTTTCGTTGAATTGAGGTACACGGCCCATGGTTCCCCGTTGATCAGTACAAGTACTGCCTGTGATCAGGTATAATTCCGAAGAATTTCCTTGACAGGGTTTCGCAGCTGCTCTAGCTGTTCTCAAACCGGAACGTCTCGAAGAAGACAACACGGAGTGAGTGAACCAGCGAAATGAGATTCAGTGATTGATGAAAAGAGATTTGAAAAACAATTGTGTACTGCTCAATAGAAATTGTTTTTGCAATACAACGAGGGTTTTAATGGAAATCAATTATCAATCATAAACACCTTTTATTTTGAGAAATGAGTACACAGTCGATGTGCTAATGAAAAGAGTTTTTAAGCACAACGACCGGTTTTTCAAAGGTATCCGTCAATCCATAACCTGAACCAGGATTGATTCAAAAGATTGAATCACCCCATCGTTTCTATTCAGTTGTCACATGGTTGATCTATTGGATAGATCTCACATGCCACCTACCAGGAGCTTGTTTGATGTTAGCTCCAGAAGGCTTTCCATCTTCATTGTGAATATGTTTGCATATCACTCAGATGTTCTGGCAATACCACAAGGATAATGCGTAGGACTCATACGATATAATCTCTCTTTCCACATTGTGTGAAACAGAGAGTCTTCATTGAAAGTGTCCTAATGAGATTTGTTGATGATCTCGTGGCTCTAGACTCAATTGTGCATATTTGGTTCCTATGCCGGAGACTAGGGAGAGGGTCTCCTACTTCAATATCAGCAATCTCTAAGAGAAAGTCGATAGATTATGTTGGTTCCCCGTGAGAATGAAACAAGCCCTTTTAAGAGGAACTTGAGTGGTTTGGAAAGTTGAAGTGCAGTGAGTCACTGGGTCCATGACGTCTTGTCTTCAATACCGATGTTACCTTGGTAACCACCAGTAGTATATGAATTGAACCCGGTTTCTGCCCTAAAGTTGAATAATTTGAGGGCTATTTCTTTTCACCCTTTTCATATTCATTTCTTTTTCATTCTTCAACCCCTTCAGTGCTTACCGAGACTTCATTACTAGAACCTTGTTGGGTTTATTCCAGTACTAGCTCAGTCTCAGTCCGCACTCTTCCCATATCTCACTTTTCTCCTTTTTTCATCATACCTAAGGACTTCTACACTATCTTGTGGATTGTCCCTGGGTAGATCCTTCCGGTTCTGGCGGATCATGGGACCTCAACCTAACCTTATCATCCTTATATCACCATGCATAAAGTAGAGTTGGTCGGTCTTTTGGTGTAGTTCTTCCGCCTTGAAACCAATTGAAAACCATTTGAAAATCAATCAAGATACTTGTGATATAGAATCAAAGCATTTTGTATCTTAATTGTTTTGATATTTTAGAAATGCTCCCCCTCAACATATGCATAAAAATTCAGAATTTGTTTTAGCACATGGAGGCAAGAGATCTTTGAAATCGTTAGATTAAGAATGAAAGGTCCAATCTTTTGATTAACATTTTCTAAAATAATCATCATCACTTCCCAATCAATTTGAGTAGATAAAACATTTTGAGGAAGGATAAGGTTTTCAAAAGTTTGCTCCCCCTTAATATGTGCCTCGAAGTTTGAAAGAGTTTTGCACATATTAGAGGTAACCTGCACTTAGAGATAATTCAATCACGTTTCAATAATTTGAGGTTTAAAGTAGATGCTCCCCCTCAACATGTGCATGGAAAATTTGAAATCGTTTGTCACATGCGGGGAGGAAAACATGTTAAACACTTATGAAACCATTTATCGAATTATCAGTTTAAATCCAATTTAAATCACAAATTCTCCCCCGATCACAATTATCAAATCATTTGAGATTTGTGATCTCTGTAGATTTAAATTGATTTTGAAAGCTTTTAAGGAGAATTGTGACTAGATTATGAACAAGTTTTAGCTGATAAGGATTGGATTTTCAGACTTTAAACTCCATTGATTAAACCTGCATGATTATCTTTTTGAAAACATAATAATAGCCAAGGTCTTGAACCAATCGTGTAAAATATTGTAAAACATTTTAGAGTAGACCTTGCTCATTTAAGTGCAAATTGTTTGAAAAGAACACTTTTTGATTTAATTAAAAAATCATTCTCCCCCTCAATCAATGACGAAAGTTGTTGATTGATGGATTGAGATTTTGACACTTGATAAGTTCTTTTGATTTTCAAAAATAGAGTCCGAAGTGTTTTCAAAACAATTGAGTTTTCATAAGATTGCAAATAATTTTCAGAGGAATCTTTAGAAGGAAAAATATTTGAAATTAAACATTTGTCTTGTTAATGACAAACATTTGTTTTTAGAATCAGAGCATTAGGTTTGAAACATGAGATAAGGCATGGCTCTGTTCTTTCTTTGAAAAGCGGGTTACTGCCTGAAATGACAATAAACCATTGTTTTACTTTCTGTCAAAAATTTTTTTTTTAATTTTTTGATTTTTTTGATTTTTTTTTTGAAAAACATTCGAACAACATCTAAAGACCCGTGTCACTCTTTGACTGACAGCACAAAGACCGTAGATATATATCGAATCAAGAAAGATAAGACAAAAAGACAATATTTTTGAGATTTTTCGAGTTTTTAAGATTTTTATGGATTTTTGAAAGTTTTATATTTTTCTATTTGCTTTTAGTTGGTTTTTATAATTTTGTATTTTGCTTTTTGGATAGATATATACAAAAAGATGGATGAAGAAAGACCTTTACTCCTCGTCTTCCTCTTGAAGGCGTTTGAGTGTTTCTGGTTGAAGGCTTTTCAAGCCAAGTCGTGGAAGAATAAACTCAAAACGTTCTCTTGGAAGAGCTTTGGTGAAGATGTCTGCTAACTGGTATTCTGACTTCACAAAATAGAGTTCCACCACACCGTTTTCCACTTGCTCTCGGATGAAATGATCTCGAATATCGATGTGCTTTGCTCTTGAATGTTGAACGTTGTTGCACGAGAGAGAAATAGCACTTTTATTATCACAGTACAGAGGGATTTTGTTGAATTCAAAGCCATAGTCAGATAATTGGGATCTCATCCAAAGGATTTGAGCACAACAAGATGACATGGCTATGTATTCAGCCTCCATAGAGGAAATAGAAGTACTCATTTGCTTCTTTGAAGACCAACTCACAAGCTTATCACCCAAAAACTAAGCACCTCCTGAAGTACTTCGACGTGTATCTTGACATCCTGCATGATCAGCATCTGCATAGGCTGTTAGTGACATACCGGTGTCCTTCGGGTACCATAGTCCCATATTGATGGTTCCTTGGAGATACCGAAAGACCCGTTTAACCGCTTCAAGGTGCTTTTTAGTAGGCTTAGCCTGATATCTAGCACACATGCACACAGCGAACAAGATGTCTGGTCTGCTAGCTGTGAGGTACATCAGGGATCCAATCATACTACGATATTTCATTTGATCTACCATGATCCCTGAGTGGTCCTCATCCAGCTTAGTACGTTTAATCATGGGAGTGTCAACGGTGTCACAAGAAACAAATCCAAATTTCTTTAAAATCTCATTTGCATATTTAGATTGATTTATAAAAATGCCTCCGGGACTTTGTGAAATTTGTAATCCCAAGAAAAATGACATTTGTCCCATCATTGACATTTGAAATTTGGAACCCATTTCATTTGAAAAACGATCACATTTATTGGGGTCAGTCGAGGCAAAGAGAATATCATCAACATAAATTTGAACGTGAATTAAATGTTTGCCTGACTTCCTGGTGAACAATGTCGGATCAACTGCTCCTTTGCTGAATCCAGTGGATAGAAGAAACTTTGATAGCGTATCATACCATGCCCTTGGAGCTTACTTTAAACTGTAAAGAGCCTTCTTCAAACGATAGACGTGAGTAGGATGCTCTGGATTCACAAAGCCTTCAGGTTGGCTGACGTATATGACTTCTTTAAGATCTCCGTTAAGAAACGTCGTCTTTACATCCATTTGATAGACTACCATGTTCTTACTTGCAGCATTAGCTAAGAAGATTCTGATTGCCTCGATATGAGCAACAGGAGCAAATGATTCTTCAAAGTCAATACCCTCCTCTTGACGGTATCCTTTTGCAACCAATCGAGCCTTGTTCTTTAAGACATCACCATGCTCATCAAGTTTCACTTTGAAGATCCATTTTAGAGCAATGATCATAGCACAATCTGGAGCAGGTACTAATTCCCATACATCAAGTCGATCAAACTCATGAATTTCTTCTTGCATGGCATTGAACCAGCAGTCTTCATTCATGGCGGTTTTAATGTCTTTTGGTTCGACCTTAGAGAGTACGGAGTTGAAGAAGCACCATAAGGCATCGGTTGCAAGTTGTTTCCGTGTGGATACTGGACGAGAGGGGTTTCCAATGATGTTATCTAATGGGTGATCATGAGTCCATTTTCTAAGGTGTTCATGTGGTTGTTGTTGTGGAACTGAAGTAGCCGAGTTGATATCTCCTGATGAAGATGGTTCGGATGATGATTCAGGAGCAAATATGTTTTCAAATGGAGCATCTTTGGGAGTAGCAAAGGGATTAACTTCATCATTGATGCCAGAAACAATTCCATGATGTACATTTGATGATTGATGATTTGTTGATGAGACAGAGTGATCAGCAGCAGGCGCTTCTTGACTTAATGATATTGAGACTGAAGGGTTGACTTCATTCACAGTGATAGACGCAGCCTCTGTTGATGGAATTGACATTTCATCAGCATTTGGTTCATAGTGTTCATCAAACATTGGATCAAATAATTTCTTTAAATCATCTTCAGATGGAGGTACATATGGAGTTGCTAGAAATGAGTTTGGTACAAGGGATGAACCAATGGGACTGTTTTGAAGTGCGGGTCCAGAACTGGATTGTTCAGGAGCCATTTGACCGGTCAGCTCATCGAACGTAACGTGAATTGTTTCCATGATATTTCGGGTTCTCTTGTTGTAGATTCGGTAACCCTTCTTGTTTGGTGCATAACCAACAAAAACTCCAATATCTGCCTTTGCTCTTAATTTACCTAGGTCTTGACCGTTATTCGTTGGATAACACAAAGCACCAAACACACGAAGGTAGGAGAGATCAGGTTTTTGTTTATGAACAAGTTCATATGGAGTTTTCCATGAGAGGTGTGTATAAGGGAACGATTTTGGGTGTAGCAAGCAGTGGCAATGGCTTTAGCCCATAGAAACATTGGAACCTTTGAATAAATTAGCATTGTTCTTGCGGCTTCCACAAGAGTTCGATTTCGTCTTTCAACTACACCATTCTATTGAGGAGTTCGTGGAACACTTCTTTGATGACTGATTCCAACACTTTCATAAAGGTGAATTAAGTCTTTGTTAACAAACTCTGTGCCATTGTCTGTTCGAACAATTCTGACTATATTATTGAGTCGAACCTGAAGCTGTTTGATTAGTTTGATGATGACATCTGGAGTTTCATCCTTTGTCCTCAAAAACTTTACCCAAGTAAATCGAGAGTAGTCATCAACAACTACTAGAATGTATTTCTTCCCATTTAGCGTTTGCACTCTCATTGGTCCGCACAGATCCATATGAAGGGTATGAAGAACTTCCATTACTGAATTTGTGGGTTTTGGTTTGTGGGCATATTTCGTGCTTTTACCCAATTGGCAAGCTGAACAAAGATGATCTTTTTCATATTTTAATCTGGGTAAGCCTCTGACAAGATCCTTTCTGGAAAGGTTATTAATGGTGCCGAAGTTCAAGTGATTGAGACGACGATGCCATAACCATGATTTTGTTTTAGAAGCCTTTGACAGCAAGCAGATTGGAGAAGACTTCATCATGTCTTCGATAGAGATGGTGTATAGGTTAGAACCACGAGTACCTCTTAATAATTCCACACCATCAAGTTCTCTAACGAAGCAAGTATGTTTTCTAAAGGCCACCTCTAGATCGGAATCACAGAATTGACCAACAGAGAACAAATTATGACCAAGACCTTCCACATAATATACCCTGGAGATTACACTTTTGCCAACTACATAATCACCATAACCCATAATTGCTCCAAAATGGTCATTCCCGAATCTAACAGTCCCGATGAATTTACTCACGAAGTTTAATGAGCCGTGACCGGTCTCCAGTCATATGCTTGGAACAACCTGAGTCCAAGTACCACAGAACGATTTGAACGATCTGCAGTTGAACACAGACAAGAATGGATAACTGGATAATTGGGATCCCCATGCAAGAATGGGTTCCACTTGGTTAGTAACAGTGATTGGAACACCCACATCAGAAATAGAAGCAATGGGATCATTAGGAATAGATGCAGTGCTTGTGTCTGTATTTGACCTATTCAAAGTATGTTCACTTCTTAAAGGAATAGTTCTACCAGTAGGCATCCATTTTCTAGTGGGCATTGTCTTAGCAGATTGACTGCAGAACTGATTGACCTTCTGGCCAAAAGGTATCCATCGATAACCTATCTTACTGAATTTTCTTCCTGTGGGTTTCCACTATTTTCTAACTTTCTTTCGCTTTTGCCTTTTAGCTTTCTTTGCATGATTTTTAGCATTAACAATTTTAACTGGGCATTTGACAGCATTAGACAAAGCATTCACACCATAATCATGATTAGCAACAGAATTCAAACAGACATCATTACATGATTTGCAAATAGTATCAGAATTCGAATTAATTACAGTACGCCTATGGCTAATACTAGAATCAACACGATTCGTTTTATTCAACACAAACTTAAAGTTCCTAGGTTGGTCTTCTACTCTCTTCCAATGCACATTCTTAGCTTGCGAGGTCCTATCTTGCTTGGTATTGCCTGGAGGCTTTGACCCGCTTGCTTTAATGTCACTGATTACTCTTGTAGATGGAATTATGGGAACATTAGTTGGTTGATCTACTTTTTGCATTCCTGAACTAGATGTGCAAGGGTTTGTACTACTAGAAGGCACATTGGTGTTCACTTTCTTGAAAGTGGGCATAGAATGGTTTGTATGCTTGGCACTAGGCATAGAACAAGGCATCACAGCTTTGCCTTTTGCACCTAAGGATTTAGGACATGTTGCAATTACACATTCTAGCAGCTCTTGAGATCGTTTGGCCTGAATGCAAGCAAACCTAATTTCTCTATCAAGAGGTTTATTTATGAAATCCTCTTCAACAATCTCACGGAGACATTCTAGACTATCCTTAAGGTGAGCACAATAGTCATGAAATGCAGGTTCATTATTCCTAAGATGAGAAGGAATGTATTTAACCGTCACAGTGTATTTGCAGTCTGAGGATGACTTTGATGCAACATTCTTATTAAAAACAAGTGGCAGTTTCCCATTTTCCTGACTTCTCAGATTCTCAATTTCCTTTTGTAAAGACGTTATTTTTTCGTTGTTTTGGTCACGAGTGACTTTCATTGAATCATATAACTCTTTAAAGTGTCGTTTAACTTTTTCATTTTCTTCGAGAAAACTCTCGTTTTCCTTTTGTAAGGCATTAACTAAGTTTTGAAGATGAAAAGTTTGAGAGTACTGAGAATCTAAAGGAGGAGGTATTTGGGATCCAGTCACATTGTTCATTTCACCCTTTAATTGAGAGATTTGGGCTTTCAACTTTCTGATCGTGTTACAATGAGCTCGAATATGTTCATCACGTTTGTTTATCTGAAAAACTGCATCAAACTCTGGAACATCTGAGGATGTCTTGATATTTGAGGTTTTGACATTTTCTTTAAGATGTTGATATTTTAGTTGTAAATCAAAATGTTCAACTTCTAGTTTATAAAGATGCTTTACCAAATTATCGTGATCATCCTGATCAATTTTCTCATTAAGTTTCGAATTAATCTTTTCAAGCTCAATGACACGATCATGGGAGACTTTCAGAGCAACAGATAATTCATGAAATTGAGAAGCATTAATGGAACAATTCGTAACAGTGTCAAACACATCTTGAGTAATACATTCAGAAATAAGAGTCTTATTCAATGTATGCAAGTTCTTCCTCTCAATCTCATTATATTTTAATGCTCGCTCATAGTTACTAACCTCAACTATCATTGCATCAAATTCCTTTTCCATTTCTTTAATATCTAAATCCATCCCCTTTTTAAGACTCTCAAATTGATCTTTTAGTTGTTTAAAGAAAGGCATGACCTCAGTTAAATAACATTCTTTAGTTTGCTCAAAACCCATTTCCCCTTCAGTTATCCCAGTGGGTGTGATCCTTTTCTTACACGTTTTCTCAAAATCAACAAATAATTGAAAGATAACATATTGACTAATTAAGGTCTTGCTTTTAGTGGCAATAGTTCTAGGAACTAAATGCATTGGTGTATTTGGAGGATACACAGTTGCTGAAGGCATTTTCCTAAGGGGAGGGTTTGTTACAACAAGATTCTCTGTTTTTTGCTTTTCCATATCTTTCTTCCAAAAAATCTGTTCTGGGGTTAATTGAGTTTGAGGCTTAAACATCTTAAGGGAGATCCAATTTTCCTTAGTGTAGTCATGAGGTTTGATAGTTATGTTTTTCTCTTTACATATAGGGTTGTTGAGTTTTTTATTCATTTTCTCCCTAGTGACTTCATCTGATTTCTTATCTTCCTCAGTGCACTCAGCGCAACTAGGTTTCTGTCTAGGCTTAAGGATTTCATTACCATCATAAATAACCTTATGAGTAGTTCTAGCCTTTTTAATGACCTCTGGATTTGGTTCCTCAACAAGGGGAGTACTATGCTTATCACTCAAAACTCTGTGCTTAGTGATCAAGTGAGAAGTCTGAATGGTATTTCCTTGTACGTACAATTTATTTTCAAGCTTGTTTTTCAAAGTTTTTAGATTGGAAAAATCATTCAACAGTTTTGATTCCTTGGCATTGAATTCTTGCTTAAGCAATTTAACATTTTCTTGAAGTTCTCGTTTTTGCTTAGCAGTTTTAGAAAGCTTTTCTTGTAAGGAATTTAACTCTTGTTTTAATACTTCTTCTCTAAAATTACTTTTTCGAATAATTGTACGCATTTGGTCATCCATTTCCTGCTCACGTGTGGTTAACTCAAACTTAGCACGCTGTTCATAAATAGCAACTTGTTCTTTATAGGCATTTAGTTCAGAGATAACAGAATCATCAGGAGCACATGCAGTGTATTCATCAAACACACAGTCTTTATTGACTGCAGAAGATACATCACGTGGTACAATCTCACTTTCACTTTGTGTCACATATTGATCATATGGGACAATATTACTATTTCCCACATTATCACTATCTGAGTCATAAGTTTCAAGTGATTGTACTTCATTATGTATCTTTTGCTGATCAACATCATCATATAGTTTTAATACCTCTGAGATGATTGATTCTTTGGATGGACCAACTTGTTACGATGATGAGACCTTAGGAGAGACCATTGGAGAAATGCTAGCCATGAAAATTGTTTGTGCAGCAGGTTCATCATCGACGTCAGAGTCGTATGCATCACAGTCAGCGACTTGAAAGGCATTCTGATGATTGTGACCTGTCTCCTGAATCGGCTGCTCATCCATATCTGCATCATATGTCTTGGCATTGCCCTCAGCAAGAAACAACAACTCCTCTTCATCCAAAGCTGCACCATTATCCTGAGCTTGTACGAGCAACATCTTGTCTCTGAAGTATAATGCATTATGTGGACGTTTTGGAGATGTGCAGTTCCTAGCAATGTGTCCCTCACCACCACAGTTGTAGCATTTGACTGGTTTTGCTTGTCCTTGATTTAGATTCCTTCCACGATTCTGATTTGCTACATGACCTCCGCCTACTCCAGTATTACCATAACTTGCTCCAACCATCCCTTGTTCATATCGTCTACCTTGTACTGGTTGCTGTCACACCCCCAAATTACCTGTTTTGCAGCGGAATGGAATTCCTGGGGATTGACTGTCATAGCATCACAATCACAGTTATATTGAACGACCTAAAGTGTCGTTTGGAAAATACATCGTTTGATTTAATAAAATAATCAGAGTTTACAAAGTATAGGTCCCAAATGAAAATCAACTTGCGCGGAAATAAGTTTGTTACAATTCAAACGATGTTTTAAAGTGCGTAAAACCCAAGTGAGACGAGTCGTCATCGCGACTCCATGATGTGTCCAAATGCATGCCATGAAGTGAATGCCTTAGATACCTGAGATAAAACATGCTTAAAAAGGTCAACACAAAGGTTGAGTGAAATCCATAGGTTTAAGTAATTCGTTTGAACACAATCATCGTAGTGTGAGTTAAATGGTTCACACTCATCGTTGAAAACAAAATCGTATTTATTTCACTAAGTTCATGACACCAAAGCGTAAACATCGCACCAATAAAAATTGGTAATCATCGTTTCATCGCCGCCCTAATAGGTAAACTTGCCAATTTACCTTACTGGTTCAAATATAGTGCGCTCGATTTCCCCTAACTGGGTCAATAAGAGCGGGAGTGTTAATTCCAATAGGCCTATTCACAATATTCGCGCTCACTCGCAAGTGACTAATGGTTCATGATGTAGGGACTTCGAACATGGCAAATACTTAGTGACAATAAAACATTCGGATATAGCATACAGTTCAAAGCATTTGTGTTCGGTTAAAAAATGTAGCATGTATCTCCCCCAAGAGTTTGTAAAACAGTTAAAAGAGTAAAAGTGGGGCTATGAACTCACCTGTTGCAATGATTTCGATGACAAAAGTGGATACACTGAAATATATCGTGAATCTCGAAAATGACCTATTATGAATGATATGATATGTAATGAGTTATGATATAATGTTATGCATGCATTTCGTATGTTATTTATACCATTTGCGAGTTTTGAAAAATATACTTATCGTCGAAAAATACTCTTTTGACGTCTTGACCATTCTTAAATCACTTTACAAGTATTTACGTCAAAATATCATCCTACAATGGTTTCGTAATGATTTATAGTGAAATTTTAACTTTTCGTCGTAAAATAAAGTCGTCGGAAATTTCATGAAAGTGACAAAAATGGCTTCGAAAAACTAGTCGTAAAATGGTGTACGTCGAACGTTAGGAAACGAACTCGACGGTTTTGGAAAGTTTGTATCGAAATCTAGAAGTTTCAGTTCAGGAGTTTTCGACATAAAGGTCTCGAACATAAAGATAATAAGGGTTAAAGATGGTGATTTTGTCTAAAATGTGGTTTAAAAATGAGTTTCGGCAAAGTTTAAGCAACCGTAATTAATTTATTACAACTCCGCTATACAAACGGTTGGTTGTTTTGGAAAATATGCTTGGTGATCTCGATTTTACTAGAAGACATCTCGTTACAAAAAGTTCTACATCATAGATAAAAACAGCCTTCAACATGGTCATTTTAGTTACCGTAACACTTGTCTCGTAAAAATAATATAGTTTTTCTGAAAATAATAGTTACGGCAATTTTATGAAAACGTGCATATCTTAGTCGTTTCAAATCCGTTTTCTACGTATAATACGTCCTTAGCTTCGTATCAAAGTATACTAATATATTTTTGATAAGTCGAAATAATTTGTAAAGCTTAGGACTCGTTTTTGACTCGTACAAAATAATAATAGTATGCTGAAATTTCAGAAAAATATATATTTCGTCGTCAAACTTGAAAAATTCATAACTTCTTCGTTATAACTCCGTTTTAATCCGTTCAAGCGGCCACGGATTCGTTTTAAAGTATATTTTCTAAATATCAAGGCCAAAAATTCGTGCCTACTGTCGGATTTTCCAGAAAAACAAAACAAGGACAGAACACTTTTTATACTTATCGAAAATAGTTTTTCTCGTACTAAACCTATTCCAATCCCTTCAAATCAACTCCAAAGCTAATCTAATCCTACCATACACCTTCTTAGGGTGTCATGGGTTCCTAAACATCATCAAGACCAAAATATACCAAGGGAATAATTATAGGATGACCTTTATATATATATAACTCTAAAAATCATGAAAAAATGGTATAAATCAACATAAGTCTTGCATGTTTGCTCCAAATATGAAGAAATAAATATGAAATGAAAAGGAAACATGAAAAATGTAAATGATATGCTTACAAGTAAACTTGATGAGGTGCAAAGAACAAAGGTTAGCCTAAACACCCTAGGTTTTTATTTCAAAACCTTAATGAGAGTGTAATCTAGATTGTAAATACTTGAGCTTGAGAAAAAGTTTTGTGATCCTTGCTATCTCCTTAAGGTGACCGGTTTTGAAGAGAGAAAGAACCAAGAGAAAAACTTTTATTACTTGTTGAATTATTGATTGAATGAAAGGTGAAGTGAAGTAATAGTTTGGAGTGTAGATATATACTATCAAAGAAAACAAGTACCAACCAAATAAATGCATACACTCCCCCCCCCCATGGCCGGTTTTGGGGGGGATGTATCTCAAAGATATTTGTTTTTTTTTGTTTTTTTATATTGTATATAAATGTGTGTAATTGTTTGTAAGAAGAAAATGTAGTTAAGTAAGATATATTGTAACTTGTTTATAGTTGTGAAGTTAAAGTAGTATGGACTAAAAATAAGTTTTAATGGATCAAAATACAATATAATGAGATCATAAAAATTGTAAAAATACATTCTTTGTAAAATTTGAGTGATAAAATAATTATCGTGTCGTTTTTAAGAAAAGCGTCGTAATAATATAAATTTAACGATTTATATACAAAATAAATTTATAACACTGGGTAAACTCAAAATATTGTTTTTATAAACTAAATGTAAGTAATAAAATATATCGGAATCATTTTTGGAAGTATCGGATTAAATTTTCAAAATAATAACTCACGCGATAACGTTTATTTAATATAAAATTTTCGCGTTTAAGGTGAAATGTAAAATCATGAATGAACTAACATGATGCAAATGATGCTAATGAAATGTAGACTAAACTTAGTCCATATGAAATGTTCGTGATGATATGATCATGAATTCGCCGCTAAACCATTAAGATTACGCGAATTTGGAACACGTAAACCTAGTTTACGATAACTGTTGAAATAGTGAAACTTGAGAAATGACTTGAAATTGCGAGTTGTCACAGTTGCACCATAACTTTTCCATCTCTGACAAGAGCATGATTGTGAAGATTGGATGCAGTTCTGATCTCATTGTTAGTGTGAAGACTGTTGGTGTGTGGACTAAGGGTCAAGTTTTGTTTAACCATAAGAGCTAGTTGGTTAATGAAGTGTCCCACAGCTGCATCAGCATCAGCATGTTTGAACTGTGGATCGGGAATGAGTTTGTGAGTGCCATCACCCATGGGTATAACTTGTGAAGCTTTGGTGGTAATCCCAACATTGGTGTAAAAGGCAGTGGAGTCATTTGATGAACTTGCTTCTACTGGATTTGTTTTGAACTGGTCTAGAATCCTTTTCTCAAACATAGCATGTCTCTTATTCTGGAGAAGGAATGTATACAGTTGCTCATAGTTGGTGTTCTTCAAACCTTTGGTTAGCTTCACAGAAGTGACAAACTTGTGCCATTCGGGATTCATGTTGTTCACAAATTTTGAGTTCAACTGAATGTTTGGCATGGTCATTTTGATATTCCTCATATCATTAACAAGTTTGTGGAATCTCACGTAATACTCATAGACACGCTCATCTGGTTTCATCTTGAAGTGCTCAAATTCATCATAGAGTTGTGATTCTCTGTCTTCCATAATTAACTCAGAACCAGAAAGAAGCATCTTGACATTATCCCAGACTGCCTTAGCTTCAGTGTTGTGATTGATGAGCTTGTAGATATCCTTTGGAAGACCCTGAAGTATAATGTTGGAAGCCCTGATGTCAGCATCGAATCTCTTTTTCTCCTTATCATTAAGTTCATTATACATCTTTGGTCTGTCTAATCCAAAGATCATTGTTCCATCAGCAGCAGTATCAATTATTGTCTCTTTTCGTCTCAATCTGATAAGGTCCTTCATTGATTGACTTGAGTATGTTGACTCCGTTTTCTTTTCCCAAACAGTACAATCGGATTCGTTGAGCCCATGAGTCATAATCAGTTCTGTCAAGCATAGGTGGACGAGTATCTGATCCCGCTGCTTGAACGTCCTCAGCTACGGAAGAAACAATAGTAGGAACGATGTTTGCCATGATTACAAGTTCTACGGGATTTTACTATTCTTTGATTAAACCGGGAAATTGATTCTTTCACGGGATTTTACTAAACCAAAAGAACAACCGTAAGAATGTAGCACGAAGAAGTAACAAGTCTCAATAGACAAGTGGCTAAACACACAACTCGCTTAATTATCAACTCGCTAAACACTCAACTCGCTTAAAGAAACAAGTCGCTTAAGGAGTTAACTCGCTTAATTGCCAAGTCGCATATAGAGACAACTCGCTTAATAGCAAGTCGCAAACAGACACAACTCGCTTAACCACCAAGTTGCTTAAACTAACTCGCTAGCTATACAACTAGCTTAATAGCCAAGTCGCTTTAGAACTCAAGTCGCTTAAAGAGACAACTCGCTTAGAACCCAAGTCGCTTAAAAGGTCAACTCACTAAATAGCCAAGTCGCATATACCAACTCGCATCCAGTAACGAAGCAACTCGCTTCGAAGAAACAAATATCTGAGACTCAACTCGCTTTGTACAAAGTTCAACAATAACCACTTTATCAATAAAAAACAACCAAACTACAATGATTTAAGCCTTCCAATTCAAAACATAAACACATATGATGATCCTAAACACAAAAGTACAAGCAAAATTCAAACTTTAACACTAGAATTTGTCCAAATGATTCAAGCTCTCCTAAACACTTAATACCCCAAAAACCTTGTGAAATCCACCAAAACAAAGAGCATGAAAGATGAGTGATCAAACCATGGCTCTGATACCAATTGTAACATATTGGATTTCACATACACATCATACCATAAACAAAGTAGGCGTATAAGATGATTTTAGAGAGAGAAAGTTAGTGGTTTGGGAACTTTAGTGAGAGAAAGAAAAATCTTATTATGAGCTCCAACTCTCTACCTTGGGAGGTAGAGAGTATTTATAGTCTTACAATAAAACGCCACCTGACGGGCTGTGGATCAGGCACACAGTGGGTAAAGACCCGTCCGTCCTCCACGGTGTTACTAAACTAAATACTACTCAACATCAAATAACTACGACTACGAGCTTTCTAACGATTACATATACTTGAGGTGACCGAAACTTTAACTACTGGATTTTCCAAATCCTAACAGGACAAAAGAGAAGGAGAAGAAGAGAAGTTTGACAAGCTATGGAGACCAAGGATTTATCAACTAATGATACAAGGGTTTGTATATATAGTTGAAGTAACTTGGAGTCCAAGCAACACAAGGAATCCCTAAAGGGATCCTTGGTCGATCGGTTTTACAAATACTAATCCAGATTTAATATAAATAAGTCCACTAACAATATTGATTGACATATGTATGATAATTATAAGCTCGTGTTCAAAGTACATGTGTCACAATTTAATTTCACAAAGTGGTTGCATATAACTATTGTAGGAAAAATTCTCTAGTATTTAAGCATTATCATCGTTCTTATATGGAACATTATTTGTTTTAAAAAAATTAGGGTAATTCTCATACACGTATTATCAATATTAAAGAACAAATCGGAATAAACATATAATACAAAATGAAAAAAAGAACCATAGGAAAAAAATAGTTAAGAAGGAAAAGTTATAAGACATTAGAGGCACTAAAACACTTACTTCACATCTAGTTGGGTAAGAAGTTTTAACCTTTGATCGCGTCTAAATGAGGAAAAGAAAAACGCTCTTATAAAGCCAAGTATATGAGCGCGTCTAAACGAATCAGATCAAAAGACTATTAAATATCCTTTTTTTTGAAAAAGAAACACTAGCTTAGTCATTCCTCCCAATGTTTTAAACCCTAGCTTTTCTATCGACTCGGTTTAGTCGTCGGTTCACCGGTTCAAAAGGTTGAACCGCCGGGTCGAACCGGTTCAATACGTATGTATATTTTATTCTATATTTAATATGTAGTGTTCTATGATCGTATGATTTATCCGATTTTATTCTTATATTTGATTAAACCGATTAAAAAGATAAAGACTCTACCGACAAACTTTGTTTTTAAGTTCATCTTTTATATATAATAAAACAAAACCCCTAGTGGGAACTTTTCATTTCAAAAAAATCAAACCATACTTTTTTAAGAAATATTTTTTTATAATTCGTTTATTTTTTAGCTTTTAAAAAATAGTTAAAGTTAATTGTTTCCTAATTTACCTAAAAGATTTTTAAAAAACGTTTTGTTAAAGAAAATTAGAAAATACACATGGGTCTCAATGACTTTTGGCATAATTTTAAGCCAAAAGTGTAATTTTTTTAAAAAAACACGGGACTCCTTTATTTTAGATCATATAACTAATATCCACCACTTTCATAAAACTGGAAATCCAAAACCTTTTAATAAAATTGGAAATCACGAGAATCATGCATCAGGAGATCATATATCAACCATCACCTCCTTAGCTTGATCTTGGACCCAATATGCAAATTCAAACCCTTATGATTCACAAAAAAAAAAAAAAAAAAAAAAAAAAAAAAAAAAAAAAAAATCTGGCGCTCTTAAATCAGGTTTCTTGGTTTTCTTTTGTTTTAAAATTTTTGTTTATTTGTTATTCAGTCCATGTGTGATTTGAAGCTATTAGATATATGTACATAGATTATTAGGGCTATAAAATGGATTCAGTCATTGGATAAAATAAGCCAAAATTGGATAGATTTATGAATGTTGTTGTTCTTGATTGTTTGTTTATGTTTTCATGATTCACTCATGTTACCACTTATATCAGTCGTTAACCAAGCCTTTTGATTACCTTTTGCCTGGTCTAATGTTGTTTGTTTATTCAGGAAAGGTGAAGTTGAAAATTGAGTAGATGACATATCAAGAAAAGTTTATGAATTTGTATAAGCAAATGAACAAGGACATCCAACAGTTGTTCTGGTATAACAAAATTATTGCCAAACAAGAGAGGACTTCCAAAGCACTTGAATACGCCTTATGATTTAAATTTCATTACCTGGACTTTGACTTTTAAGCTGAGGCATATAATGGGACTATGGGAGTGTTAAAATGTTACTTTTAAAACCCATGTCGAAGCTTAGTTGTAATACTTACATTTCTTTTTTATTAGTTTTGATAAGAAATTTTTTGTCTTAACACAACAGGACGTGTATTCTATTTGCTGAGCACCGTTAAGAAGAATATGGTTATTGAAAATATTGAGATGCACTTGGACCCTATAAGTGTCACCAAGTGGACTGGTAGATGACCCACCTAAGAAGTTATTCCGGAGGTAAGTGGCTATTTGTTTGGCCTCTGCAATAGATGTGAGATAGTACCTTCCCGAAGCTCCTCCAATGGTAAGCATTACTTTTATCCCTTTAGCTTGGCATGATTTAATTTCGGTGCTAAATTGGTGCAACCATTGCTGTATGGATCACAGTGACCTGAAAGATTTATCATTGGAGTCTGGCCGTTTCCAAATGTTGCAAGAACGCAAGGTTGACATAATCGTAGTTTTCGTTAAGCATGTCTCATCCAAGGCTCCCTCACCCCTGTTTGGACCCCAGTAGATTGAAATGCCATCACCATTGATACCCACTGCCAGTAACAGCATCATTGAAGATAATTTTCATTACGGTATACCATTTTCAGATAAGTATATTTTAAGAGGTGACTAAAGAATGTATTGGTGTGCTTAAATGTTTGAGATTTTCTGTTTATATAGTACAGGAATTAGCTTATTTGAATTTTTCCAACTACCAGTAAATTAAACAATACGCACCTTGCAAGGGCACTTTGTTAAATCATCTTTAAATAGAAGCGCATGATTGATTAAATCATTGGTAAGCTTTTGTCTAGAATCAATCCTACAAATGTTTATCTTCCATATAAATCATCAAAATTTACAAACTTTTCCAGCGTCCCTTCCTCCAAGATTAAAAAAAAAAAAAAAAAAAAAAAAAAAAAAAAAAAAAAAAAACGCATCGCATATCATCTTCTTCTTCAAAAACCCTAGCTTCTATCGAACCCACCATTATTCATACCCTAAAAACAATTTCAAGAGAAAAATCATCGATAATTTTACCAATTGATGATGTTTAAGTGTGATTAACTCATCAAATTGAGGTGTTAATAGTGCCAATTTGAATGCTTTATTGTGATTTTATACCATATGTTGGTTAGTTATGTTGATGGTAATTATATTTTAATTTTAATAAAATTTGAACATGTAATATTTGTACTCAATTTGTGTGTATAAGTGTTTAGTTTTGTGCTTCTTGAATCTTTGTGACCATGTGCTTTGATAAATCTCAATAAAGTTTGAATCTTGATGATTTGATGTTTAAGTTTGTACTTATTTTTGGTGAATGGGTTTTTGATTCCGTGTTTGTTATATCTGTATGAACTTAGATATTGTTTTATTTAATATAATTTAATTTTTTAACTTTAGTACAAATTGATTGTTAGAAAAGATCGGTAAAAATATGTTAGCAAGTGTGCTTTAAGCCAAGAATATATCTGTAAAAATTATACAAGGATTGGTCCAACATTTTGAGTTGCCAGAACTAGGGCTTTTGTTGATTCTACAAGATGTTTTGTTGATTCTACAAGATGTCGTACCAGATAGAGTTTTATTTCTTTACCTTTTTGATAACATAATGCATAAACAAGAAATTTGGGGTCCTGCCAATACAATAGGATGCGGCTTGCTCTTAGATAGATACATGTGGACCTAGATAACTAGAGGTTGTGATACAAACACTTAGTCATAGTTGAGGAGTATCATGCATAATGCCTGATCATGTCTATAAAGATTCAGAGTTTAGGAGTTGCTTTATTAGAAGTTAATGATAAAACCAGAACACCATGACTCTGGTCAATCCTTTAATGTTTTGTAAATTATGACGTTATAAGGATTCGTAATGCATAATGTCTTATTATTTTTCTCGAATCTTATGCAAGGAAAAGCATTCGACCAGAAAGAATCGGGTGACATGCTTTCCATATTGCATGGATCATCGTAAGTCTATTTTGTCTTCCATTGATTTCAATATTTATGTGCTATTGTTAGTTTATTGCTTAAAGATTTGTTATTCATCGTTTACTATGCTTATCTCATTAACCTGTTATATTCCTTAAAATGTTCTCTTTTCACATTCATATCTTAAAGGGCTTAGAGTATTTTTGTGCTATCTTCTTTGTGTAGTGTAATGCATATCACAGAAGCACTGAAGCTGCATATGGAGGTGCAAAAACCGTTGCATGAGCAATTGGAAGTGTTATTTAGCGCAACTTTTTATTTATTTATTAGATACCTTATCTTATATGGTTATCTATGTAATATACTGACCATGTGATGCTTACATTCTTAGTTTTTCATTAACTTAAGGTATCTCATACTATTTTCAAAGTTTGTAATGCGACACTTTAAGTCCATTGGTTAGTTGAAATGCGGGTGAATCTATGGTTCTAGACAATGAGGCTCTCTCTAACACCTGTTTCAGGACTTTAAAGCTCAACAATCCAATTTTTAGGTATCCTATTTTCATCAACGTGTTTGGAAAAGGGGTGTTTGGCATTGCAATCTGAAAGTTGACATCATGGGAAGTTGTGGTGACTACACAATGGGAGACTTCTTATTCTGTTTCGACAACTTCACTGAAACCCCCATCAAGCAGTACCAAGACAATACATCCCAACTTCAGCTTAGGAATTATGAGGCATGTGTCAGATTTAGTATCTTATATTATCACTACTTTTATGACAGTTTTTGTAACTATTTAACGTGGTAATTACTTATGAAATTCAGAAAGAGAACTAAAGAGGTGTCTTGTGTGGGTAAAGTGAGTACTTCACATTTTTATCAAGGTGCTTTCTCGACATTGAAGGTGTACATGATAGGTAAGCATCCACAGTTCATAGGCAAGGGGTGAGATTTAGTATCTTATATGACTGTACTTTAATAATAGTTTTTGTTCATGATTTTCAGAAAGAAAGAGCACCAAAGAGGTGTCGGCGGGTCAAACGTAGCAACCATTCTAAGTGTCTTATTTTTAACACATTTGACATATAACCTGTATGACTCACTCCTCCCCATACCTATACATTTCAGGTAGGTTTCCCATTTCACGTAATGATAGGTATTAAAGGATAGTTATTCGTCCATTGCTACATGTATCTTCTATATTTATAACTATATTCGTCTTCAAGTGCCACATGTTTCAGTTGAATTAATCAACAAAATTATACAATTTATATGAATGTGATAAGGTTCACAAATCTGTGAATGGTATTTTCATAACCATCCTTTTCTATAATTAACCTTGAACGTTATCTTTATCACCCGATGTTTTTCATCCTGTACGTGCAGCGGGTAAGAAGAAAAAGAAAATGATAGAATGAATTGTGGGTCCAACGACATATATGTATATATTCAGTGTCCAGAGGTCAACAAAGCTCCCCCATATGTGGTGTTAATGTTTGTTAAAATTGTCAAATGATAATATTTTCAGTTTTTGATTATGTTCTCCTGGTCTTTTAAGATTCAGTAGATGAGTAAATGTTAATATGATAGTCTTATATTGAACTACACTAAATGAGAAAATTTTGCAAGTTCTTAGTTATTCAATCTTTTGTGGTTGATTTCAACCAGCAAATGGGTTGCACACAACAATACCTTCAACAAGCCTGTCATGCGTTCGTGTATTAAAGCAGTCAATGTGGTCTCATTAATAAACCTTATGACATAGCATTCGTGTATTCTAGCATTTTAATATTATAAAAAGCAACAATCCATTATCATTATTCATAATCATTAGTAGCAAAAATATATAGCATATTAAAAAATGATGTGTTATATGTAAACTAAACTTGATTCATGTATAACCCCTGTTCCGTTATAAGAATTCTTTGGTTGCCTTGGTTTTTAGGCTGTTTAAAGTTTAAGTAATGATATAAAAAACAACAGTTAAAAAAAATTATTTATACAAGGTTTAGGAAAAATACGCAATATGCCAAAATTTCGTGCGTAACATCTAAACAAAGTTAGATTCGTCAAAACCTCATGCGTGCAACAAACACAAAATATAACTACACATAGTCGAGCTCTCTTCTTCTTCGTATAATAAAAAAAATTAAAAAAATAAATAAAACAAAACAAAATATAAATTATTTGTTTTTTAATAAATAAAAAAACAATATGAAAAAATTAGACTAAACCCCGCGCGTGCGCGGGTATTATAACTAGTATCAATAATAACATAACAACATTCAACTTATGATTTCAAGTTATAACAATTTTCTAGGGATGAGCACGGTACCGGTACCGTACCGATCCCGTACCGAATTAGTGGTACCGATTTTTTCCCGAGCATAAATTAGTGGTACCGGTACCGTACCGAACGGAATTCGGATACCGGTACCGGTACCGGGAAATCGGGTTTTCCCCGTTTTTTTTCGGGAATTTCCCGATTTGGTACCGGTACCGTACCGAATTAGTGGTCCCGATTTTTTTTCACCTTATTTCGTAGCCCCGGTACCGTACCGTATTTCAAAAATCGGTACCGTTTCGGTACGGTTCCGGTTCGGTTCCGGGATTCGGTTCGAAATGCTCATCCCTACAATTTTCTAAGATACTTTATAACTCTAATTTACAAAAAAACTAATTAACATTAATTCTCACCACTTCAACTTGTCTTGTAAACTTAGCAAGATTGTTTGGAAAAAAAAGTTTTGTTAAATTTTTTGATAAAAAAAGAGATGACTCGGCCGAATTTATCAAACCGAGTCAACTAGGGTCAACGAAAAACCGGCGGTTAAATCCGGTTCTCAAATAAAAAAAACCCGATCACATCCTGTCCGGTCTTCGAGCCAATTTTTGGTTCAACCGGTTGAACCGGCCGGGTCAACCCGGTTTTAAAACATTGATTCCTCGTCATCTCTCTCCTTGGAACTTAGAAGATCCTGAACAATAAAAAGTTAAAAGTGAATATGTATAAAAACTCAAAGGGCTGTTAACGTAACTCACTGAAACACATTCCTATGCGCGTTGACTTAAAATGTCGCCCTAAATCTTCATATATGTTCGCCGTCTTAACCACTCAACTCAACTCAACTCAACTGCGTGTTTTTGTGTTTTCTTGTTTCAAATCTTACAGGTTACTTATTCTTATTATTATTATTTTTGTCTTTGTTTAAATGAATATATTGGATCTGTTTGGTTTACTTTAGCAATGATTAGAAACAGCAAAGTCATATATATCATGTTTTGCTATTATTAGTAAAGCTTCATATGATACTTTTTTTTTTTTTAATAAATTTTAGTCTTAGGGTTTATAGTAAAAGGCTGTTTGGGATTGATTTAATAATTTGTAAAAAATGCAAGAATTTTAAAACTGCTTATTAGAATCTGCTTATTTTGCCCATAAGTAAGCCTAAGTAGCTGGAAAAAAGCAAATCCAAACAACCCCTTAATCTTATTTGCTCGCGATAACTTTCAATATGTAAAACTGTGATTAGGCAACTTGCATTGTTAGTACAGTCTTATATTTTGTCTCTAAGGCTATTGTTTGTTGATGCAATTTTGTTGTTGTTGTTGTAGAGTGAATACTAAATGGGTGGAAGAAGCTACTCTCCTTCGCCTCCTCCAAGGGGTGGTCATGGAAGAAGGGGAAGGAGTCCTAGTCCAAGGGGTCGCTATGGAGGAGGAGGAGGAGGTGGTGGTGGACGTGGTCGTGATCGTGATAGGGATCTGCCGACCAGTCTGCTAGTTCGTAATCTCCGTCATGACTGCCGGTTTGTTCTCACTAATTCACTTCATTCGCTTTCGTGAATTCAATACATTACAATTTCTGGCCTTTTACTTTTACAATCCCTATTGTTACCTTGTGTCATGTGCTATGTAAAAATGGATATTTAATCCGTATATCTTTGAATGTACAATATTGTCATTATTGACATGTCAAATAGTTTCGTATATCTTTGAAGTTTGTAATGGGTTTGAAGCTGGCTTGTTTTCTAATTACAAATTGTTGTTTGTAGGCCTGAAGACCTCCGGAGGCCATTTGGACAATTTGGCCCCCTAAAGGACATCTATTTGCCAAGGGATTATTACAGCGGGTGAGCTTGTGTACCCTTCACAGTCGTAATCTTTATTTTATTGTCGGTTAGGTACGCACAAGTGTTATTATTATTATTTTTTCATATAATATTTTGAGACGAGGCAACAATCTGTTGTGGCGCTTTACGCACTAAAACCCTTAAATCTATTAGTTGATTTTGCCTAGTATTCAGCACTCTATTGTATTCATTCCGAAAAGATTAAAAAAATAATTTCTAATTTTCATAATGCTGGCTTAACTTTACGATATGATTCAGTAAATTTATCATACCGTGTTATTATGTCTCCAATTGGTTTTTAAATGGTTGAGATTCAACAGTGAAATGTGGTAAAAGTTTTGAAGAGATCAATCGAGTATTAAGAGTAAGAGCAATCAAGTAATAAGAGCAATCAAGTAATAAGAGATTAAGAGTTTTGTTCAAGAGTAGTGTGAAGATGAGAAGGAAATTGATGTCGAGATTTTTCAAGTCTTGAAGAATTTCAAGTCATATTAATATTCAGATTCGAAGGTCAGCAGCTACGAGCTTGCTTTATCTGCTATGACAGACCACCTTTCAAATTACTACAAGTTCTTTGTTTATATAACTTTACTATCACGGGCTGCTTGAAAATCTTGCAGCACTTAAACGGTACTTGATTAATGCTTTCTGAAATTTTCCAAATGATTTTTGATAAATCAAGCGAAGATCACTACTTTTGAGATTTACAAACAGCCCAATATCTGGGTCAAAATCTACTTTTTAATTAACTATGTGTTATTTGCAGGGAGCCAAGAGGGTTTGGGTTTGTTCAGTTTCTAGACCCTGCTGATGCTGCTGAAGCAAAATATCAGATGGATGGTCAGGTTCTTCAGGGCCGACAGCTGACTGTTGTCTTTGCAGAGGAGAACCGTAAGAAGCCAACTGACATGCGAACAAGGGAACGCAGGTAAAACTACTCACTTTTTGAATTAGTCTTTTGAAATTTGACATGCGAATCAGGTAATGTGAGTGTTTTACAAGGAAAGGTTATAGGAATATCATATGTAGAGCTGTTATATGGGCTTCACATTTTGGTCGGGTGTTTGGGTTACAGAAAAATTTAGATTTGTGTGGGTTTTACTGTAACAAACAAAGCATGTTATGCTAACAGCAACTGCTAGCAGAGCTACGGCCTACGGCTTAATTTGCGAAACATAGCCTTAAGTTCATCGTCAAAAATTGATTATTGTGTGATTAGCAGAATGATAATCTGCTACTCGCAAAGTGATAATCAGAATCAGATGATTCAGATGCCTTCATATAATTGCTCAAAACTTGGTAACTAAAGTATGGAAATGTCATACGAGGATAATCAGCTTGCAAATGCAATATTAGTTAACCCCCTTTGTATTGCGTAAAAGTTTAGTTATCTGATGCATTGAATATACTATTGGATGCAGAGGCGGCAGGTTTAATGATCGCAGGAGGTCACCACCACCTCGTTATTCACGCTCACCACCTCCACGCTACTCTCGGTCTCCGCCTCCACGCTATGCTCGATCACGATCCAATAGCCGTGAGTACTCTCCTCCCCCAAAGAGAAAGCAACATGTCAGGTATGTTTTACAACAAACTTTATCATGTACCGAATGTTATTCTTTGATTGTTTGATGTATTTAAGCTTGTTTTACTTTATACTTTATTTTCCTGTTTTTGTAGGTCTATTTCACCTGGAGAAAAGAGGCATAGTCGAGAAAGGTCGTACTCACGATCGCCTCCTCCTGCTAGAGGGCGTTCACCACCTCCAAGGAGTCCGGTTGTGGACAACAGGTCTCCACCCTACAACGGGTCAAGGAGTCCAAGCCCTCTGCCACCAAGGGAACGTAGCCGCAGTCCTGTAAGGGAGCGCGCCAGAGCACCAAGGGATCCTAGCCATAGCCCTAACCCGCGTGATTACTCTCCTAGCCCTTGAGAGCCTGTTTCATTATTATTTTTTTGCTCGTCATTTGGAGAACCTTATGCTTGTAGACAATGGTAATGTAGGTCTGTACTTTATGGCAATGTACTCTCTATGAATGATTTCTGTACTACTGTTTTGGTGTGAAGAACACTGAAGTTTAAAATTGCTTCCTTATGAGATTATGGAGTTTGCATTGGTTCATTAATGGAGTAAATAGGTTTCGACATTACATCCCACAGTTTATAAATAGTACCACAATGCATAACATGTCATGTGTTCTGGGAAACAATTTTGGTAAATCTAATATTCAAGAAACGGGTAATCTGTGTATCCAACTACAGGGTCATCCGTGTAAAATGTACTTCTATCGTACTTGTTTAATGGTGCATTAAGCATAAACCGACGAGGTAAATCAGGGTTAGCCAAAAACGCACGTCCAAATGCCACAAGATCTGCATCACCATTTTCAACTACACGGTTTGCTTCATCTCGATCATGGTACCCCCCTGCCACCATAAAAGTACCTTTAAACGCTTTCCTCATCGATACCAAAGTGTCACAAGTATCCACTCTTTCAAACTGAGTCACCATTCGTGGCTCAATCACATGACAATAAGCAATCCCAAGTCGGCTTAACGACTCCGCCATGTAAACGCCGAGCGAGTGAGGATCCGAATCACCAGACTCATTGTAATCAGCAAAAGGAGATAATCTCATTCCCACTCTCTCAGCTCCAATGTCCTTCGAGATTGCTTCAACAATCTCGAGTGGGAAACGACAACGGTTTTGTAAAGTTCCGCCATACTCATCTGTTCGGTCATTCACTTGATCTTTCAAGAACTGATCAACTAAGTAGCCGTTTGCTCCATGAATTTCGACGCCGTCAAAACCTGCTTCTATAGCATTTCTGGCAGCCACTCGAAAGTCATTGATGACACCGGGAATTTCTTCGATGGTTAGCCTATGTGGCGGTGAATACTGAGCATCTTCTTCTCCGGAACCACCGATAAACTGTTGCTTCCCAATTGGCTTGTCTGTGCTAGAAATCGGAGACCGGCTATTGGGCTGATAAACTGGACACCACAACAAACACGTAACAAATGTGATTAGGAACAAGTTATAAATTATTTTGCACACTGTTTATGTACATGCTAGCGTGTATGTGTTATGTATCATGTGTTTTTATAATACTATACTCCCTCCGTTCTAAAATAAATTAAGCATGACAAAAAAGAAAAAAAAAAATAAAATATTAACACAATCATTATTTATTTTTTACTTTTTACAATGATATTTTAATCTTAACTAATAAGTTATTACTTTTCTTTAAATTTGTAGTTATAGTTTTAAATAAAGGTAATATTTTGAACTCCACTAAACTTTTTCATATTTTTTTAGTATTGAATTAAAAAGGTGAACAAATAATATGAGAGGGACAGATGAACATAAAATAAAATGACATGTAAAACTAATTTGGTTAGATTGTTCCATTCGGAAACTTTTTAATTGGTTGGCCGGTTTGAAACTTGTCTATGTCCCATTGAACACGCAATAATTACAAGTCATACATGATGACATAAATTTTTTAATAGCATTTTCGCTTTTTCCTTTTGTTATTTTTGCGTGAGCCAATGAACCAACTCAAACACATTTGGCTTGTGATTAGCGTGTTGCATGGTATGGTTTAGCGTGCCAACCGTCAATTATTTTTGCATTTGGCGTATTAAATATATCCCATACCCATTGCTCTAATGACATTTTTACCTTTAACTAATTAATTTATAACTTTTTTAAAGTTCTTCAAGTGAGCTTAATATTGTAAACTCGATCTAGATTCTTTATCTATTTTAGAAGGGAACAATCAATCTAAACAACCTAAAAATGAAATGAATGAACAATAAATTTGAAATGAAGTGACTATGTTTTAGTTAACTTTAAGTTACTAAATAATAAAAATAAAGACTCACTTTTATTAGAAACTCTGCCCGAATGCCACAATTGACAAAAGAAGATTCCTCCATTCTCATGAACACCATCAACTATTGGTCTCCAAGCTTCCACATGCTCTTTCTTCCATATTCCAGGGGTGTTTGGTAATCTTTATATAAGAAAAAAATATATATATAAACAACAAAGAATAATCACATTTCTAAAGATTATCTTCTTTCTAATCATATATATGAAAGTACCCTTGAGCAGTTTCGGAAATTCCAGATGCTTCACTTATCAAGAGTCCACCTTTGGTTGTTCTTTGTTTATAATACAAAATGGCATGTGGTTGTGCTGTGAAATTGTAGGATCTTAGTCTTGATAAAGGTGCCAAAACAACCCTGCAATTGTAAATTAATCACACATGTATTAAAACAAGTCTATAAGTCGCCAAATTTAGTATATCAATGCCGGCAAAATTTATGCCAAAAAATCATAAAACAAGATTAATGAACTCGACTCCTAAAGTATATAAATACAAAAATCTGGCGTTGAAAAGAAAGGTTTAAAATGATGTTATATACAAGCTTATAAATCAGCTTTTCCGGATATGATATAGAAAACATATGTTATGTCCAACTCATGCACTTTTGATATTGAAAATGAATAAAGTGTCTCATGTAATTTTGGATAAAAGTAACATAAATAAAAACTGAAAACGTTAAGTTTGTATTTTGAATTTATATTTACTCGTTTATTTATATAAAGACAAGATGAAAAATCGTAGGTTAATCAAGGATCATACTCTTGACTCTAAAGTCTCTAAGAGTTGATTAGTAATAAAACCTTATAACTAAAAAGAATTCTGGAGGAAAAAAACTATAAGTAGACATAGTAGATTAGAAATTACCTATGAGAAAGATGAAAGTTTTTCATGTTGTATGATGTTAGGAGGGCTATGGATTCCATTGTTGTTTCTTCTTTTTTCTGCATCTTCACTATCATTCATCAACAACTTTACAACATAAATTTTTTGACAATATAGAGTAGTGGTTGTAGTTTATATTTGACATCACCATCTCACTCATTGACTACCACTCACCTATATATGTAATTGCGACATAATTTTAGTTACAGGTCGCCTTTTTGGTAAATATTTTTTAAAGTTCAATATATGAATAGCCATTATTTATTTATATACGTTTTTTTTTTAAAATTATTGGAAATAAGTTTAAAAAAAAAAACCCGATTGACTCATTGGTCGAACCGGTGACTTAAGTAGGTCGATTGATGACACGGTTTTCAAAATATTGCACACGCTCATGTTTTGTGAAGAGTTAAAATAATTGTGTGTGTGATTATATTGTGGAGTATATTTTTATTTAAGTATGGTATATTTTAAGTGATGAAGTTGATGGTCTTATTGTAATTATTTGATGTGGCGATAATGAATGTGGTCACAATTACACCCAGACCGAACTAAAGTTTTGGAAAGTTTGTCCAGAAATATGTGTAATTAAAGTTTGAAGTTTGTACTCCGGATATTTTTATACTCGGGTGATCACGTCAAATGAGGTTTTGAAGGATATGTTTTGGAAAGTGTATATGATGACATGACTACACATAGGGGTGGCAATCGAGTCGTGTTCGTGTTAACCTATTCGGGTTCGCGTGTTGGCGGGTTAGTATAGTCTTTACCCAAACACGACCCATTTATTAATCGTGTCAAGAAACTCAACCCTAACCCAGACCTGCATAACACGTGTAACCCATTTGTGACCCGTTTAACCCATTTAAGTAAATATGTCAAGTAGTGAATAAAGTTGGTGGTTTGTCGATTTAACTAGTTTAAACGCAAAAAATGGTATAAGGATCTAAAATATGATAAGAATAACATACAAATAACTATGCGACAATTTTTTGAATTACAAGCGAGATATAAAATTATAATTCACTCATACTAAGTAAATAACAAAATACATTTAATCCACATCCAACATAAAAACCAGGTTATATATTTTATTTTTAAGATCTTATATACTTAAACGGGTTCACGGGTTGACCTGTTAAATATTTACTCAACCCAAACACGACCCGTTTATAAAACGGGTTAGACGGGTTGACCCGTTTTTGACCCGAACCTATTTATCCTCAACCCAAACCTGTTTAACTTCGTGTCGGGTTCGTGTCGTTTATCGTGTCGTGTCGAAAATTGCCACCCCTAACTACACATTCATGGTACTACTAGGGCCGTTTTTGTGATTTTTAAAGGACTTGAGCGGGAAATGAAAATGGGACCTCAAATAAAATGCTAAAGAAAAAGTGTCTAATCTTTTAAATTGTACAATGATAACTATCTACATAAAATGTCATACCTTAAGCGTTGTTGTATAAAATATTAGTCATTTTAAACTTTTTTTTAAGAAATCTTTGTCTTTCTTCATATAAATAACATCTTTATAGTTTTATGCATTGAATGTAAATTTTGGTGCCGTAAATATTTGGGGCCACAAAAATCTGTGTGTGGGCGGTCGGCCACCCTCAAGAATGGCCTTGGATGTAGTGGCGGACGCACAAATTTGTCGTATGGTATGCACTTTTATATAGAAATTTGAAATGAGTATGCACTTAAGTATGTAAAGAAAAAATTTCGTTTTTACACTAGTGATGATGATTTTTTAGGTATGCACATGCCTTAAGTATGTCCGCCCCTGCCCGGATAATAGCACGCACCAAACCTCATCGTTAAAGCCTTAGAATAGAGTTTTGACATAATCGTGTTACTATTAATTGGTAAAATTGTGTGTGTCTTATTCCATAAACAAGTTACAAATATATAGGATACATGAGATCATTCTAGAATAGATACATATGGGCTAGGCCTAAGTACAATAAGAACACTATCAGGCCTATGTACAAGAGTCGGTTAATACTCCCCCGCAGTTGGAGCGGGAGGAAGCCTAACGCTCAAACTGGACCTGAATTCTTCAAACAAGGCTGAGGGAAGACCCTTGATGAAGATATATGCATACTGATAACGAGAAGGCACGTGGAGGACACGAACCTGACCAGCAGTAACCATGTCACCGACAAAATGTATATCAATCCCAATGTGTTTATTCCGTTGATGTTGAACAAATAGCACTAACATTGTCACAGTAGACAAGAGTAGCAGTAGAGAGCGGAGAATGTAGCTCACGAAGAAAATTACGAAGCCATGCAGTCTCAGCAACAACATTTGCAACACCCCGTTATTCAGCTTCGGCACTAGAGCATGAAATGGTGTGCTGTCGCTTGGAAGACCAAGAAAGAAGATTGTCACCTAGAAAAACACAGTATCCTGAAGTAGATCGTCGTGTGGATGGGCAACCCGCCCAATCGGCATCAGTATATCCAACAAGAGAAGTGGTCGAGGATGAAATAGGTGAAGTCCAAACTCCAAAGTCCCTCGAACTTATCGTAGAATACGTTTAAGGGCTGCTAAATGTGGCTCACGAGGATCATGCATGTATAGGAAAATCTGTTGCACAGCATAGGAAAGATCCGGTCTGGTAAAAGTGAGGTACTGGAGGCCACCTGCAAGACTGCGATAGAGAGTAGGATCCTGAACTGGAACACCTTCGGGACCCAGTTTGGATTTTGTATCAACCAGTGTTCGAGAAGGGTTACAGTTGGTCATGTGAGCACGCTCCAAGAGCTCAATAGCATACTTTTGTTGAGATAAGAAGAGACCTGTAGAATGCCGAGTAGCGGAAATACCAAGAAAATAATTAAGTGGCCCGAGATCAGTCATTTCAAACTCACTGTGAAGAGAAGTAATTATCTGCTGTAGGAGGGCAGTAGAGGATGTTGTAAGTATGATGTCATCCACATAAATAAGTAAATAAGCCACTTGAGAACCCCGTAGAAGAATAAATAGCGAAGAATCACATCGACTATGAGAAAAGCCAACTCGAGTAGCATAACCTGCAAATCTCTGGAACCAAGCACGAGGTGCCTGCTTTAGACCATATAACGATTTCTGCAGAAGGCAGACATGGTGAGGGTACCGTGAGTCAACAAATCCCGGCGGTTGATGCATATATACCGTCTCTGTCACACCCCCAAATTACCTGTTTTGCAGCGGAATGGAATTCCTGGGGATTGACTGTCATAGCATCACAATCACAGTTATATTGAACGACCTAAAGTGTCGTTTGGAAAATACATCGTTTGATTTAATAAAACAATCAGAGTTTACAAAGTAGGTCCCAAATGAAAATCAACTTGTGCGGAATAAGTTTGTTACAATTCAAACGATGTTTTAAAGTACTAAAAACCCAAGTGAGACGCGTCGTCATCGCGACTCCATGATGTGTCCAAATGCATGCCATGAAGTGAATGCCTTAGATACCTGAGATAAAAACATGCTAAAAGTGTCAACACAAAGGTTGAGTGAGTTCATAGAGTTTGTTTTGAAATGTAAAGCCTTTCAAAATCGTGTATGCAGCAAAGGCATTGAAAATCCACTCAGTTCCAAGTTCCGCCCATACAAAACTTGCAACCTGTGTGTTCACAACCCATTGCCAGAATGTGTAAAGTTTATGACCAAACACTTGATGTCAAAAGAATTCACAATAGTACCTAACTCGACGTAAAACAATAGCACTTAATCAATAGGACTAGACTCAATGTATCAGTAGTCAACTGATTTAGAACGTTATACGACGAAGAACCGTAGCACATAATCCATAGCACCTAACTCAATTTATCAGTAGTCAACTGATTTAGAACGTTATACGACGTAGTACCGTAGCACGCAAACAAGAACAATTTATATAGTATAACCTTTGATTTAGAAACAATGGTAATCATGGTAGCATTTAGCCTTAAAAATCTAAAGCACCTTTGAAAAATAAATGAGCATGTATCTCCCCCAAAAGTAATTCAAAACGTATAAAGGTAGGGGCTATGAAACTCACGGTAATCCATAAAAGTTAAAGTACTTGTGAAAGTAAACGGAAATATTTGAGCATGTATCTCCCCCAAAACATTCATGAAAACGAGTAAAAGCAGGGGCTATGGAACTCACGGTAATCCATAAAAGTTAAAGTACTTGTGAAAGTAAACGGAAATATTTGAGCATGTATCTCCCCCAAAACATTTATGAAAACAAGTAAAAGCAGGGGCTATGGAACTCACTTGGATAACTGGAATGATGACAAAAGTGAGTACACTGAGGTATAATGTGATGCATCAACCGAGACCTATTACGAATGATATGATATGTCATGAGTTGCAATGTAATGTTATGCATGCATTTCGTATGTTATTTATACCATTTGCGGGTTTTGAAGATATTACTTGTCGTCGAAAAATACCCTTTTGACGTCTTGACCATACAAAAATCACTTTTCAAGTTTTTACGTCAAAATGTCGTCCTACAATGGTTTTATAATGATTTATGGTGAAATTTTCACTTTTCGTCGCAAAACAATGTCGTCGGAATTTTCTTGAAATTAACAAAAATGGCTTTGGAAAACTAGCCGTAAAACGGTGTACGTCGATCGTTAGAGAACGAACTCGACTGTTTTGGAAAGTTTGTATCGATATCTAGAAGTTTCAGTTCAGGAGTTTTCGTCCAAAAGGTCTCGATCATAAAGATATTAAGGGTTAAAGTTGGTGATTTTGGCTAATTGTGTGCAGAAAATGAGTTTCGGCCAAGTTTGAACATCCGTAATTAATTTACTATAACTCCGCTTTACAAACAGCTTTTTGTTTTAAAAAATATGGCCGGTGAACTTGATTTTACTAGAAGACATTTCGCTCCAAAAAGTTTCACATCATGGTTAAAAACAGCCGCAAACATGGTCGTTACAGCTAATGTAACACTAGTAACGTAAAAATAATATAGTTTTTCAGAAAATAATAGTTACGGCAACTTTATGAAAACGTGCATATCTTTGTCATTTTAAATCCGTTTTCTACGTTTTATACGTCCTTAGCTTCGTATCGAAGTAAACTAATATATTTTTGATAAGTCGAAATAATTTGTGAAGCTTAAGGCTCGTTTTTGACCCGAACAAACTAAAAACAGCAAGCTGAATTTTCTGAAAAATATACGTTTCGTCGTCAAACTTTAAAAATCCATAACTTCTTCGTTATAAGTCCGTTTTTATCCGTTCAAGCGGCCACGGATTCGTTTTAAAGTATATTTTCTAAATATCAAGGCCAAAGTTTCGTACCAACAGTAGGTTTTTCCAGAAATTCGAAATAAGGACAGAACATAAATATATAGTTATCGAAAATAGTTTTTCTCGGACAAAACCTATTCTAATCCCTTCAAATCAACTCCAAAGCTAATCTAATCCTACCATACACCTTCTTAGGGTGTCATGGGTTCCTAATCACCATCAAGACCAAAGAATACCATGGGAATATTTATAGGATGACCATAAATATATATATAACTTCTTAAAATCATGAAAAATGGTATAAATCACATATCATGCATACTATCTCCAAAAATGAAAAGATGAATATGAAATGAAAAAGGAAACATGAAAATGAAAGAAACAAGCTTACTAGTGAAAATGATGAGGTGAAAGTAACAAGGATTAGCCTAAATACTCTTGGTTTTTATTTCAAAACCTTATATAGAGTATATACTAGATTGTTATATAACTTGAGCTTGATAAAAAAATTTGTGATCCCTTTGAGCTCCTTTGAAGGCCGGTTTTGAAGAGAGACAACCAAGAGAGAAATATTTTTCTCCACTTTGAATTATTAGAGATAGAATGAAGTGAATGAAATGAGTCAAGGTCTTGGAGTATAGATCTAATCTTCAAGGAAAAATTTTCATCAAAACATTAAATGTAACCCCCATAGGGCCGGATTTCATGGGTCTTGTTTCTCAACTAGATATTTTTTTTTTCTTTTTGTAATTATTGTATATATACTTGTATAATTTGTAAGAAACATGTAAGTAAATGTATGTAGTTAATAATACTTGTAAGGTAAATGGTAACTTTTTGGTACAAGTAAATTTTTAATAGATCAAAATAGAATGTAATGAGATAATAAAAATTGCAAAAATACATTCCTTGTGAAAATTGAGTGATAAAATAATTATCGTACAATTTTTAAGAAAAACGACGTAATAATTAAACTTTAACGATTAATATACCAAATAAGTTTGAAACACTAGGAAAACTAAAAATATAGTTTTTATAAACTATATGTAAGTTTAAAAATACATCGGGATCATTTTTGAAAGTAACGGATTAAATATTAAAAATAATAACTCACGCGATAACGTTTATTGAATATAAAAATTACGCGATGAATGTGGAATAAACTGTCATGAATGAATTATCATGATGCAAATGATGTCAATGAAATGTAGACTAATCTTAGTCCATATGAAATGTACGCGATGTAATGATCATGAATTCGCCGCTAAACCTTAAAGGTTACGCGAATTTGAAACAAGTAAACCAAGTTCACTATAAATGTTGAAATAATGAGACATGAATTGTGTCAAGAAATGACCTGAAAGTACGGGTTGTCACATTCGCCCATCCAAAAAGGAATTCAGTCCCTGAATTCAGTTCGTGTTAGTCTATCGGGTTTAGGATTTGATGTGGCAAACTTTCCCATTCCCGAGCAAAACCCTCAAAAGACTTTTTACCAACCAATTTTCACTTAATCTCACAACTCATCAAACAAGAACTGTCATGAGATTAGGCTAAATTGGTTTGAAGGAGGACTTTTGAAAATTTGGCTCGATTACGGAATTGCTTACACATATAAGCCTACTACTCCCTTCATTGCATGATTCTTCCTGAATTAGACATAGGTGATCAGGCTATGTATAATTTAGGAGTAACTATGCAATGTTTGGACTAATCGACTCATATGTTGTTTGGTGTTGAGTCAACTGATGTTAAAATTGTGATGAACATCGAGGAGAGAAGACATGGAGAAGTGTCGTTAAAATGGTAGTTAAAGTAAAAAGAATTAAAATCCTCGTAAATGATATCGAATCGAAAGGAAATAAAGTACGATAGATGAGAATATATTACAACGAGTGGTTATCAAAAGTAGTACATCTTTAAGTTATAAAGTTTCGGATACGATGAAAGACATAAACTTGGTACAACGTAGTACATAAGGAAAAATTAAGACTGTTAGTTTCCGAATTTCTTCAGTCTTCTGCGTTGTTGTGACCATGACGAGCTTCTCCTCCTTGTAACATGTATGCGTTCGCATTAGCACCTTCGACTTGTTGACCTTGGTTTTGAGGACATTGATTCCGATAGTGTCCTTGCTCCCCACAACCGAAGCATGTGACTACGGCTTTGCCCTTACAGTCCTTAGCAAGGTGTCCTACTTTGTGACAGCTAAAGCATATACCACATGGACCATTATGATGTAGCGTGCATTGGTGGCATTGCGGTAAGTTTCCTGCATAAGCTCTTCCCCTTGTTGGTGCAGCAACATAGACCCTGGCGACTTCTTGTCTTCTATTCTGTTGCTGATGATGGTTAGTGTTACGGTTTTGGTTGTTGTTGTTATAACCTCCTTGGTCGTCTTCCCACTTTCTTTTGTTGTTGTTGGTTTGGTTATCGTTGTAGTTGGTGCAGTTGTTGGGGTTGTTGTTGTTTTGGTTGGTGTTGGTGTACTTGCCTCTCTTCACTACCTGGGCCATGAGCTTTTGAGTCAATCGAATAGCTTCCTCAATCGTCTGCGGGTCAGAAGAAGTCACATCGCCTTGAATAATCTCGGGAAGTCCTTCAATGAAAGCCTCCAGTAGCTTCTCATTATCCGAAACCATAGATGGGCATAACACGGCCAATTCTTGAAACCTTCGAATGTAAGTGTCAATATCGTACCCAATAGTCTCTAGTTCATAGAATTCTGTCTCCAACTTTTTCACTTCCGTACGAGGACAAAACTTCTTAGTCACCAAACCCTTGAATTGCTCCCAAGTAAGCTTGAAAGCATTCTCCATTCCAATCGGTTGAGCATATGAATTCCACCAAGACAATGCTCCATCGAGTAAAGTACTCGTAGCAAATTTGACCTTACTATCATCCGGACAGTTACAAAGCAAAAACACGGATTCCAACTTTTCAAACCATCGTACCATTGCTGTAGCTCCTTCCGTCCCTCTAAACTTGGTGGGTTCGCCACTTTTGAAATCTTTGTACGAACATTTCTTAACCCCAGATCCTCCTGCATTACCAGTAGCAGCAGCTAGTCTAGCGGCTTCCGCAGCAGCCGCGGCCTCAGCAGCAGCAGCAGCAGCCACTGTTTCCCTTTCGACTCTTAGAGCATTAGCAATGCTATCATTCACTAACTTCTGAATAGCCGCTTGGGTCATTTCAACTGTAGCTTTCTTCGGTGCCATATCTTCTTCAAAACAAGAGGAAATGTGAGACGTAGCAAAATCCGATGTTAATAATAAACGCTCCAAAGAAATGTGATAAGAATGATAAGTTTGAGGTTATGTTTCAAAAATGATCGTCGGTTTCCGAAAAGATGGGTTATGAGGTGTTGTGAGTGCTTCAATGTATGATGGTTTAGAGACTTAATGTGTGAATAAAGTGTAACTCGGCATGTTAGTGGTGAAACAAAGGAGTGAGAGCGACTTCGCCCTATTTAAAAGTTTATCTCGGCATTCGTCGTTATCGATGATGAATCAGCTGATATAAAAATTGTGATAGGGAATGACAAGAAATTCTCCACGTTAGAGTATGGGGAAAAGATAATGGGATGGGCATTTAAGGGCATCCATGTGACAATCGTTTTGAAATGAAAGTAAATAACTCGAAAAATGTACGTATAAATCGCATGCAAAGTGAACATGCACTTGTGATGAAATGATGAGATGCTATGGTGATGTAGTTATAGTCTAGGGTCAATGATGCAACCTAGTTCTCTATAACTGAAGCTCTGATGCCAATCTGTCACACCCCCAAATTACCTGTTTTGCAGCGGAATGGAATTCCTGGGGATTGACTGTCATAGCATCACAATCACAGTTATATTGAACGACCTAAAGTGTCGTTTGGAAAATACATCGTTTGATTTAATAAAACAATCAGAGTTTACAAAGTAGGTCCCAAATGAAAATCAACTTGTGCGGAATAAGTTTGTTACAATTCAAACGATGTTTTAAAGTACTAAAAACCCAAGTGAGACGCGTCGTCATCGCGACTCCATGATGTGTCCAAATGCATGCCATGAAGTGAATGCCTTAGATACCTGAGATAAAAACATGCTAAAAGTGTCAACACAAAGGTTGAGTGAGTTCATAGAGTTTGTTTTGAAATGTAAAGCCTTTCAAAATCGTGTATGCAGCAAAGGCATTGAAAATCCACTCAGTTCCAAGTTCCGCCCATACAAAACTTGCAACCTGTGTGTTCACAACCCATTGCCAGAATGTGTAAAGTTTATGACCAAACACTTGATGTCAAAAGAATTCACAATAGTACCTAACTCGACGTAAAACAATAGCACTTAATCAATAGGACTAGACTCAATGTATCAGTAGTCAACTGATTTAGAACGTTATACGACGAAGAACCGTAGCACATAATCCATAGCACCTAACTCAATTTATCAGTAGTCAACTGATTTAGAACGTTATACGACGTAGTACCGTAGCACGCAAACAAGAACAATTTATATAGTATAACCTTTGATTTAGAAACAATGGTAATCATGGTAGCATTTAGCCTTAAAAATCTAAAGTACCTTTGAAAAATAAATGAGCATGTATCTCCCCCAAAAGTAATTCAAAACGTATAAAGGTAGGGGCTATGAAACTCACGGTAATCCATAAAAGTTAAAGTACTTGTGAAAGTAAACGGAAATATTTGAGCATGTATCTCCCCCAAAACATTCATGAAAACGAGTAAAAGCAGGGGCTATGGAACTCACGGTAATCCATAAAAGTTAAAGTACTTGTGAAAGTAAACGGAAATATTTGAGCATGTATCTCCCCCAAAACATTTATGAAAACGAGTAAAAGCAGGGGCTATGGAACTCACTTGGATAACTGGAATGATGACAAAAGTGAGTACACTGAGGTATAATGTGATGCGTCAACCGAGACCTATTACGAATGATATGATATGTCATGAGTTGCAATGTAATGTTATGCATGCATTTCGTATGTTATTTATACCATTTGCGGGTTTTGAAGATATTACTTGTCGTCGAAAAATACCCTTTTGACGTCTTGACCATACAAAAATCACTTTTCAAGTTTTTACGTCAAAATGTCGTCCTACAATGGTTTTATAATGATTTATGGTGAAATTTTCACTTTTCGTCGCAAAACAATGTCGTCGGAATTTTCTTGAAATTAACAAAAATGGCTTTGGAAAACTAGCCGTAAAACGGTGTACGTCGATCGTTAGAGAACGAACTCGACTGTTTTGGAAAGTTTGTATCGATATCTAGAAGTTTCAGTTCAGGAGTTTTCGTCCAAAAGGTCTCGATCATAAAGATATTAAGGGTTAAAGTTGGTGATTTTGGCTAATTGTGTGCAGAAAATGAGTTTCGGCCAAGTTTGAACATCCGTAATTAATTTACTATAACTCCGCTTTACAAACAGCTTTTTGTTTTAAAAAATATGGCCGGTGAACTTGATTTTACTAGAAGACATTTCGCTCCAAAAAGTTTCACATCATGGTTAAAAACAGCCGCAAACATGGTCGTTACAGCTAATGTAACACTAGTAACGTAAAAATAATATAGTTTTTCAGAAAATAATAGTTACGGCAACTTTATGAAAACGTGCATATCTTTGTCATTTTAAATCCGTTTTCTACGTTTTATACGTCCTTAGCTTCGTATCGAAGTAAACTAATATATTTTTGATAAGTCGAAATAATTTGTGAAGCTTAAGGCTCGTTTTTGACCCGAACAAACTAAAAACAGCAAGCTGAATTTTCTGAAAAATATACGTTTCGTCGTCAAACTTTAAAAATCCATAACTTCTTCGTTATAAGTCCGTTTTTATCCGTTCAAGCGGCCACGGATTCGTTTTAAAGTATATTTTCTAAATATCAAGGCCAAAGTTTCGTACCAACAGTAGGTTTTTCCAGAAATTCGAAATAAGGACAGAACATAAATATATAGTTATCGAAAATAGTTTTTCTCGGACAAAACCTATTCTAATCCCTTCAAATCAACTCCAAAGCTAATCTAATCCTACCATACACCTTCTTAGGGTGTCATGGGTTCCTAATCACCATCAAGACCAAAGAATACCATGGGAATATTTATAGGATGACCATAAATATATATATAACTTCTTAAAATCATGAAAAATGGTATAAATCACATATCATGCATACTATCTCCAAAAATGAAAAGATGAATATGAAATGAAAAAGGAAACATGAAAATGAAAGAAACAAGCTTACTAGTGAAAATGATGAGGTGAAAGTAACAAGGATTAGCCTAAATACTCTTGGTTTTTATTTCAAAACCTTATATAGAGTATATACTAGATTGTTATATAACTTGAGCTTGATAAAAAAATTTGTGATCCCTTTGAGCTCCTTTGAAGGCCGGTTTTGAAGAGAGACAACCAAGAGAGAAATATTTTTCTCCACTTTGAATTATTAGAGATAGAATGAAGTGAATGAAATGAGTCAAGGTCTTGGAGTATAGATCTAATCTTCAAGGAAAAATTTTCATCAAAACATTAAATGTAACCCCCATAGGGCCGGATTTCATGGGTCTTGTTTCTCAACTAGATATTTTTTTTTTCTTTTTGTAATTATTGTATATATACTTGTATAATTTGTAAGAAACATGTAAGTAAATGTATGTAGTTAATAATACTTGTAAGGTAAATGGTAACTTTTTGGTACAAGTAAATTTTTAATAGATCAAAATAGAATGTAATGAGATAATAAAAATTGCAAAAATACATTCCTTGTGAAAATTGAGTGATAAAATAATTATCGTACAATTTTTAAGAAAAACGACGTAATAATTAAACTTTAACGATTAATATACCAAATAAGTTTGAAACACTAGGAAAACTAAAAATATAGTTTTTATAAACTATATGTAAGTTTAAAAATACATCGGGATCATTTTTGAAAGTAACGGATTAAATATTAAAAATAATAACTCACGCGATAACGTTTATTGAATATAAAAATTACGCGATGAATGTGGAATAAACTGTCATGAATGAATTATCATGATGCAAATGATGTCAATGAAATGTAGACTAATCTTAGTCCATATGAAATGTACGCGATGTAATGATCATGAATTCGCCGCTAAACCTTAAAGGTTACGCGAATTTGAAACAAGTAAACCAAGTTCACTATAAATGTTGAAATAATGAGACATGAATTGTGTCAAGAAATGACCTGAAAGTACGGGTTGTCACAGTCTCAGATAAAGTACCGTTAAGAAAGGCATTCTTAACGTCAAGCTGATGAATAGGCCACTTGCGAGATACCGCAAGACTAAGGATAGTTCGAATGGTAGCCGGTTTGACAACCGGACTAAAGGTCTCATCACAGTCAATACCAAGTTGCTGACTACTGCCATTGGCAACTAAACGAGCTTTATAACGGCTCAAAGTTCCGTCAGCATGAAACTTATGCTTGAACAACCACATAGATCTCACTAAGTTAACACCAGAGGGCCGTGGTACAAGGATCCAAGTACCATTTTTAACTAACGCATTATACTCATCATACATATCATTATTCCAATGAGGGTTTTGAAGAGCCTGAAAAGGAGATTTAGGTAGGGCGAGATAGAGGAAGTATGAAGGGAGAGACGTTCAATAGGTTTGACAATGCCTGATTGAGACCGAGTGACCATGCGGTGAGTACGGGATGGTTCGGTGGGAGGTTTGGTTGAGGCGTCGGGGTTGGTTGTGTGCGAGGGAGGTTGTAAGACCGGTGACGATTGATTGTGGATCGCTGTTGGTGGGCTATTGGGTTGTTGTTGAGGTGTAGGTGGTGGGCTGTTGGGTTTGATGGGCTCATGATGGGTATTAGGAACATCGGGTAGAGGATTTGTAGTGGAGGAATGGGTAAGTGCTTGGTTAAGGAGATGAACGGTGCAAAGTCTAAAAAGGTGTATGAGGGTGGGGATTTTGGTGTCATTGAACGGTAGGAAAATTGGGTTTCATCAAAGGTGACGTGCAGGCCCGGCCCTGGCTATGGGCAGTCCGGGCGACGGCCCAGGGCATCAAACAGATCGGGGGCATCATGTTAGGTAGCGTTTGTGATGTAGAAAATACATTTTATGGCACGAGATAGAAACAGAGCTTAGGTACTCTTCAATGGAGTAAGAAATATGACAAGGAAGATAACTATAGCAAAAAACGTGTGGTATTTATGTGTGGTAGTGTGGGACCAATCAAAATCTTTTTCTTTGTAACCCAACCAATATACAAATGTTTGTTTCTGCCCCTTTAACCTTTAATATTGGACAAATCAAACTCCAATCTTAAATTTGAAGTTAAAAGATGTTTGTTTATAAACAAAAAAACATCTATACCTTAAATAGAAAAACGCAAAACCTATAAATCTTGTGTCTTATATTGACACCTAATCTTTTTTTACTGCACGACCTTATGAAAAGGGACAAACTCGGGACTTTAGGTCTTCGTGTGCACAGTTTCTTTTACGAGTATATAAAAAAAATTGAACTAAAAGGTACTGTTTCATTAAATCTAGTCCACAAATTAATAAGACATTTATTTCTCTTTTGATTGAAAATTAATTAATAAAAAAACATGTATTTATATGACACGATCTTTTGGACCATATTCGTTTTAAAAAATTCATGATTTTTAGTGAAAATTTACACTATGCGATAAACATCTATCGGGTTCTCGTGAACCCCCATAGGTCCACCTTGCTTATAAACCTTTTAATAATTTGACTTAAGAGATTACTCTAAATAAGTCCTAAACTAAACATTATATTCTATAAAAGTACAATGAAAAATAAGATATTGAAAAAGAAATGCACAAGCGGTCTTTGTTATCGTAACATATCTAAAATTCAACATAGAGTCAAATTAAAGTCGGCCATTAATATGAATAGTTATATTTTCGATGACCAAAGGCGTACTTTGTTTAATAAGGGCATTTTTTTCTTTTCGCCCAGGGCATCAAATAACTCAGGACCGGCCCTGGTGACGTGTCTGAAAAGTAAAATTTTGTTTGTTTCAAGGTCCAGACATCGAAAGCCACGGTGATAGGCGGGATAGCCTAAGAAGATGCATGGTGCTGCACGTGGGGCAAGTTTGTGAGGGGAGTGAATGTGTGGGTAGCATAGGCACCCAAAAATACATAGGTTAGAGTAGTCGGGTGCTTTATGAAAGAGTCTTGTGTAGGGGATTTCGTTGTTGATGGCGGTAGAGGGTAAAAGGTTGAGGAGATATGTGGCCATATGCAGGGCCTCGACCCAAAAAGTGGGAGGTAGGTGGGCTTGAAACAAAATCATACGAATGATATTGTTGATGGTTCTAATCATACGTTCCGCCTTGCCATTTTGTTGAGAGGTTTTGGGCAAGAGAATCAAAATTGTATACCGTGATTGGCAAAAAGGGTATGTAAGCAGTTATTGTCGAACTCACCACCATGATCACATTGGAAACTCTTTATTTTGCATTTAAATTGGTTTTTAACATAATTGCGAAAGTGTAAAAATTTATCAAGCATGTCAGATTTATGACGAAGGGGGTATATCCACAAATAATGAGAGAAATGATCAAGAAATAAGACGTAGTATTTAAAACCACTTTTACTAGTAATAGGAGATGTCCATAAGTCGGAATGAATAATATCAAAAAAATGTTCAACAATAGAAGTAGAGCTATGTAAAGGGAGCTTCACATGTTTGCCAAGTTGGCATGCATGACAAACATGTGGAGATTTTTCTTTATTACATGAAATAAATTGACGAGAGACAAGAGACCGTAGCACTTCTTCACCGGGATGACCGAGGCGTTGGTGCCACGTGGAGGAACTGGTTGAGAGAAGAGCGGTAGGAGTGATTGACGGCTTAGTGACAGGATAGAGATCTCTCGAACTATATCATCGAAGGAGGATATGGCGTGTCCAGAAGTCCTTCACAGAAAAACCAAAGGCGTCAAATTCGACAGTGCAATTATTATCTTTAGTAAATTGACGAACAGAAATGAGATTTTTAATAATATTGGGAGTGACAAGAACATTATGTAGATGAAGTGGGCGATGAGTTGATGGAATAATGTTATGGCCGGTGTTAGTAACGGGAATAGAATTTCCGTCACCAACGTGCACAGATGGGAATAAACGTTTGTTAAAAAGAGTACTTAAATTAGTTGCGTTAGAGTTTAAGTAAGAGGAAGCACCTGTATCCATGTTCCGTGTCGGGTCTTGCAAGGTCATAGTGCTAAATGCACTAGGGAGGGTAGCTTGAGTCGGAAAAACTGTCGGAGCGGGACCGAGAATGCCTTGACTGGATACCGAGCTGCTGTTGTGACTAGGTTGATTGGGCTGTGGGTAATAGGCCAGGTACACAACTGGACTGTGCTGCTGTTGTTGGGCTGTGAACAGGGGCGTTGGTTGAAGGTTGGTTTGGGTTGGGTAGTGACTAGCAAACTGGGCCAAACGGTTATTGTAATACCCAGGTGGAGCCCAAGTTGAAGGTGATAAGGTTTTAAAAGGTACCATTTTGAGGGGTCGTTTAAGTCCTTATTTGATCACTTTTGTATCCGTTATTGCTTAATATCGTTCCTTTTCACTTTTTAGGTCTCGTGAAGGCAAAATGCTGGAATGGCACTTATTTGGACAAAAAGGCGCGAATATATGGAGAAAATGGCCAAAGTCGAAATCAGACACTCACAGTCGCTGAATGTAGAAGGCGACGGCGTCAGGAGTTACTTGCGACGCCGTCGGAGAATTATTGTGACGGGTCAGAACTCAAAACTCGTGTTTTCAAGAGACGGCGTCTAGTTGTGAAAGAGTAGGCCGTCGCTACTCAGACGGCCTAGATGCGATCCAGACGACGTCAGAAGCTGAAGAGGACGGCGTCACGGACATAAGGTGACGCCGTCGCAAGGTTAACGTGGCCAAGACGAAACCCTAATGGCGGCGACACGACGGCGTCACTAAACATAAGGTGACGCCGTCGCAATTGTAATCTTATATATAGAATCCGAATTTTTCAGTCTTTGTGGAGAGTCTTTGGAGTAAAAACCTAAAACCGAACCTAAGGTGTCTTGTACAGTATTTTAGGGTTTTTAACCCTATCTTACACCAAGATAAGTCTTTGCTTCATTAATTCAATTATGTCTTTGATTATTTGTGTGTATGCTTGCATGTTCTCCATGTCCGGCTAATTTATTTGTGTGTTTGCTTAGGAAGTATGAAACTTAGTTATTGAATATTGATTGGTTGTTTCTTATCTTAGTTGATTAATGATCTAGTAATGCGATAGGTCATTCGTTGTGTACTTAATGCTTGATTCATCTTTGTGAACCTTAGAGTATGATTACCTGAGTGATTGTAGGCTAAAACATCCGAAGAGTGCCTTAGAGTAGGAGTCTATGATCTCTATGTGGATTTGTAGACAAGACCCTTTGGTAAGTTCAAAGAGTTAGGGAGAAACGCATACCCTACAACTTTAGTAACACAACGCAACTAGGAATAAGACGTGACACTCAACCATCAATAGGAGATAATTAAGGAGTAATACAAACTAAGTAAACACATCTTTAAACTATCATACGAGCACACATTAATTAGACATAGACTCCCACAACCTTAGTTTAGATAATTAGATAATAGTAGAGTAATCGGTAGAAATACCAAACCCCCCAATCCAATACCCGAGATTCGTACCTTTCCATTTTCATAAAATATAAAAAGATAAAAAATAATCTTCCTCAACCTTAACCTTAGCGTAGTAACTCCCTACTAGCATTCCTATTCCCCTAGAGAACGATATCAATACCCGTGGCTTACCCTAATTACTACACTACAACGATTAGGTTCACTGCCTAGGGTGTTATAAAACTTGCTCGAAGAAAAGGAAGTTCCTTTGACCCCGAACGACGCGTGTAGCGTTATCAAGTTTTTGGCGCCGTTGCCGGGGAATATAATAGCTAGTTAGTAGTCCACCTCGTTTAGGTTTCTTTGCTTGATTCCTATCAAGTAAAATTTTTTTTTCTCATTTTTAGATTTCTCTTAGTCTATCCCCCTTCTTCGTGACCTTTGTTAGTAATTCCATCACTTTTCATCATGGAAGGTGATAACCCACTACCATTCATCAACCCACCACCAAATGACCCACCAAGAGCCCGTACTCTTGGTGAATACTCGAGACCAAGCCACTTAGGCTATAGGAACACCATTGAGCTTCCCGACCAAGCCCAAACTACGGCCCTGCGATCCGACACCATCCGGTTGGTGCAAAACGGATGTGCATTCCATGGACTTCGTTCCGAAGATCCAAATCAGCATCTGAGGGATTTCCTCAAAATCGTCGATTCCATCGATCTTGATGCTACTACTCGGGAGACCACGCGCCTGCGTCTCTTCCAATTCTCTTTACGGGACCAAGCTAGTAATTGGCTTGAGCGACTTCCCGCCGGCTCCATCTCAAGTTGGGATGATCTTACTTCTCGCTTCCTTGCTCAATTTTTCCCACCGGGGAGAACCACTAAGCTTAGGAATGACATCTTGATATTCCAACAACGTCAAGGTGAATCTCTCTACGAAGCATGGACCCGATTCAAGGACTTACTTCATAAAGTCCCTCATCACGGCATTGATCTTTGGCTCCAAGTCCAAATCTTTTATGATCATGTCAACTTTCCCACTAAGCGATCCATTGACCAAGCGGCCGGTGGAAAACTTAGTGATCTCACCGCAGAAGAATCATGGGAAATAATAGAGGATCTTGCCCTCTATGACAACGAAAGTTGGGATGACCCCCGTGAGCTGCCCAAAACCGTCAAGGCAATCTCCTTGCCTCCTCCCGACCGTAGGATGATCGAACTTGAAGATCAAGTTAAATTCCTCATGAGTTCCTACGAAAATCCTAAGTCTTCACACCATGTGAACAAAGCTTCCTCTTCATGTGAGCCGTTTTGTGATCCTCATAACACGCGCAATAGCACCCGATCCCCCGAATACGCTTCTGTTGACTACGCATCCTCGCGTGTTAATGGAACAGGAGAAAGATTCCCTACAGCACCCGGACCTAGGAATTTCAATGAAACCCGAGAGGCATGGAAAGGAAAGCCTGATTTCTACTGGGGACAAACCAAAGAATTCACCTCTAATGATTTCTCATGGCCCCCACCTAACGGTCCTAACCAACAAAGTATCGAAGGGATGTTGCAAAACATAGTTGCATCCCAAGAAACCCAAATAGCTAAGCTCTCGGACCGCTTTAATAATCAACAAGCCGAGATGGATAGGAAAATAGACAACCTTTTGAAAGCCATAGCTAATAGTGATAAGAAGGTTAGTGCTATCTCAACTCCCGAGCCTTCAGGAATAGAGATTAAGGATCCAAGCAAGCTAAAGTATGTCCAATTCGTCAATACCATCGCCTTAGTTGAACCTGATGAAACAAATAACGAAGAGGACTATACACTAGTGGATGAGGAAATACCCGAGGAAATAGATGAAGTAGACATTGACTATTTCAACAAATTTCCTACGGACGAAGAACTATCTCGCCACCCTCACTTAGTGCGTGACCTCCGTCACATGTATGTTAGGAAAAGTCCTCGAATTAAGTTTGGGAACCCTTGGAATCTTAACATACCATGTGTCATAGGACACCTTTTTGTGGCAAAAGCTTACATTGATCGCAAGTCCCCAATCAACATCATGACTAGCACCTACTACAATTGGATATTGAAGAAACCTATTCCAACTAGGCAAGACCCCAATGATCCTAATGTTAGTTGCAATTTTCTTGGTAGAGTTAAGGGATTGCCCGTTTATGTAGGTAGTTTCACGTTTCCTACGGACTTCATAATTGTGGAAGATATTAGCACGGCCATAGACCCTAGCTTGTCCCACGTTATTCTAGGAACACCTTTCATAGAAAGCACCAGGATGGCCTATGACCCATCATTAGGAGTAGTGCGATTCAAGGATGAGACCAATGACATAGCTTACCAAATGCCGTTTAAGATTGAGAAGTTTTCATCACTCTCTAATGATGAAAAGGAACTTAAACTGTCGGTTTATTACAGGAATGATGAGGATAGGGAAAAGGGAATAAACTATGTTATGGCTAAGATTTTCGGGTTCTATAAAGATTGTTTGAATTTAGGACCGAAATATAGGACCGAGTGGGGAGAGGGTGAACTCTTAGAAAGGAGTATCATGGGACACTTCTACAACATGGAACCCCCCGATAGAGACCGTCAAGAGGGCGGTGATGAAAAAACGTAGGAGCACGACTACGAGTCTAGCTACAAGACTCTTAAATAAAGAAAAGCGCTTCGTGGGAGGCAACCCATGCTTAATTGTTTGCTTGTTAGTGTCATATATCTTTTATTAATTGTTTATCCTCATGTTTAAATTTGTAAAAATGCTTTATTTTGTTTTTAACCTCGTCTTAATTACATATAAAGGTATTTTACATAAGGGATAAGTGTAGGGAGGATTACACACGTTTTCAAAAGAAACGTAAACATGAGAATAACAATTAATTAAAAGATATATTTGTTTGTTTGTTCGAGTCAAATGCTTGTATCGAGTCATAATGAATGTTTTGCAGAAATTTTTCCAGATTCTAAAGATGTGAATTTTACAGAAATTTTTTCCAGAAAATCGCAGACCAGTTTTTGTCAGGATAACCTGACGGCGTCAGGATTGCAACCTGACGGCGTCAGGAAGGAGTAAAAACATCAGATTACTTTTTCTCGTTTTCTGAGCTACTTATAAATTTTTGGAATTTTCCAGGTCTTAATTTTCTTAGAAATTCTGTAAACATTCATTCCACAAGCATTATATCCTAGTTTAAATCGAGTCTTATATATATTATTACCGCCGATTTTACGCGAAGGTTTCGTTTGTTTTCTTCAAAGTGTGCAGGTTTAGTTTGTCAAGAAGAAGTTACATAAGATTGGAAGGAGCTTTTCACGCAATAATTCTTCTTGAAAAGAATTTAACCACCACTTTACACGGATCCTACCGAGCTAATCAGGGGAGTATTAGTTTCTTTCGTTTTTAATTACCTTCTTTTATCATAACTTTGATACTTTCGGGGAACATTGGGGACAATGTTCAGTTTAAGTGTAGGGAGGGAAAATAAAACGGGAACTTTGAAACTATGCTTATCCTTGATTATTTGCTTTGTCCAATTGCACTTTTGTAATAAACCATGAGAAAATGTCGGTTAGGGTAATTTTGGCACCAAATTTAAAATTTTTCATGACATATAGGAGTGGGCCATTAGTCTTAACAAAAGCGTCTCACGGATAGGAAGTTGCATGACTAGCACAAAAACCCTTACCACCCAAATTCCACCCAAAATGTGAGGATCGCCCTTAGATTAGTAGGAATTAAAAGCATTCATCTTTAATGCTTAGAGTGTGAACCGGTAGTATATTAGATTCTAGAACTTGTTTTGTGATGCATTCCGAGATCGCAAGTGAGGCTACACTTGTGTAGTTAGGAATAACTAAATGATAAGAGGCATTAGGATAAACCCTTGTTTGATACCCGTAATATAATTACTTCTTCCACATCGGTTGAGTAATTCCCCCCACACCCTTTGCGTTGTACTCATCTTTAGTACACGATACCCCTAGTAAACCCCTCAGAGCCTATCCTTTTCGCGGTTCTCGTGATATTTCGGTTTTTCCGGAATATCAATGAAGAGCATTGTTTACACCCCACCCCCAAATATACACCCAAATCGCCTTAGCCTACCCCTTATGCACTCACTTTTAGTGCAAATATTTGTTATCACCTTAAACCCTTAGTTCAATTATCTAGTTGCTTGCATAAGTTGCTAAGTCGAGTCATATCCTTTGTATACAGTTTTGGGATGATTGGGATTCATGGGAAAAGTTAAAGTTTATGAAATGACGGGAAGGGAACGTTAAATTCAAATTCCCTTTGTTTACGTAATAATGTACCCCAAGTGTTTTGATCTTGTCAAATCGGGTCAAACTAGTGTTAGAATAATAAAAACTCAAGTGTAGGGATATGCCTATAAATCCCTAGTATTTTGATGTTATCTTAGAGGATGGTAGAGTAAAAGTGTATAAAAAAAAAAAAAAAAAAAAACAAAAAAATCGAAAAAAAAAAATAGAAAAAGAAAAAAGAAAAAAAAAATAGAGTGAAAAAAAAAAAAAAAAAAAAAAAAAAAAAAACATACGGGCTACCATCCTACATCTATCCTTTAAATTTATGTTTGTTTAATTCAGTTATCTAGAGTTTAGAGTGTCGAGTCTTGGCTTAGCAACACCATTCTTCATATGCATTTAACATAGAGATTTTTGACTTACCACCACTAAATAGCCTATCCCACCAAACCCTTATTTCCCTACCGTAAGCCTAACATTACAACCCTTTAAAGACCTCTTTGATAGTCTTTCCTAGGTGCTTACGCCAAAGCGATGGAGGTTTGATCTATTCTCAAGCCTATGGTAATCTATATACTAGGACCGGTTAATGAGTGTTTATCTTCCATTTCCTATATTGTTATATTTCAATTATACACCTGAGAGAGATGTGAGTATCCAAACACCCTATGTGAGGTGCTAGTATGTAATTTCCGTGCTTGTTATGACTTTTGCGGGGCTTATATGTGTTGTGGACCGTTTTGAATTAATGCTGAATGACCCCTAACTTATAAATTAATTGGCTAAAAGCACATTTGCTTGAGGACAAGCAAATAACAAGTGTAGGGATATTTGATAAGGTTTTAAAAGGTACCATTTTGAGGGGTCGTTTAAGTCCTTATTTGATCACTTTTGTATCCGTTATTGCTTAATATCGTTCCTTTTCACTTTTTAGGTCTCGTGAAGGCAAAATGCTGGAATGGCACTTATTTGGACAAAAAGGCGCGAATATATGGAGAAAATGGCCAAAGTCGAAATCAGACACTCACAGTCGCTGAATGTAGAAGGCGACGGCGTCAGGAGTTACTTGCGACGCCGTCGGAGAATTATTGTGACGGGTCAGAACTCAAAACTCGTGTTTTCAAGAGACGGCGTCTAGTTGTGAAAGAGTAGGCCGTCGCTACTCAGACGGCCTAGATGCGATCCAGACGACGTCAGAAGCTGAAGAGGACGGCGTCACGGACATAAGGTGACGCCGTCGCAAGGTTAACGTGGCCAAGACGAAACCCTAATGGCGGCGACACGACGGCGTCACTAAACATAAGGTGACGCCGTCGCAATTGTAATCTTATATATAGAATCCGAATTTTTCAGTCTTTGTGGAGAGTCTTTGGAGTAAAAACCTAAAACCGAACCTAAGGTGTCTTGTACAGTATTTTAGGGTTTTTAACCCTATCTTACACCAAGATAAGTCTTTGCTTCATTAATTCAATTATGTCTTTGATTATTTGTGTGTATGCTTGCATGTTCTCCATGTCCGGCTAATTTATTTGTGTGTTTGCTTAGGAAGTATGAAACTTAGTTATTGAATATTGATTGGTTGTTTCTTATCTTAGTTGATTAATGATCTAGTAATGCGATAGGTCATTCGTTGTGTACTTAATGCTTGATTCATCTTTGTGAACCTTAGAGTATGATTACCTGAGTGATTGTAGGCTAAAACATCCGAAGAGTGCCTTAGAGTAGGAGTCTATGATCTCTATGTGGATTTGTAGACAAGACCCTTTGGTAAGTTCAAAGAGTTAGGGAGAAACGCATACCCTACAACTTTAGTAACACAACGCAACTAGGAATAAGACGTGACACTCAACCATCAATAGGAGATAATTAAGGAGTAATACAAACTAAGTAAACACATCTTTAAACTATCATACGAGCACACATTAATTAGACATAGACTCCCACAACCTTAGTTTAGATAATTAGATAATAGTAGAGTAATCGGTAGAAATACCAAACCCCCCAATCCAATACCCGAGATTCGTACCTTTCCATTTTCATAAAATATAAAAAGATAAAAAATAATCTTCCTCAACCTTAACCTTAGCGTAGTAACTCCCTACTAGCATTCCTATTCCCCTAGAGAACGATATCAATACCCGTGGCTTACCCTAATTACTACACTACAACGATTAGGTTCACTGCCTAGGGTGTTATAAAACTTGCTCGAAGAAAAGGAAGTTCCTTTGACCCCGAACGACGCGTGTAGCGTTATCAGAAGGGTTGTTGTTTTGCACCCGAGGAACAGTAATACGCCCCATATAGTTGTTTTGACTTTGGCCACTGTTATTGTGTTTTATGTTGTAGTCAGTGTTGTTGCTTTTTGGTTGTAGTCCCGCCCTATTTCGGTGGTCGTGTATGAACTTACAACGATCACCGAATTTACATGACCCCCGATTAAAGTGATTACATAGTTGAGTGAGACTTGGAGATTTCTTGGAAGGGTTGTTACCTTTGGAGTCCAATGAATGAGAGGCAACAAGAACGGTAGGCGAGGAGGCACTACTATCGAACATGTTAGACCCATCGGCTTGAGAATTCAACGTAGATTCTTCCAAGAGTAGCATGTTGCGTGTCGTTTCAAAAGTGGGAAGTGGTTCACAAAGTCGTATGATTTTGACAATAGTGTCAAATCGTGAATCAAGTCCATTAACGGCATAGATCACCAAATTCGTTTCACTAACCAACGAGCCTAGGTTTTTAAGACTATCCGCCATAGATTTGATTTTAGTGCAATACTCGTTGATTGACATGCTACCAATCTTAATGGAGCGAAGTTCATTGTCTAGGTTAATGGCCCTAGCATCTTTGTTGTCATGAAACAACGCTTTGATGTGATCCCACAAGGCTTTTGCATTGCCCGGAGTGGACACAACTTGTTCTTGTAGAGAATCACATAGAGACCCGAGAATCCACATCTTGATTAGGTCATCAAGTTTACACCATTCCGGATCGGTGGTACTAGATGAGTCTTGTTTTTCAACGTGGGACTTTAACCCAAGGCTTCCAAGATGAATTAAGAAGAAGGAACTCCATGATGTGTAGTTGTGTTTTTCTAGGTTTAACTTGATGGGAACTTTGTTGGTGATACTAAATGGGATGAGTTTGTCAGCGGATGTAGGAGGAGTGGTGTCATTAGTCATTGTTGCCTGACTTTTGTGAGTAGGGTTTAGAAAAGAGATAGGCAGCTGTTTTGGAGAAGGAGGGAAGGGAAGGAACGATTAGGGAGGGAGGGATTTTGAGGATCGATATTTTTATTTAGCCTGATATCATATTAATTGGTATAATTGTGTGTGTCTTATTCCATAAACAAGTTACAAATATATAGGATACATGAGATCATTCTAGAATAGATACATATGGGCTAGGCCTAAGTACAATAAGAAAACTATCGGGCACAGCAGGGCCGTCCCATGGATTTCGGAGGCCCTGTGCCGTGATTATAAAAAAGGCCATCTGAAAACAAAAATTTTAACGAATTTACATAATCATGTTTCTTAATTATTGTGGAAAACTAGAAGGGGGGGGGGGGGTTGAATAGTTTTACCAATTTAAAACTTCCTTTTAAATAATTAGATCGACTTATGTCAATCTATTTGGTTGTTTATGTTGGACGTTGATAGATAGATATATAAACGTGTAATGAAAGATAAAGAGTAAGAAGCACATCACCACAACACAAGTTATTTATAGTGGTTCGGCTACAAGGACACCTTCCTTGCGCTACTCCACTCCCCGAGTCACCTACTCGAGAGTTCGTAAGCACTACACCAATCTCCTTATGGCGGAAAGCCTTTACAATGTCGCTTAACCTTTTTCCGGTACAAAGCTAAATACCGAGTTCTTTCACACCAAGGCGAACCACACCTAACACAATGTCGCCTACCCTTTATACGGTGCTAGGCTAACCACCGAGTTCTTTCACACCTTAGGAGAACTAATCCTATCACAACGTCGCCTACCCTTTATTAGGTACTAGGCTAAGCACCTAGTTCCATTACTATGGAGGAACTACTACCCTTCACAACACAAAACCTAATATCAAGGATATCAATTCCTTGTTACACCTTCATCAAGGATATCACCATCCTTGGAAACAAACAAACAAATACTTATATGTATAACGATGCACCTCATCGATTATAAGACCTAGGCATTCTTCCCAAATGCGACTTGATTTGATTCTTCGGCATCCTTCACTAATGCCTTTGACACAACACTTGGCACCCTTCACTCATGCCTTCGTCTTGACACCTTTAGCATTCTTCACTAATGCTTTGACACGGATGATGAGCACCTTTCACTAATGCTTTCATCTTGACACTTTTGGCATTCTTCACTAATGCCTTCAACCCAACATCTATGGAGAAAGGAAGAACTATCAACAAGAGAACCTTAGTTGTCTTGATGATGACGAAGCATGACAACTCATGGACTTGAGCTTGCACGTCTTCAAGAAGTGGTGATCTTGCCTTTAAGAGGAACCTAGAAGATCACACAAAAACAAAAGACAAACTACATAGATCACTTAGATCTGAGGTTAGAGGGTTAGAATACTTTGGGGAAGTATGTGTGTAAAGTGATGCATAGAAAGGAAGAAATGGCTCTCTATTTATAGAGAAAATTCTCTACTGTTCCCCGGATCCCACGGATCCCTTCCACTTGGGATCCGGCTAGCACAAAGCCAGGGATCCGTGGAACGCTCCTCTTTGCCCATGGGTATTTTTGGTTATGGGTCATGGGTCATGGGTTATGGGTTGATCCATGGTTTTCTTTCTAGATACAATGAACTTGGTTAAGTGGTATATATAAAACCATGGGTTATGGGTCAATACCATTTGCAAGTTTTTACCCATTTAGTATATACTTGTTTTTACCCATTTTAGTATATACATGTTTTTACCCATTTATACTTAGTTTAAGTATGTGCTAACCCAATATGTAAACATTAGTTGTTGTACATATATATCTAAATCATAAAATCACTTAAGCTTGTTTTAGTGTTTTATGTGAAAACGTAAGTGTGTTAGAAAACTATTAACTCAAACTATTTACGTACTCTATTTGTTTCGTTAAAATGATTTTACGTTTGTTATCGACAAAACATTAGAAGATCGTAAAATATAAATAAACGTTTTTACGGCTTATTTGTATTAACAATCTCCCCCTTTTTGTTGATGACAAAACATAAAATTATTTTAGGAAAAGCTAAAATTCGTAAAAGATTGAATTTGTAGTTTTTACTTTCTTCTCCCCCTTTTTGTCGAAACAAAAAGTGTTAAAAGAAACTAACACAATTTTTATAAGAAAAGTTATGTAAAAATGTAAAGAGAGCAAGTGACGGGAATGGTACTCGTCTTAACTCCCCCTTGACGAGTCCATCCCTTTGAAAGGGCGTCAAGGACATAACGTAAAATAAACTGATTAATGTTGCAAATGGTTCGTCTAAGTGACGAAAACGTGCTCCCCCTTGAATATTGCAAAGATGCAATGGGGTATCATTAAGTATAATCCAAAAACGGATTAATGTTGCAAATGTTTTGCAATATCGTTTGACACAAAGCTCCCCCTAGCTTTTATGGTGTCAAAATCTTCATGTGTATTTTGAAAATCTACAAAGTAAAGGTTAGAAAACAAGAGTATAGTACAAAATTTTCTGCAAATAAAACTCAAGTTAGTAGACATTTGTGTTTCTGTACCACGGATCCCACGGTTCCTTTCAAGGAGGGATCCATCTAGGTGTTTTGGAGGGATCCGGCTATCTGATGACAGTTTCTTCAGCAGTGAAGAAATGTTAAGCAATGCTATTGAAGAAATGAGATATATGTACAATATAACAAACACAACACACAAAATAATCATAGCATATAAGTATTCATTCAATAAAACAAGAGATACACAACCAAATCTCTAAAACTAAGAGAATGAATTTAGCCATACAAGTGCTACTAATGCTAATGAGTTACCCCAAACTTAAGATTCAACTAAAAGCTTAATGATGATCAAGGATGAGAAAAGTTTCCTAAACGTTCTAGGTTTGAGCTTGTGACTATGATGCTCATTGTAGTTTAGGCTTGTTGACCTCTTCGAAACGTTCGAGGAGGTGATGAAACATGAAACGTTGCTCTTCACGTAGTTCATGTATCAATTTTTCAACGTGTTTACAATGATAGCAATCCTTGTCATGGTTTTGAGTTTCTTGAAGTGAAGGTTCAAGTGAAGTGGGTTGAGGATTTTCAAATGAAGAAGGATTTGGTGGAGGCTCATTAAGTGGTGGCTCTACAATGTTTGCGGGTAGAGGTAAAGAAGCATCAACTTCCATTTGGTCGGGTGGTTGCCTTTGATGTCTTCTCATAATCCAAAATGGACTATTGGGAGGAATGATAGAATTTGCTTTTGGAGCAAGTGTTGATTCAACACTATGATTTTGTTGCTCAATCTTTTCAAGTGAATTAGTTGGTAATGGTGAAAGATGAGATGGCCAAGGGGGTAAATCTTCTACATTTTGAGAACGTGGAGATGATTGTGAGGTGGCTCTAGGCACTAATGATGTTGGTTGAGTTGTGGAGGGTATGTTTGGTATATTAGAGTTTGGTGGTGGAATCCTAGTGGGAACACTCTTCTTGGGGATTAGTTTGATTGGTTTCCTAGGTGTAGGGGAAATTCTAGCATTGGTGGACTTAACCGGAGATGATTCGGTTGAGGAAACTTCGTGTATGATTTTAGCAAGTTTCTTGGGTGGTTCTTGAGTGGATGAGTTAGCACTAGGAGCCTTTTTCATGATGAAGTGACTAAGGGAGATGGTTGTAATTGCTGATAATTGTGTTTGTGTTTGATGACTAAGATGTTCTTAGCAACATGGCTTATAAAGGGAAGAACTTGGTAATTGCATTTAAGACTTAATCCACTAATGTTCTTGGAAATGTGATGATTAACATGCACAAGATTGAGATTCAGAGTTTCACTGATCTAGGAACTCATTTAAGATGAGATGGAGTGTTTGAGTTAGGAAGATGAGTTGAAATGAATGTTTTAGTAATGTTTGACATAAACTGTCACCCGGATCTCACGGTTCCCTCCTTGGAGGGATCCGGCTAGTCTAATCCTAGGGATTCGGATCTCAGCATTTATGACATGTTTGAAATGAGGTTTCTAGGAGCTAAAGCCTATCTCATTTTGAATGTTTCAGTTCTCCTAAGTGTTTTAAAATTAAAAGGGTACTTGAATGACCAAGGGTAATAAGTGTTATAGCAAATGATTGCTTCTTATGGATGGGACAAAATGACTACCAATGGATGTCTAAGGATAACACTAAGAGTTATGGAGGTGTCAAGTCATAAAAAAATGATCATAGTGATCAGATTTAAGCTTGAGGTGATATTTAGAAAAAGTTCTTAAAAATCACAAAAATTGAAAAACTAATTTTTGTCTTACTTTGAGAAAGATATGACTAGAAGTAATTTCCAAAAAAAAAATGTTTAATTTGTCCTCTTTAAGTGTTATGAGGGATGAGAAAAATATTTGTGAGTAGTTGAAATGGAAATATGGTGAGTGTTGATAAATTAAGAGGTAATTAGGCTAAGATCTTAAGTAAGCCTTTAGTGAGTCTAAGCCTTTCTCATCCTTGAAGTGGACTTAGTTGGGTTCTAATATCATATGCCTAGCTAATGTGATGTTATCTAGAAAGCTATCTTGATGTAAGGAATGCTGTATTGCTGATCTGATGTCACGAATCCCACGGTTCCCTCAAGGGAGGGATCCGGCTAGGCTAATCCTAGGGATCCGGCATCTGCAGATCAGAACCTACACAGAAATGATGCGCAGTTTATGCACACTAGTAAATCCAAAGATAACAAATAGAAACAAGCATGTTTATCACAAAAAACCACTTATAAAAGTATGAAGAAGTAACAATATCCAAATTTCCATAAACTAAAAGAACTAACACGTAATCATCCAATCATAAAATAAACAAAATAAGCACAATCCTATTGTCTCTTTTGTCAATCCTTTCTTTTCCTTTTTGACGGCTTAGTGAGGTTGTATGCGAGGTTTTGAATCATGCCCCTCAATTGCTTAAATTCCGCGGTCTCGTTTGGAATGGTTGGAAGTTGTTTGTGGTATTCAAGGATTTCCAATTTGATGTTGGCTACGGGGTCGACATCTTCTTCATCTTCTTCTTCTTCACCGGCCGAGGAGTCCGAGAGAGCTTCCGGTTTCTCTCCATTGACCATGAACCGTTTAGAGGGTTGTTTGGTAAGAGGTACCATGACGTGATCGGAAAGGTAATGGTCATCGTTGATAGGAAATGGTTGTAATGTACTAACATACTTACAAAGTCGTGTTAGGAGCATACCATACGGAAGTACCATGTTGGAAGCTTTGAATACCCCAACCATTCTCCTTACCATGTAACAGGCAAGATTAAATGGCCTTTGGTAGATAAGACAATAGATCATTTGCACAAGACATGCATTTGGATGATCTTTGTTTCCAACTAGGCTAATGACATTTTCCCTAATGATTTCTTCCCATTTTCTAAACATGGGGTGCATTTCGAAAAGTTCCATTTGAAAGGGATTACGGTGAATGAGCTTCTTGTTTCGGTCGAAACGAGATTGGTCGGCTCTTATTTTGAAAATAGTGTCTCGGATGGTTTCGGGTTCATCAATAGGAGTGTTATAGAGAGGCTTAGGATCAAGTGCAAGGTTTTGAGCGTTAATTGCCCAATCTTGCGAGTACATAGAAATTCCTTCACAAGGAATGCGAAGAATTTGAGCAAAGGTGTTGAGAGGAAGAGTGAAGTTTTGTTTATTGATGATGAAAGAGATTGAAATGCTATCATCGACGTTTCGAATGATCCTAATGCTTTTGTAAAATTCAAAAATGAAAACCGGACAAATTTGTTCATCTATGTCAAGGAGATAATCAAAGTTGATTGTCGAGAAAACTTGACGAATGTCGGTATCTTCAAGGAAACATTCCTTGACTACACGACCTTCGTGGATAAGTCGTTTTACAAGGCTTTTGAATATTTTACGGTCGGTTTTGGTCAATCCCTTTTTACGATAGTAATGAGTAAGGTAGTGAACGGTGTCATGATGATCTTGTTGAGTAGCTTTGGGCATGGTTGGTCCTAAAAATACAAATTTTCCAATTAGGTAAAATTAGTTGGGATGGGTTTATGGTTTTGATTTGTATTAACAATGTTGTGAACACAATGTGATTTTGTTAAAAGCCCCTTTTCATGATTAATTTAAAAAGCCCTAATTAAATTAATTGATTAAAAAATTAAGAAACCATAAACCCTAGGATGAGGATGATGAGAATTAGAACAAGTTAATGTAATTACTTACAATGGTGTTCTAGGAAGGAATACTTGAGAGTGTGGAAGCCAATGAGGATGGATTCAGTAGCTTAGTCGTTTTTGTGTTATGTGAATAGAGGGAAAAAGATCAGTGGTGAATTTTTGAAAGCGTATAGCTGAGTTCTGTTCCACGGTTCCCCCGGATCCTTTGTATTTGGGATCCGGCTAGTACAACTAGAGGGATCCGACTACTGTGGACAGAAAAGGAGTTGTTTGGCATTATTTTTGTAGTAGGCTTATTAAATTAGCTTGCTAAAAACCAGTTCGGAGGTATTAGATGAAGATTGTTTTTGAATGACGACTTTTGATGAATTACATATCGAGGGTTCATATATGATGACGGTGTTAGTTTGACAAAAAATAATATCATTCTCGATGTTGAAAAAGACGAAAAAGGTGACGAAAGAGACTTCTAATGATGTTAGTGATTAATAAACATGAGAACTTATGACAATAAATGGAACTCATGTAACCTATCTAATGAAGAGTAAAACATACCTCTATGCTTCTTGGTTTGGCATAATACCAAAAATACTTCATGAGCTTTTAAAGTAATCCTTTGTACTTGGTGTACGTAAGTTGTGATTACTTTTTAGATCCTTCCTTGAATGTTGACTTCATTATTCTTTGAATGAAGATTTTGGAGAGATTCTAGCATGAAGATTTCTTAAGAGCAAAAGTGGTTAGAATCATCTATCAATGTCCAACAAAATGATTTAAAAGAAAATATGATCAAAAAAAAAAAAAATCTTTCTTTGTAGTTTTCAAACATACACGGATCGTATCAAGTCTTTAAAGTACAACATACTTTAGAAAACTTGGTAACGAAGCTCTGATGCCAATTGTGGAAAACTAGAAGGGGGGGTTGAATAGTTTTACCAATTTAAAACTTCATTTTAAATATTTAGATCGACTTATGTCAATCTATTTGGTTGTTTATGTTGGACGTTGATAGATAGATATATAAACGTGTAATGAAAGATAAAGAGTAAGAAGCACATCACTACAACACAAGTTATTTATAGTGGTTCGGCTACAAGGACACCTTCCTTGCCCTACTCCACTCCCCGAGTCACCTACTCGAGAGTTCGTAAGCACTACACCAATCTCCTTATGGCGGAAAGCCTTCACAACGTCGCTTAACCTTTTTTCGGTACAAAGCTAAATACCGAGTTCTTTCACACCAAGGCGAACCACACCTAACACAACGTCGCCTACCCTTTATACGGTGCTAGGCTAACCACCGAGTTCTTTCACACCTTAGGAGAACTAATCCTATCACAACGTCGCCTACCCTTTATTAGGTACTAGGCTAAACACCTAGTTCCATTACTATGGAGGAACTACTACCCTTCACAACACAACACCTAATATCAAGGATATCAATTCCTTGTTACACCTTCATCAAGGATATCACCATCCTTGGAAACAAACAAACAAATACTTATATGTATAACGATGCACCTCATCGATTATAAGACCTAGGCATTCTTCCCAAATGCGACTTGATTTGATTCTTCGGCATCCTTCACTAATGCCTTTGACACAACGCTTGGCACCCTTCACTCATGCCTTCGTCTTGACACCTTTAGCATTCTTCACTAATGCTTTGACACGGATGATGAGCACCTTTCACTAATGCTTTCATCTTGACACTTTTGGCATTCTTCACTAATGCCTTCAACCCAACATCTATGGAGAAAAGAATAACTATCAACAAGAGAACCTTAGTTGTCTTGATGATGACGAAGCATGACAACTCATGGACTTGAGCTTGCACGTCTTCAAGAAGTGGTGATCTTGCCTTTAAGAGGAACTTAGAAGATCACACAAAAACAAAAGACAAACTACATAGATCACTTAGATCTGAGGTTAGATGGTTAGAATACTTTGGGGAAGTATGTGTGTAAAGTGATGCATAGAAAGGAAGAAATGGCTCTCTATTTATAGAGAAAATTCTCTACTGTTCCCCGGATCCCACGGATCCCTTCCACTTGGGATCCGGCTAGCACAAAGCCAGGGATCCGTGGAACGCTCCTCTTTGCCCATGGGTATTTTTGGTTATGGGTCATGGGTCATGGGTTATGGGTTGATCCATGGTTTTCTTTCTAGATACAATGAACTTGGTTAAGTGGTATATATAAAACCATGGGTTATGGGTCAATACCATTTGCAAGTTTTTACCCATTTAGTATATACTTGTTTTTACCCATTTTAGTATATACATGTTTTTACCCATTTATACTTAGTTTAAGTATGTGCTAACCCAATATGTAAACATTAGTTGTTGTACATATATATCTAAATCATAAAATCACTTAAGCTTGTTTTAGTGTTTTATGTGAAAACGTAAGTGTGTTAGAAAACTATTAACTCAAAATATTTACGTACTCTATTTGTTTCGTTAAAATGATTTTACGTTTGTTATCGACAAAACATTAGAAGATCGTAAAATATAAATAAACGTTTTTACGGCTTATTTGTATTAACAATTATAAATGTGATTTTTGGCTTGACAAAATCAAAAGAAAACCATAGCATAAAAATTTGGGTGTACGTTTGTGTGTATTTACCATCGAGAGTTTTATGGTAGAATTTGAAATTCTTTTTTCCACGGTAATAGAAATAAGTCTGGTAAACACATCCTAATATGAGACTTAATGCTTTTTCACTTTTATGTTCTGGAATAATACTTTCTGGGCCTTGTACAATGCAAAGTTTTATCTTATTTATTCATGTCGTGGGCTTTATACAAAATTTGGGGCCCCTCTAAATTTTTGGGCCATGTGCAGTTGGGCTTTCTGCACATGGTGATATCCGGGCCTAGGGTCATTCGGGCCTATGTACAAGAGTCGGTTAATAGTTACAACTGATAGACAGCGAACCACAACATATATTGAAAAAGGTTTCTGGCGATATGATGAATGAGTATGTTTGATATATTGACAGAGCAAAGTAATTTACAAGAAAGATATTTGTTCATGGTATCAAGAAGAAGTGTACAAGTATATGAATATAAAATCATATCTACAGAACTAACAGTAAGTAACCAAAGAATGTGGGAGCCTATATCACATTTACGTGCATTACAAGACACTGATTTTAGCTCTAGCATGACCTTGAGACACCTGGAACTGCTCGGTGATGCCCAAATGTGCCATCAGTAGCCAAACATGAGTCAAAAACTCGCCCCCTTTCCTAAGCTGTTGCTCATGGTGAAATCCTCTACAGTGAGTAGCAGCATAAGCTAAGATCTCGATCCATACTTGACTCATGACTTTCCACATACGCTCTTTTTCCATCTTTTTCAAAGATAACGCGAGCCTGCAACCATCAAACAGTGCAGATTTGCATCGATCCCCCTTCACTTTACTAGGCAAGACTTCAAGAGAATCAACTTCCAGCAGCTTTAGACATGCTTCAACTTTTTCGGTAATAAGACCTTTTTCTTTGAAAAAACGCATTGCTTCAGCACAGGTGTCGCGATATCTGATCATGCCAATACCTATTGGCAACATAACAGGGTATGTCACAAGAAGATAGATCAGATAGTCAGATATGTGCCTGCTTTCAGTACGACATATATCGATATCAGAACCATCTTGATTGCCAACATCTGAATGATAGCAAAGAGTGGTAGCAATGTGCCATATAAGAATGCTTTGATCAAATTCAACTTCATTGATGCTCCATAGAAAATCTTCACACTCATTCTTTTGTAGCGAAAAACTACCTTTATGAGTACATAACTCTTTCAGATTGGAGTTGACAACCATATACTCGTGAAACTGAGAGTAAATTAATTCTTTTAGGTTGTCAGAAACTTTGTTGTATGTCTTGTAACGATGCTGTTCGCGAACCTTGTCTATTTTTAAAAGTATTTGAGTTTTTAAGAAACAAGCGGGTCTCTCGTTAAGGGCAACACTTAGCAGATCAAACTGTGCAATGGAACCGGACCACCTCTGTTTGTTCGGTTGCTTCAAGAATGGGAATATGAGGATTTTTCGAGTGAGGTTTCGTTGGATCAACCAATGATCGGTCCAATCAGAGCGGAGCATGGTTATTACCGCAAAGATATCCATTATCAATGCAGCACCGATTAAAAGGTATGTAAGGATGATGTCGATAAAGTGGTGATCGTCGATTTTACAAATAAAATGGAAGCCCAAAGGTACTAGAAGAAGGACAAAAATGCTAGTAATGCGAAACAAAAGCCCGTTAAATGTATAAACCACATTAGCCTTGGTGTAAAGCATGTCAAACGCAAATCCAAGCTCAATTGCAACAGCACGGAATGCATTGCTTGATTCAAGATGGCGAAAGTAGGATTGACTACTATCTCTATCCTCAAACGTAAGGATGAGATCAACAAAAAGCCGTTTGAATGTTTGAAATAGATTATAAGCTTCAGATATTTCTTTACCTTCTTCAGGATATAAATGATTATTGACTGTAAGGGAGAGTTCAGCGACCTCCTCCACGTTTACATCAAACCCTTGTGACTTTTTTAGCAGGAAATCCTCCAGAAACTTAGGATAATCGGGACCTGCGTCTGGAGGGCCAAGCAACGAGTCACGAAGGTTGTCAGTGTTTGCTAACAGTAGAGCTTTAATACGTTCATAACACTTGATGAAACCGGCTATGTAAACCAATAAGCTTAGTTTAGGGAGATCAGAACAGCCTGGCCAGGACAGCAATAGGATATAAAGAGCTACTGCAAACTGAAACACAATCTCAACAAAGTGTCTTAATGAAAGCTCGTTATCTTCTAATGCAAAGGCTGTAATAGAATCTGGACCACCTAGGTGAAGGAGGAGAAAAGGTGCCCAAAAAGACATGAGTTCACTTGTGTTTTGTTTGTAAGTATTTTCTGAACTTAAATGAGAAGTGTTGCTGCATACGTCTAAGGCAGTTCGGGTAATAACACCAAGCGCTGCTGATGCAACAGCTAATGCTAATAAGTAGGCGAACCAGAGAGCCATTCTAACTCGTGTTCTTGGATTGTATTTCCGAACATTTCCTAGTAGACTTAAGGTGATCTGTGAAACAAGGCTGATCACAATAAGTCCACGTAGGGCCCACTCGTTCCACATATGCTTAACGTCATCGGGTACCACTTGGAATAGCTTTCTGTGTTCTGAAAGTGTAATCAAACCTATAACTGGAAAGAAGTTAAAAGAAACTTACAATTAAGTTCGTTACCATATGCCAATTCGATAATCTAGTATAAATGGTACACTTAACACAAAAAAAGAAAAAAATAACAGAACATTTATATAGAAAGCAAATTTTAAGATTTACCAATGGACATCATCTTCCTTCCAGATTCTTAAATTAAAGTGGATATAATTGGTTTTGTGCTTGCAGTAGAAGCTGATATGGCTTGGATATTATATATGCAAAGAGCATATGTTGTGGTTCCTGAATTGGTGGTAAAAATCATTACAATTTCTTGGTAAATACGAGAATATCTCGAAATGGAATGTCAACATTCCTGGAGATATAATCGTTATTCTAACCGACAAAGACAAACAGAGATTCATACACGCAAACAAAGGTGTGGGTTGGTGGTGATGTGGTCCTAATGAGTTCCTTTTTTTAACTTGCAAAAATTTAGTTTCTCTAACTTACTAGTATTAGCTTATTAAATTTGACATCCAGTGATAATTTCGACATCTGTCAACTCGCATTGGATATCATAAATTCAGTCATATTCCAGTATCATCAAAATTGGCTTCTGTTCACATAATGATCACAAAAAAAAGAAAAGAAAAAGAAAAAAAATAAACCTATTTTTAATGAAATAAGAGAAATTTAATTTGATCAGCGAAAGTCTTTTTAATAGTTTTAGGTAAGACCCACATGATGATGTCATTCTACAAAAGTCTTCTCTCTTGTAAAATTCTTCCTAATTACATCTTCTTGACTTAATCAATTAAGATATCAATCTTATTGCTTGAAGTTTCTTGAACTCAGGTTGAACATCTTTTTTTTGGGTAAAGGGTATTCCACCCGGTAAAATTCAGGTTGAACATTTTAGACATGCATGCATCAATTTCCTTGTATATTATATGAAATTACCAGTTAAAAATGAACGAAACTTCACTTGATAAACTTCTTCAATTACCAAAAGTGGAACCATGTTCCATAGTGCAGCGTGCTACAATTTGATCATGTTGGGTTGATGGGCCTAATGAAAGCACGTAAAGATGGATTCTTACATTTCTTAACAAAATATGTCTCCAGATACTATCATACTTTTCCTTGAGCTTCTCAACAATCTGGGGATTGATTTTTCTTTCTTCATAATAGTTGGATTTCCACCATTGTCGGTGAATTCATAATTCAATTTCGATTATACTTACAAGCTACTTTTGGGTGTTACAAATTTTGTTCTTTCCATCACTAATTTATCTTAAAAATTATTGTACTTGTATGTATAGCTAACGCTTTCATGGGAGCTCTGTTTATCTAGTGGCACTTGGCACATGATGGTTCTACTTCCAGAAGCATAGCCAAACAAGCATATATGCTGGGATCAATTATGAAATTGTTTGATTGTGGGTCGCAAAAGTCTGTATTTTGTCTCAATGTGTGTCACTTCTTGTTTTGTACTTGTAAACACTCTATATGGATTACACAAAATGAAATTACAATGCTATTATCATTGTCTTTAGTCAAGTAACATGTTTTTATATCGTTAGTACATCCACTGACTAAGCTAGCTACATCCAAACGTATGAAACTCAAGCTCCTCTGCATACCACATCTAAGTAATGTCAGGTAGCAAAACTCGAGTATGTTAGCATTATAAGGGTGTGTAATAGCTGTTTCCTATAAAGGTTTATTGGTTATTTGTTTCTAATATTTTCCTAGAAATTTTAAGTTTTGTTAGAGGAAGACATAGGATCTGATAAAATAACTCATATCCATCTGTCTGTTATGTTAAAATTACCAATGTTAATCATCAACTAGCATATTTCTTTCGACGATGCTCTCACATTGTCTCATTAAGAATGCATATTAGCCTACATAACAGTCAACCATATCTAGTCCATGCATTTCTCAGTCAAAAAGATAAGCTTAATAAAGAGCTGCAAAACTGGACTACATAAATATGATCAGTAAACTATACCTCAACTGGTAGGCATGAACGTAGTCTTGACAAGCATGGTCGATAATCTTTTCCAGAGATGTATACAATAATTGGAACCTCAAAACAAAAACATTGTTCATAACTGCAAGTACACATCGGCAGGTAGCAAAATCGGACAAGTTGCCAGTAATAGCTACCAAACTGTTTGCCAATAAAAAAGTCAATGATTTCTACTGACATACTCACTATAACAAACACCTTGTGTACGTTACTGCAAAGTTCATGTTGCAAAAACCATCGTTGTGGTTTGCCAAATTGCATGCGCAGTCCTAGTGGTTTTGAAAGTGCAGGCGGCCTAGAGAAAGTTTCACGTTTATCTTTCTCCATGGGCGAAGTGAAATGACTAAAAGGCCCATGTGTTCTTCCCCTTTGAATTTTATTTATTTTTAAATAAAAATTAAAGAACAATGAATTTTCCTACCACCCCACTTGGTTTTCAGTTAAGAGTACCCACGACTAGCAGAAAGTACAATGATATCCATATTGTCCCAAGAAACCACTTGGGTGAGCGTAATGAAACAGAAGGTAACTGTTAGCCCGTATTAGGTAACGGGCCCAAGCCCGAGTCTAGAATATTCTGTCTAGTGCTATTTATAGTTACGATGTAATTGTAATCAATCAGTCAATCAAATCATTTCAATCATATTATCTTACATGGTATGAGGCCATTAAGATCCCTAAACCCTAATTCTTCCGCTACTTCAATCTTCCGCCGGCGGCCGGACGCAGGAGGTTCGGAGGGCTCCCTTTAAACCTTTTCTTTTCTCTTCTGTCGATGGTTGGTATATGTTGATTGCCAATAGATTGTTTGTTCTTGTCAACTGTTGGTATTTGTTTAATTACCAGTTGACTGTCGTGTTTTTCTACTTTCATTTATGGGTGATTACCAGAAGTTTGTGGTGGTTTTATCTTCTTCGATTTTTGGTACAAGTGCTTATATTTGTGATTTGTTCTCGTGGTTTTTCATTCAAGGGGAGTCTTATAACATTTGATATGAGTAGGGCTGCTCAAACGGACCGGACGGACCGGACCGACCGACAAAACCGACCGGACCGGACCGAAACCGACCGGACCGGACCGAAACCGACCGGACCGATGGACCGGCGGTCCGGTCTCGGTCTAGGATTTTTGCCGGATTCGGTCTCGGTCCGGTCCGGTCCGGTCCGACCCAAAACCCGAAATTTAGCCTTGTGGACCGGACCGGACCGACAAAACCGACCGGACCGGACCGGACCGACCTCATTCGGTCTCGGTCTCGGTCCGGAGTTTTTGCCGGATTCGGTCTCGGTCCGGTCCGGTTTTCGTCGGTCCGGTCCGGTTTTAGACCGATGAGCACCCCTAGATATGAGTGTAGTGGTGCTGCTGTTGCAAAAGCAACTTTAATAAAGTGAAAAAGAAAGCAGCAATTATAACCCCAAAAAGAATACACGGATCTAAATTGTGCAATAGCAATAATTTGGTGCTACTTAAAAAAAAATAAAAAATAATAATTGATCTTTATGTTTTTCTAGGAAAAAACACGCCCCGTTTGTTTGGAAGGTTCTTTGAGGGTTGAAGTTTTAGAACCAACTTTCGTTTTCTCGTATTTTCTTTTGATGTTAGTGCATGAGTTTGGATGTATCATTTGTCTTAGTTGTAGGGGATACTTTGGGTTATCCCATTTTAGTTGTAGGGGATACTTTCGGATACTTTGGTTTATCCGGTTTGTTGCTTGCTGTTGAAGATGTGCTTCCGCTTGCTGTCGAATGTCTTCATCAACAATTATTTATTTGATTTACTTTATTGTTTATTAGCTTTTTATCTCCAGTTCGAGCTTTCGCGATTTCGCCGCTCGAACTGCGGAGGAGTGTTAGCCCGTATTATGTAATGGGCCCAAGCCCGAGTCTAGAATATTCTGTCTAGTGCTATTTATAGTTACGATGTAATTGTAATCAATCAGTCAATCAAATCATTTCAATCATATTATCTTAGGGGGTGTTTGGTACAGAGAAAGGAATGGCGGAAAAGAATGAAATTGCAGAGAATGAGAATCGGATGAGAATATATGATTGGATTCCGATGTTTGGTGCCAAGTGAGAATCGAACACATAAATATGTACATGCTTAAATCTCTTGTTTGGTGTGACCGTAGAATGAGCTTATATAGAAATCAAAATGTAAGCACTAACCTGATTATATTTCTTAACCAATATTATATAACGATGGCCATTATTATCTATCATCATTTTCCACCAACAAATTGTAATTTATATAAAGTTTCACATTTCTTATGGTATATCTAGGCAACACGTTAACCTGCAACTTTTCAAATTAAGTTTTTTATTGTTTCAAACATTGAAGCTTTTATACCATCTATGTTATTACATTCTTTTTCCGAAATATGTTAGATATTATTTATATCACAAAGAGAAAATTGATGAGACATTAGTTTGAACATTTGATCAGAAGTTTAAATTATGCAGTTGAACTTGTTCAATCACAATTGTGTTTCCTCATAGACAAATAATCAAACACTTGGTCTGCACATTATTATGACAAGGAAAACTTTGTTTCAATCTATACTTTACAAGGAGAAACTCAAAGATAAACTAAATAATATGACTCTATGAATGAAAAATATGATTTAAAACACATATCAGTAAAGATGACATGAAAAAACTGGAACATCACAAAAGTTACGAGAGAGAGGCGTGGATAGGGATTGGAAGTTTTTCTAAATTTTAGTTACATGTGGCTTGCACATGACCCTTCCCTTTTATACCTTAAATTATTTTAATTTGATCCCTTATTCTAAGGAGGAATCCACCGAGAATGAGTTAACACTATATTCACGGATTCTCTCCTTTCTCCACTTTTTTTAAAGAATGAAAACCTTTGAATGGGAATTAAAAATCTATTCTTCGTTTCCATTCTCATACGTACACAAACAATAGAATGACCCTTCATTCCGTTTCTTATCTTTCCATTCTCTCCTACCAAACACCCCCTTACAGTAACAACCTGGGTGAAGGAACAAGCTATTGATACGGGTAAGGCAATTTTCCGTATGGTGTTTGTCCCATATATGTACAAAGAAGGTGAAGACCAATGATAAGGGTAAGGCAATCTTGGAATAGCACCAGTGGTTAATACTCACATAAATGGTAAAAGATGTAACTTTGGGAACGGGTTGAAATCTGACCCGTATGTAAATGGGTCGAAATATATGTAGCATATTACGCAGCTACCTCAAGGAACGGATATTCAACTTTTAGTGCAACGAAGAACAAATGCAGAAGGCAAGTATCAAAGAATAACATTTTCAGCAATCAAAACAAATGTAAAGTTTTTATAAGAAACAATAAACATGTTGTCTCAACTGTTGGTTGAGCTGGTATTGGCAAGAGCACACTTTTAACATGATACCATACGAGTCACGTAATTGCTACGATATTAATTTTCGAAGACATAAACTGCAGCGAAGGTTTATTATCTATTGTACAAACTGCAACTTCAAAACACAACATCAATTCTTAATACATTTGTGGCTATTAAAAAGACCAAATAAAATTTACAAAATCTAAAGGAGACATATAAATGATTACCATGACCAGTTGATTTCTCCAAACTCCCCAAATAGATAAAAGGCCCCACCATGTTGTGATAAAGTTAGGAGGTCTTGGCACATACTTAAGTCTGCTTCTTGTTCTAAATATTCATCACAAACAAGTCTTACACCACACTCCTTCACTTCAATTTCTTCACTCTCATAAAAAAAAAAAATGTTACAAAATTCTTTGCTTCCTCCAGTTTCCGTATTTCACTTGTCGTATAATGCAACCATATCATATCTGACTCAACGATTCTCATTGGCTTATCCTCAAAATAATCCCAATATGGACCCCATCGTCTCAAATAAGCTCCATCAAAGTTCTTTACCGTTGGGCTTGTAATGGATCTATGGTCTTAACGTTAATCACAATATACCAAGTAAAACAGGGATTAAATGAAACTATAAAAGTGTTTGTATTAATCTGTCATCATCATTCATACATAATATGTTCATAGTATATATACTAATTGAAAGGGTACATAGTGAACCGTTGTGATGGTTCATTATATGGTAGTTATGTTATAACTGTCATATAACTATTTCTGTAACTGTCTGAGTTGACTTTGAGGTATGACTTTTCTTGTTTGACTTTCGTTGACCGGGTCATTGTGGGTTGAGATGGGTCGATTGGTGATTAACCCAGTATTCTCCCCTTAATCACAATCGTCTTGTTGTAGATATTTGACTCCAATTAGTTGTCTCATTGTGAGGAATCTGATCTTCGGTAGTGCTTTTGTGAGTATGTCAGCCTTCTGAAATTCTCCACTTATGAATTCGACTTGTAGATCTTCTCTTTCGACACATTCTCTTATAAAGTGGTATTTTATATCGATGTGCTTACTCCTTCCGTGAAATACGGGATTCTTCATTAGTTCGATGACAGACTTGTTGTCGACCAGTATTGTAACCTTTTCTTCTTGTGCGTGTAAGCTTGCTGAGTAATCTCTTTAACCATAATGCTTGTGTTGATGTTGCTGTTGCTGCAATGAATTCAGATTCACATGATGATAGAGCTACCGTGGCTTGCTTTTGTGTACTCCAGCTGATTGGTGATTCACCGTAGTAGAAGATAATTCCAGTAGTGCCTTTGCCTTCTTGAGTGTTGACTCCGTAGCTACTGTCACTATAACCTTGTATCTGGTTTCCTCCATTGTGTTTGTAGGTGATTCCATAGTCTTTTGTTCCTTTAACATAGCGTAGTACTTGCCTTATTGCTTTCATGTGTTGTTCCTTTGGTTCTTGCATAAAACGACTAAGTAATCCACTGGAATAACTTAAGTCGGGTCTTGTATGTAGCAGATATCGTAAGCATCCAATTAAGCTTCTATATTCAGTTGAGTTGACCGTTGTTACTTCATTGTTCTTTGTTACTCTTGTTCCTGGATCCATAGGTATTAAAGTTTCATTGCAGTCTGGCATTCCAACTTCCTTTAGGATCTTGCTTGCGTAGGCGGATTGCTTTATTGATATGTCACCTCCAGTTTGTGTGACTTTAATTCCTAAGTAGTAGGATAGTAATCCTAGGTCACTCATCTCGAATTTTTCTTCCATTTGAGCTTTGAACTTGTCTATTTCTTTCTTTGGTGTGCCAGTGATGATTAAATCATCCACATAGACTCCTACTAGAAGTATTGAGTCTTTTGTTTTCTTCGTGTAGACAGCTTCTTCCAAAGCGCATTTCTTGAAATCTAAAGACTTCAAGGTATTGTCTAATTTTATGTTCCATGCACGTGGTGCGTGTCTTAAACCATATAGAGCTTTTATGACTCTGTAGACTCTTCCATTATCTTTTATAAATCCTTCGGGTTGTGTAACATACACTTCTTCTTTTAAGTCTCCATGCAGAAATGCATATTTGACGTCTAGGTGATGTACTTCCCATTCTTGAATACTCACTTTAATCCAATTTCTTTATGTCCTTTTGGTAGAGTGGTTAGTTCCCATGTATTGTTCCTATTAATGGAATCTAATTCGACCTTCATTGCTTCAATCCATTTTAGACCGTTTGATGCTTCCTTGTAATTCTTAGGTTCATCTTCGGCCAGTAATAAATGCTCGGGTAAAACTTCCTCGGTGTTATCATATATATCATTCAACGTTCTAAAACCTTTTAGTGGTGTATGATCAAAGTTTGGATGTAAGTTCCGAGTTGTATTTGAGTTACTTTGATTGGTTGAACGTGCTGAGGTAGTTGGTGTTAATTGAGTATTAATTCGCGATGAAATTGTAGATGGTGTGCGATGAAATTGTGATTGTGAGGGTGAGTTTGTTGTTGATGTTGCATATTCATGATCATCATTTGCAGGGATTTCATCGTCTTCTTCATTTGGTTGGATTTCGTGTTCTTGATGTTCATTTGTGGCTTCAAGGTTTTCGGCTTTGAAGTCAAACCATTAGGGTTCATTGTTGGTGTGTTCATCCAGGTAATCCTTCCAGTCCCATGCTTCATCCTCTTTAAACTTCACATCTCTACTAACACATATCCTTTGTGTTGTTGGATCAAACAGTCTATAAGCTTTTGATCCTTGTTCGTTTCCTAAGTATACCATTCTGTTGCTTTTATCATTTAACTTTGTTAGATGTTGTGATGGTACCTTTGCATATGCCATGCAGCCAAAAACTCTTAAAGTTTCTAAATTTGGCTTTCTTTGTTTAATTGCTTCATATGGAGTGATGTCTTCTAAGGCTCTTGTAGGAACGCTGTTTAGAATTTATATAGCGTGTCTAACAGCTTCAGCCCAAAAATTTTGAGGCATGTTGGTTGCTTTCATCATGCATCTCGTTGTAGACATATTTGTCCTATTCCTTCATTCAACTACTCCATTTTGTTGTGGTGAGTAAAGTGCGGTTAGTTGTCGTGCTATACCGTTCTCTTTGTAGTATTTAGTGAATTTGTTAGATGTGAATTCTCCTCCACGATCAGTTCTTAACATTTTCAATGTTGTCCTTAGCTCCTTCTCTATTGTTTCTTTGTATTCCTTGAAAGTATCGAATGCTTGATCACCAATCGACCCATCTCAACCCACAACGACCCGGTCAACAAAAGTCAAACAAGAAAAGTCAGACCTCAAAGTCAACTCAGACAGTTACATAAACAGTTATATGACAGTTATAACATAACTGCCATATCATGAACCATCACAACGGTTCACTATGTACCATTTCAATTAGTATATATACTATGAACATATTATGTATGAATGATGATGACAAATTAATACAAACACTTTTACAATTTCATTTAATCCCTGGTTTACTTGGTATATTGTGATTAACGTTAAGACCATAGATCCGGTACAAGACCAATAAATGGCATCAGAGCATAAAAACTGGGAGAACCCTGCCAAACAGATTCCAAAGAGACTTCATATCAAGACATATACAAAGAGAGAGTAGCACCAAATTTGGGAGATGCATGAGGCAACTATCACAGGAATGCAAGGCCATGCTTAAGAAAAAATTGTTGGACATTGAAGCCTATAACCAGGCCTTGCCAAAACCACAAACCAACATAGAAAAGCATAAAAGGTACATATGCTTTGGTTGTGGTGTTAGGGGACATATCTCTGCCAATTGTCCCAACAAAGAGAAGAAGAAGCAGGCTGCAGAATCAAAGGAGAGAACAGAAACTTCAAATATCCAAATTACTTATCCAGAATACATACACCTATCCACATATTTCATGGTGGAAGGGACTGATGAAGAAGGGTGGGATAAGATATGTTATATCAGCAATCGGATAAACAAACATGTTTGTTTAAACTTGAACCTATTTGCAAAAATTAAAGAGAAGTTTGCTGTGGAGAAGATACAAGAACAACATAAACTTATGTTTTTCCATGGGGTAGGAGAGGTACAAATTCTGATAGGGACAAACATCCTTATCATCCCTGCACACCAGATGTTTCTCTTAACATCTTATCAGCCAAGCAATTGGAGTCACAAGGATTGGAACTCACCTTCAAAGGTAATAGATGCAAGCCAGTACCAATGTTTAAATACCCACAAGATTGCTGTTTTGTTCCAAACAAGATGAAGAACAAGCAAAACAAATATATGGAAGACTTTTATAAATTACTTGAAGAAAGTTCTTTGGAGAAAAGGGAGGAGAATCATAATGGCACCATCACAAAGCAAGATGAATTCATCTGTGTTAAAGGTGTACATTATCCTATTACAATTTCCTCTTTTAATGATTTTGTTTCATTTCTTGACTTAATACAAATTGATGAAATAATAAGCCAAGAATGGGACAATTTTAGAAATCCATTTGATAATGCATTCATCTGGTTTTACACTGTCCATTTGAATAGGGACCTACCAGGACCCATTCCACCCAAAATAAGGAATAGAGAGATCCACTTGATGGATCTCTACAAACTTGTAGACACACTTGGGGGATACCTTAGTGTAGTCTTTACACAAGACTTTGATTACATTGCAGAAATTTTTGGCCTTGAAAAAGAAAATGGCCATGAGATAAAGGCATGCTACAATCACTATTTGGATGTCTTTAAGTCTTATTACAACACTGCTAGGGCCTCAAAGACTGAAACAGAAGGTCTGTTTTAGGAAGAATGGAGAAATGCATTGGAGGGATTCCAAAAGGAGAGCCCATGAACAAGCAGAAAGACAAAAGATTGGAGCATTTTGGTGTGATACTGGAAAATCTCAATAGCAATGAAGAATCAAGCAACATGATTTTTCAAGAAGAAGGGACAGGAAGCTCTAAGATTGGTGGAGACTATGACAGTGATGATTTTACAATCATCATCTGATTAGAACAAAAAGGAAGACAAAGAACTCCAGCATTTTGTCCTTAGGGAGGAATGTTGGATATTTATTAAGTTCAAAATGCTGAACATTGTTGTTCATGCCATATTAAAGACAATTCTCTTTTGTTTGTATTGTATTTATAAGACATATGCAGTCTTGATCCTATGTATGATCAAAGACCGCACACTAAGTTAGATATGGCTATAAGCCACTCAGACATATCATTGACCATATGTAATGGTCGTTTAGACAATTATTGGAAGGGGCAGTTATGTGGCAGTTAAGGTTGTTAAAAGACATAACTATTTTATTTATGAACCAACACAGCCTTTGGTCATACCCTTTTATAAACTATATATAGGTTTGTAGAATTCGTTTGTTAATATCAATACAGTTATATTTCTTGTTTTAACTTTCCCTCCTTATTTTCTTTATCTACACTATTCTATTGCACACAATATCTGCACCAAGTCACTGCACTCAACATCCATTCAATTCACTGCACAAATGGCATATAACTAAAGATACACTGATATCAAATGGCCAAGAAGCACTTACTTGTCCAGAGGATCTGTTGGCCAAAACAATATTTACATGGTATCCAAAATAATCTGTAGAAGGTTTTTTTCTCTTAAAAACAACACAAATTCCAAATCCCCTTAACTTACTGAAGCTCCAATCTAACGGCAATTCTACGTTTACATGATTTCCCATACTTTTATTTGTAAACCAATTTGGAATGCTTTTTCCATCATATATTATATCCATATTGTCAATGGAACTTCGTGGCAAATGGAACAATCCACATCCGTTATTTTGGATACCCGCATACCGAAGGAAAGAAGAAAATCAGTTTGTAGAGCCTTGGGAAGTTACAGATGATTTGAGACACTGGGTCTCCGATATCGACACATGGCTATCAATGGCATGATTCTTAAACAATTTTGGACAATTTCTGAAATTAATATCTGAGTAAGTAATATTGCGTACTCCCAACACTTTTATTAACGAGGTGCAACTAAATGCACTAAGATCAAATACACTATCAGGAAGTTCCAGCTTCTTGCAACCATCAACATAAAGTCTTCGAAGATGAGAAAGTTGACTCAAACTTCCAGGCAAGCTAGTAAAATTGTTCCTTTTTAACTCTAGACGTTCTAGACATGATAATGCTCCAATGCTCTCAGGCACTTGTACTAAATTGCAGTAACTGAAATCAGAGACTTTAACATATGTAAACCAACCAATGAAACTGATCTTTGGGGATGTTTTTGGTTCCATATGAAACCAGGGATTGAAGTCAACCATCTAGACCAGAAGGCTTCAGGCACTTGGTTGGCATTTAAGCATCCCAAGAGATTCAAATCCTGTATGCAGTCTCTCATATTTAAAACAACAAGTCTCTTGAGCATTCCAATTGATGGATGAACTGTAACCAAATTGTTGGAATCACTCCTAAACATGATTTCAAGTGTTAGTGATTAAATGTAATAGTTAGCTTAATTATGGCCTTTATGTTTGTTATTAAGCTTAGGCTTATGTAGAAGGCCCATAAGCCTAGGCCCAAGCCTAATAAGGAAAGGAAGGGACTAGGAGTGTTGCCCTAGCTCCCTCTCCTATAAATACCTTGTAATAAACCTCACTTGAGGGTTGGTTGTTCAATTCATTCTCTTTCACTTTCCCTACGCATAACCTTTCTACATATCATACGCATAGTGTTTGTTTGTTATTGTTCAACCGATCACTTCTCTTCTATATTTCTTCTATTGATGCTTGTGTTACTAATATGGTGACCCAATAGTGGTATCATTCGCCAAATAGTTGGGTGAATCGGTTTTGTTGTTCAAAGTGAGTTTTGGTCTTACGCGTAACAACGTCTCCAACTTTGGTTCGCTTAAAAACACACTTTTTACACTTTTTAATCCAAGATTCTTGTACTTTCAACGTTTTAAGGTGTTAAAATAACTGTTTTTGGAAAAAAGTTTCAAACATTACGTGTGGATCATTGTTTTAAGCTAGATTTTTACGAGGGTTTCGTTCTACGCATAACTTGTTTTTAAGCTTTGGATCATCAAGTTTCACACTTTTGTATTATTTTGGTGATATTGAAGCTATCTCATCACAAAAATCTGGTTTGGAAACATCTGTTGGCAGAAATCATTTTTTGGCTAAATTCTACGTGTAAGAAAACCCTAATCTTACGCGTAACTTGTCCTTGGTTTGATCTTCAGTTTCGTGGCTTACTCAGTGATTTTCTTGCTTGGATAAGCCTGAAAACACTTCGACTTTGGATATCTTTTGCACTGTGATAGTGTAAAAGATCATTTGGGTAAAACCCTAAATTTACGCATAAGCATAAGCTTACGCGTAGTATTTTTTACGCATAAGATTCATCTTACGCCTAAGCTTTGTCTTACGCATAAGTTAATCCTACGCCTAAGTCTTCTACGCCTAACTTCTTGTTTACGCTTAACTTTAGTGTTTTCTCCTTACTTACGCGTAAGCTAATCCTACGCGTAACTATTGCTGTTACGCGTAACTTTGGTGTTTTTACGCATAAGTGCTACTTGGCTTTTCTGTGATTTCTACGCCTAAGGATACTTCATCAACAACGTTTCATTCGACTACAAAGATCCATTTAACAACACAAGTTTTCAACATGTCACAACCACCATACTCTAACTATTTTCCTTACACTTATCATCAACAACAACAACAACAACTAAGCCCACAACAACAACAATTTAATCATCAACAACAAAATTATCAACAACAATTTAATCAACAACATACTCCACAACTTGGAGCAATTCCACAACCTCAAATGGTTCAACCTCCACCTAGTCTTCAAGTACAACCTTACACAAACTTCTACAATCAACATCCATCCAAGAATACTATGAAGGAACCAACATGGTTTGGCAAGATGTGTGAAGCCTTAAGTAGCCAACAATCAATTCATGAAGCTGGCTCACTTGATAGACCTCCAAAGCTCACTCCCGGAAATTATGATCAATGGGTGATAAGGTTCTTTAGGTTTTGTGATCTAAAGAAGCCACATGGAAAGTTTTTAAAGAAGGTCATTATGGAAGGTCCATTTTAGATGCCTACTGTTATCACACCCGCAGATCCAGATGCCAATCCACCAAGAGATGCTGTCACCAACATTGAAACTATCTCAGACCTCACTGGTGATGAACTTTTACACTTTGAAGCCGATGAACTAGCAATGCAATACATCCTTTTGGGACTACCCAATCTGATCCTTCGAAGTGTTGATGCTCAAAAGACAGCTAAAGCAATGTGGGAACATATTCATCTTCTAATGGAAGGCACACCACTCAATCAGGAAGACATGGAATCCAAAATATACTTGGCTTATGAACACTTCATGATTGAACCAGGAGAGAAATTAGAGTCTTATCATCATCGCTTTTCAGACATCATTAATGATTTGGACAAACACAACATCATTATGCCTCGAATTGCTGTCAACACTAAGTTCCTAAGTAGTCTTGGTCCGAAATGGGAGAAGTATGTCATTTTTCTCCGTCAAGCTAAGAACCTTCATCATGCTACATACGGATTGTTGTACGACTATTTGAAGCCTCACCAAAATGAAGTTGACAAAGAAAGGACTATGCGTGGAATCCCAACTTCACAGTCAATTCCTGATAACCAACAACTTGCTTTGTGGGCTCAAACTAATCTTCCTCCTCAAACAGCTCAGCAACCAGCTCCTCAACCAACTGCAACCATCACACCATATGATCAGTCACAGCAACAACCTCAACAAACTCAATTGGTTCCATACAACAACAACAATGCTCAAGCACTTTACAGTGAAGCTGATGAGGACTCTGCTGCTCTCGATGAACTGCAACAAGGATTTGTTATGATTGCTAAAGCCTTCGGTCGGTATACAAACAAATCCAACAATCGCATTCGTTCCTCATCCAACACAAGAATCAAGCTGTTGTGAACAATGGACGTGTTGAAGTTCAGAATCGTGGTTATGGTCGTCAGATGGGAGGTGGTCAAGGGTTTAATGCTATTGGAAGGAATAACCAGAGTGCTCCACAACAACAGAGAGCTCAAGTGGTTGAATAGGGGAATGCTCAGAATGGGGTTAATGGTCTTCGTTGTTATAACTTCAATGAAAAGGGTCATCTGGCTAATGCATGTCCTAAGCTGAGGACAAGAGGCGGTGCTTATTTCAAAGAGGCTTTGCTCTTGGCTCTTAAGGATGAAGCTGGTGGAACTCTTAACAACAAGGAATAGAGCTTTATGGCAGATGCAGACTCTGATGATGACATGGAAGACTTGCAGGCTAATACAGCAGTGATGTTGATGGCATAAATGCAAGCTCTACACATGAGTGATACAGGCCCAGTGTATGACACTGATGGCTTGTCTCAGGTACCTGAACAAACAATTATCATTAATGATCTGATCTCTCCGCCAACATCTGCATCTGACAAGGATCAGAGTGTTCAACATGAGCCTTCTACATCTCATTCCGAGGATCATCAACTAGACCCCATAGTTATATTTGATGATCAAGATGAACTTATGGTTACCATTGATGATCAAGTTGACTTCGTGGTTATACTTGAGGATCTAAATAATGACCATGTTGAGACTCACGTTGAACAAAATGATTTTTTGTCTGATCGAGAATTTGAGCTCAGGACCTTAGTTAAAGACCAACAATCCCGAGTGGAACATTATAATGATGTCAATACAAAATTAAAAGCTGAAAATGCACTGTTAATTAGGGATAATGAATGCTTAATTCGACAAATCAATTTTTTTAAAACTCAAGAAAACCATGAAAAAGGTTTTGAAGTCGCTTTTTCTAAATCTCATCAAAACGAAAAATCATTAGAACGACATATACGTGATCTAGCGACTTCCAAGAATGCTCTGTTGTCTCAAATAGAACAACTGAAACATGAACATAAAAAACAACTTAACGCTCTTACTTTGGAAACTCAAAAAGCCAAGGCTGAGTTGTTAACTTGTCAAAAACAGTTCTCTGAGTACAAACAGCATTCCACGAAACGAATAGATAACTATCTTGAAGAAATTGTCGACTTACAAACCAAAATCAAAGAGTTTTGAAATGTTGTTTATAAACATGGTGAGTCAATCACAACCATTCAAAAGTTTACTTTTAAACCTAATCCAAATGGATATGGACCAATTCTTGCTGATTACAAACCTAAGTTTACAAACAGAGCATTCAAACCAAATCCTGAAGTTTACAGTGCAGAACATAGAATTGATGATTCAATTATGACTGTTGTTGAATATAATCGCATGGAGGAATTAGATGCAGATGACGAGAGTCGATCAAAAATGGAAAATGTCGTTTATAACAAACCATTTAACTATTCAAAAGCCGTCACTTTTGTCAAACAACAAGATAATTCTAACAAACCTTTTGTTATCACACCAGTTTCTGAAGTTACTCCCAAACAAAATGGTGCACAAATTAATGGTCCTTTACCTTCACTTAGTGAAGTTAAAACAAAAGCCGAAAGTTGTCGAGTCATTAAATACTTTGACACTTTCTTATCTGACATCAAAATTTTGGAACGTGAGATTGAATTTCATTCTGAAATAAAAGTTGAACATTTTCAATCGCCAATGGCGCGAGAACATCGAGACATTCTTCAGAAAAGACTTTTACCCCATGTTAAAATTTTGAAAACTTGTGCACTATATTGGGAAAGGGATTTTCACAAGGAACTTGGTCTAATGAAAACAGTTTTCGAGAAAACAGAAACATCGATTTCAAATACTAAACGTAAAAATAAATTGTTGAGAAAAGATGTTGATCGACTCTTGGAAAATGTTATGTGTGCTGATATCAATAATCTTGTGTTATTACAATCTGTTACATATGCATCTGATCATATCTCTGCTAATTCTGTTGATTCTGTTGAAATTGTTGAGAATACTGATAATGTGCTTCAGATCGAGTCTTTAAAAGTTGAAAATGAACGATTGGCAAACGAACTTTCAAATGCAAAACGTCGTCTTAATTGGTGTCAAAAGGATATTCACGATCAACAACTTGTTTTTCAAAAAAAAATCGCCAAGTTGCATGAAAAAAATCTTAATCCAAAACTTGAGCAACTGGATGATCAAAACGTGTCTTTTAAGTGTCAAATCTCAAAATATGAACAAGAACTTGCAAACGTTAAAAAGGAATATGGTGTCATATTTGATTTACTCAAACAGACTCGTAATGAAGCATCAAACGAACTTGATCATTATCTTGCACACACTAAAGAAGTCATGAATATTTTTGGAAATCTTCGTTCTGAAAATCAAGATTTGGTGCACACTATCATTAAGTTAAGGGAAATGTTAGGAAAGTATGAACAAGTTCAGCCTAGCATCATTAAGAGAATTGTACCTGTAACACTTAGCAAACGTGAACCCAGAATGCCTACTAATAAAACACAAGATACTAATGTGTTTCCCTCTACTGAAACAGGAATAGTTGCCTCTTTTCCCAACGTCCGCACTTCACAGCCTAGGAGCAATACAAGGAAGAATAGGAAGTTGCGACCTAAGAATAGATCAATAAAGAATTCTGAAGTAGAAGAACACCCTAGGATCTTGAATAAGACTCATGTTGCACCCACTTTACATATTGCGTCTGACAAATGTAATGGAAAAAGTGTTGTAACAAATGCTAAACCTTTAAGTACTTTTGATATTCAATCTGATGCTTCTTGTGTTATTTGTCGTAAAAGTATGCTTTCTGATTGTCATGACAAATGTGTTGCTAGAGCTATCTTGTCTCGTTTACGGAATCCTAAGAATCGGAATACCTCTAGGCCCACTAATGATTCTAAGTCTGTGCTTGCTAAACCACCCTCCTTAGATTCTAAGAAACGCATTGATGTACCTGTAGTTCCAGTATCACCTCCAAGGAATGTAGTACCACCTAGTGCATTCACTAAGACTAAAGCTAAGACTAGTTGGAGATGGCAGAAATGGATACATAATACACTAGGATTTAAATGGATGCCTAAAATCATTGATGTGTGTATTTCTACTATAACTGCTGAGGAACCCTCTAACTCATCGGGTTCCACATCTACCTCTATTCCATCTTTGTCATCTGTGTGTAATGCAGGTGATACAGATCATCCTTTGGATTGTTGATAGCGGATGTTCCCGACACATGACAAGCAATCTTAAACTGTTATCAAACTTTATTGCAAAGTTCATTGGCAATGTTAGATTCGGGAATGATCACTTCGCAGCTATCATGGGCTACGGAGATTATATCAATGGCAATATTGAAATTAGCAGGGTTTATTATGTGGAAGGCCTCGGTAACAAACTCTTTTCAGTCGGTCAATTCTGTGATGGAGATTTGGAAGTTACTTTTCGGGGAGAAAACTTGTTTCATTCGTGATCTACAAGGAAACGATCTAATGTCTGGCTCTCGCAATTCTAGTCTATACACAATCTCAATGCAAGACATGATTGCTTCATCTCCCATCTGTCTACTTTCAAAGGCAACATCAACAAAATCCTGGCTATGGCACCGTCGTCTCTCACATTTAAACTTTCAAACCATCACCATCCTTGCTCGACACAAACTTGTTGAAGGTCTCCCGAGATTTCGGTATTTTAAAGATCACCTATGTTCAGCTTGTGAACAAGGAAAAAGCACCCGTGCTTATTTTCCCTCAAAGGTGGAACACAGCTCTCAGCATGTGCTTCATCTTCTTCACATGGATTTGTGTGGCCCGATGCACGTGCAAACGATTAATGGAAAACACTACATCTTGGTAATTGTCGATGACTACTCACGATGGACTTGGGTCTACTTTCTTCGAAGTAAAGATCAAGCTCCACAGATGATCATCACAGTTCTCACGAAAAATTCAAGTTCAGCTCCGGAACACCGTCCGCCAAATCAGAACATACAAAGGAACTGAATTTGTAAACCAAACTCTTCGAGATTTCTATGAGAAAGTGGGAATTGAGCATTAGACATCTATTGCACGTACAACAGAACAAAACAGAGTTGTTGAAAGACGAAACTGTACGTTAGTGGAAGCTGCAAGAACCATGTTAATTAATGCTAAACTTCCAGATTACTTGTGGGCAGAAGCTGTATCAACTGCATGCTATACTCAAAATCATTCAATGATTACAAAACGCCACAACAAAACACCTTTTGAGCTTATCCACAACCATAAACCGAATCTCAAACACTTTCATGTATTTGGATCCCTTTGCTACCCGAATAATGATCGTGATGACTTTGAAAAGCTCAAAGCCAAAGCTGACATTGGAGTCTTTATAGGATATTGTGAAAATTCTAAGGGTTTTCGGATCTGGAATCGTCGTACAAAGCAGGTTATGGAAACGATTCATGCTAATTTTAATGAACTTACTGAGATGGCTTCTGAGCATAACAGCTTGGAACCTGGTCACAACCGTTTAAACTTCCCTCAAACCCCATCATCAACTGAACTAAGCCCCCAGCTTACTCGTCAACAAATGGAAACGCTATTTGCTCCGTTGTTTAGTGATGACATTGATGAACGTGCTCCAGGTATATCCGCTGTTTTCGCTGCTCAACCTGATCACACTCTTATACCTGATACACCTGCTGCAACAACTACTATTGAAGAAACACCACCAGTTGACTCTACAACAATAATTGAACAAACTGCTTCCAACGACGCTGAACCAGCTGCTGATGTTCTTAATGAAGTACCCCCACCTGCAGATTTTGATCCAAATGCGTTCTTCAATCCGTTTGCCAATGAAACTGCTGCACCTGATGTCGCGGAATCATCAACAAACCATTTGAATCCTCAAAATTTGCACAATGTATACCAACATCAACCCTCTACACATCGTTGGACAAAAGCCCATCCTCTTGAGAACATTATTGGCAACCCAAATCAACCAGTCGTTACAAGACAACGTCTTCACACAGATAGTAAACATTGCATTTATGCACTCACTGTCTGCCAATCTGAGCCTAAACACATTAAAGACGCAATGACAAAAGACAACTGGATTGAATCCATGCAAGAAGAACTCAACCAATTCAAACGTCTTGAAGTATGGGAACTGGTTGAAAGACCAAAAGGGGTCTACGTCATTGGTCTCAAATGGATTTGGAAGAACAAATTGGATGCTAAAGGGAACGTAATCAGAAACTGTTATACCCCTTTATCACGTATACCTTATCACAATAACAACCTTTACCACACAAACACCCACGTTATACAAACAGTTATGCGTAGAGAAAGATAAAGAGAAGAACTTGGTGACTTGAATATGAATTCGTGTATGTTTAGAGAGGTAGAGAGAAGAATGATGAAAACAATAAAGTTGTTATATTGCTTCAAAGGAAAAACACACACACACACACACTCAAGCACACCCCTCAAATGACCATTTGAGGGGTATTTATAGTACAAGACATGAAAACCTAAAAGGCTTTCCTATGGGCTTGGCTTGGGCTTTTCGTGGACTTGGGTTTGGACATGGGTTACACGCCATTATTCAATGCTAGCTTAACTAAACTAAAGCCCATTTAGCTTAGTCCAATCCACGAGCCCGTTGACTATTCTATCACGATATCTAACACACGTTACAAAGTTCCTAAACGTGAATGACCATCACTTTTAATAAAACTATTAAGGCTAACAATCTCCCCCTAAGGGGTGGTCATTCAAATGATGCTCCACTTGATTAGGTCTATACTTTCCTTGAGCTTGAACTTTGCATGTAGATATAGAATAGTCTTAATTCTTTGTTCTTTCATGCTTTGTGATCAGGTAATATGGTTGTCTGCCATTGTCAACTTCGATGGTTAGGTGTCTCCACGTCATTCTCCATTTCTTTCTCCACCATGCTCACACTTCTATTTGTCTTTTGGTTACCAATGATGTAGTTCTCGAGTCTTTAAACTTTGTAGATTCTTTGACATTGACGAAGAATCATCTCCTTTGATTACGATGAGAACTTTCATGTGTTGTTGGTATGAGCATGTGGCAAGTCTGCACGATCCATCCGCTTCAGAGCTTCCATAAGAAGAAAACATAAAAACAGGTTAATAATAAGCGGATTCCGGCACTTACAAGTTTGAATTTCGAGGGTGTTGACAGCATAGTGTGAAAACACGTCTCTAATTCTCACAGAGGCCGTTCCTGAACTGGAGTCCCACAAGTGAGATAACGCGATATACCGAAGTACATCTACAGTTCAGATGAGTCGCTGAGGTACACCGAAGCATCACCCCACGACTGTAGACCGTTTGAGACACACTAAGCGTAATCCACGGAATTACCGAAGTGACCTGCTGTCAGGGCTGCTTGATGTTGACCCTGGCAGGAGTTTCCATTCAATCACTGAAGATCACAGATGTGAAACTTCTCATAAATGTTCTGGCAGATTGCTAAGATCTGCGTAGGACTCTAGAATATATCACTTGTGTCCTTATTGATGAACAACAAGCGATGTCATGTCAAGTGTTCCTATGAGATCTTTTGATGAATCTCGTGGCTCTAGACTCAATTAGTGCATTTTGGTTTTCCTGAGCAGAGACTAGGGAGAGGGTCTCCTTTTTCAATACCAACGATCTCTAAGAGAAAGTCAATAGATTATGTAGGGTTCCCAGTGAGAATGAAACAAATCCCTTTTGAGAGGAATTGAGTGGCTAGAAGGTTTAGTGCAGTGCGTCACTGGGTCCATGACGTCTTGGTCTTCAATACCAGTGTCATCTAGTGACAACCAGTAGCATATGTATTGAACCCGGTTTCTGCCCTAAGGTTGAATATGGAGGGCTATTTCTTTTCACCCTTTTTCAATACATTTCTTTTTAATTCTTCAACCCCTTCTTTCTCCTTTCTCACATTTCTCCTTTTTTCAATCATTCCTAAGGACTTCTAATACTAACTATTTGTGATGTCCTTGGGTAGATCCCTCCGGCTCTGGCGGATCATAGGACGAATTTCCTATTCTTAGTCACCTTATAACTCCATGACTGTCCTATTGTTGCCATAAAACCATTTTGTTTGAAAATCTCTCAGAGTGTTTATGATAGAAAACATGTTTGTAACACTCCGTGAGTTTTGTATTTTCAGAAACACTCCCCCTTCACATGTGCTTATAAGTTTTGACAGAAATCTGCACATAGAGGGTAGAGTTTGCACTTTTTGAATTGATCGACTTTAAATGAACAAGACCGATTCGAGACACGTTTACATCACTAGAGAACTAGCTTGAAATTATTACCCGTCCTGGTCAAGTCCATAGAAAGTTTCTCGAGATGGTACATTTTTCTTCATCAATTCATTGGTTTCATCTGAGTCGAGCTCATTTTGAGATTCAAACCACGATCATTAAGCTTTTTTATCACATTTTAATCACGTCTCCTCCCCCTCAAAAATAGCATAAGCGTGATATTTTTGATATCAACGGATTAAACAACATTTTAGAATCTTTTGGGGAGACAAACGGATTTGATTTAAGCATGAATTTGGAACATTTTGGTTTTATACTCCCCCTTTAATAAATCATATTCAGTTAAAGGGTTTTAGAGGGAGTTATCTTGAGCACAAAGTATTTTGAAAGATTTTGAGAATCTTTTTGAACAATCTTGAAAGGTGCTCAAGATGATGATGATTTCTCACCAGTTTAAAATGTAGTGCACTGAAGCGTACACCTCATTTTTCGATCAAAGCACGAGTTTTGATTTGAAAGATAATCAAAAGTCATCATTTCGGTCCGGGTTTCGTACTGATGTATACGAAAGCCATTGTTATGAAGAAATTTTGAGAAACAACATGTTTTTAGAAAACAATTAAAGAACTCTCGCTCAAGCATCTGTACATGCCCGTATCATTGTTGAATGACATTTCTAGATACGTACAGAATATCGATTATACGAGAGACATGTCGTAGAAGAATATTTTTGGATTTTTGATTTTATATTGTTTTTGTATTTTTTGAAAGTTTTATATTTTTATATTTTGCTTTTGATGGTTTTTCAAATTTTGTATTTTGTTTTTCAAAAATATTTACATAGAAGATTTGAAGAAAGAAGATTAAGTTTGGCCAAGTAAAAGCGGAGTTAAGAGTGGAACTAGAAAAGGATTTCCACATGCGAAATTGGCATAAAGTTCTTCTTTACCACACGGGGTATATGAATCTTCAACACTTTTACAAGTACCTGCATCCACAGAAGAAGAATTTTCACAAATAACAGTGTTAGAAGTATATGTTTCCTCACGGTGAGGGTGATCACTATCAACGGTTGTAGTGGATCTGACTTCCTTATCCGAATGATTTTCACTATTATCTGTGTTGGAGCAAGTATCAAAAATCTTTCCTGTGGGAATCCATCTAAGACCTATTTTGTTGAAAACTTTGCCCGTGGGAATCCACCTATTAGGTTTCCTTTTGATGTTCATCTTGTCAACAGGTTTGTTTCTATTTAGAGTCTTAGTGGATTGTGCCTTGGCACGATAATTATCTTTCTTGAGATATTGTAAGGCACATGCATCATGATTAGCTGAAAAGATACATTTTTTACATGTAGTACAGACAAATTCAATATTCTTGTTTAAAACAGCAGCTTTAACTTTGTCAGTACAGTCTTTTGGAAATTGATTCTTGTTCGAAAAAGACTTAGAATTCCTAGTGTTATTTTCTAAGGGCATAGCATTTTCTTTTGCGCAACTACTCTTAGATGCAAGCCAATCCCTAGTCTTTTGTAGAGTGTTCCTAGGTAATGGTTTACTACTACTAGCAGTGCCTTGAAATCTTGTAGAATTCATCACCCTAGATGTTGCACCTAGAATTCCATCTTTTCGAGTCTGTGCCTTTTTTCTAGCTTCTTCTAGATAGTGATTGTTGACCATGTTGTTAGAACCGACAGATTCGTTGACTGGATTTTTGGTCACATTTCGTGTACTATTCCTAGAAATGCCAGGTGTAATCACTTTTTCTTTCTCAAAAACAGGTTTTTCAAAACCTTGGATAATTCGTTTTTTGATAGGCAGGGACTGTGGAGTGACTGTTTTTGACAAATCATTTTTCTCATTGACTTTTGGAGCAAACTGAGAAATAGACATTTTTGGTTTGAAAACCGGTTTGGGAACATTTGTGTTCTCCTCAGTCAATGGTTTTGCAAACTTAGTATCCACAGCCTTTCCTTTTAGACATCCCAGTTGAGCTCTCAAAAGATCATTTTGCTCTTGCATGTCCTTGTAGGCACGCTCATACGACAGTTTGTCATACTTGCATTCCTCTGTTTTTCGATCAAGCTGTTTAAAATAGGACACGTTTTCTTTTTCAAGTTTCATAAGAGCTTTTTCATATTTTGAAACAATTTCGGAGGTCTCATCCTGGAGTCTTTCATGATCTTCAACAGAATATGTTTGCAAAATAATGGACATGATATCGGTTGTCATAACATCTTCGAAGAGAGAATCATTCAAATTTTCCAAAACTTTGATGTGTTCAAAACTATCATTAGCTTGCTTTACCAGGGATTTATGGTCCTTGACAAAGTCAGTTGTTTCTTTCAAAAGTGCTTGTTCAACATGAATTACCCTTGCACTGATGGCATTCACCTGAGGGGCAATTTCATTTTCAAAAAACTTTTTTTGTTCAATATCAAAACTAGAAAACCAGATGTTGGTTGTATTATGTGTTTTAGATTTAACACTCCCTTGAAGATACCCTATTCTCGTTTTAACATCTTCTAAAATGCTTCTAGTATCACTTGTGTTAAAAGGATTGTTTGAAGACATTTGTTCGATTTTCGAAAGAGATTTGGAAACTACAACTGGTTTCGAAACTGGTTTTGAAACTGGTGTTGACACTTTGTTTGAAACACTTGGTGTGGTGGAAAACGTTGATTGTTCTTTTTGATTAACAAAAGTAATCCCATTAATTTTGTTCCATTTGTTATAATCAATCGGTTTAAGATCTGGATTCTTTTGTTTCATTTTTGATCTACTCTCCTCAGCTAGTTCCAACGTTTCAAGAGAATCACGAACAATTATGGGTTCATGCAATGGTTGTCCATTATTCAACACATTCTGAGATTTCTGAGCTTTCTTGAGAAACGAAGAAGGATTGTTACCAAGAGCCATTTTATGTGCAGTGTGAAAAATCGGATTTACTTGATTAGAAAGCATCTTGTTTGATTTAGCAGAATGACCCGTTGTAAGAAGCAAATTATCCAATTTTTTGATAGTTTCATTTTTATCCAGAATTTCATCAAGAAGAGAATCTTCTCGTTTTGAAAAATCAGCAATCAACTGTTTCTTTTCTTTTTCAAGATCAGAAAACATTGCTTTTTGTTTAGAAAGTTGGTCATTTTGTTCAGAAATTTCCTTGTTTAAAGATTTTATTTTCAAGTTCAAATTCACATCAAGTGTGTCATACTTGAGTTGCAATTGTTTTTCTCTTAAAACAGAATCTCGATAACCAATTTCTAATTCGGAAAGTTTGTTTGTATGAAATTCATAAGCTTTGGCATTCCCCTTGTAACTCTCAAGCTCAGCGGTCAATTTTTTATTCGCGGCCTTAACTTCGCGATTGACCGTTCTTACTTTCTCAACTTCAATGCCACATTGATTGATTAAAGATTCAAAATAAGCACGAGTTTCCTCATCATTAGCACCATTCTGTATCACTTGACCTCCATTAGGATCCATATATGGAGTTTCAGAGTTAACATTGCTGTTAAATTGCTCTCCCACATATGTGTCATAATAAGGTTCGGGAGACACAGAATGTGGCTTCTCATGAGTAAATGAATGTGGTACCTCATTGAGTGAATCTGTGTCGTAGACAGGAGTTGTGTCATAAGTACCGTTTGATGTTGTGGCCTGTTGATTGATTGTGTGACTGGAGGTTGCAGTATCGTTTGCTTTATCTTCCCATTTTGGGTACCTGAATTTTATTTCCTCGGCAGTCAACTCAATTCCCAACTCTTCTTTTTCTGCTAACATCAACATGTACTGGATCTTTTCAAGCTTTGTCATTGGTATGACACTAGATCCTGAATCTTGTCTTTGAGGTTCGGAGGTAGCATTCTGAACAGAAGTCATAAAACAGTTATTCCCATTTTGATATCCCATATTCTGATTCACAATCTGACCCCCTTGATGTCCATCAAACTGCTCTGCATATTGCATCTGATTCCCCTGATTCACATTTCCATAATTCCCAACGACTGGAGCTGCAACATTTCCATTCTGATTACCCACTGCTCTATTCCCAACATTCTGTCCCATCTGATTTCCAACATGCTGACCCGACTGATTACCCTGATACGGAACCGCATGATTACCGATGCGACTGTTAAATGCTTTATCCAATAAAGAAAATATCTGTTGCAAGGTCGCTTCTGGGTCAGTTTCAGGATCAGTGATTCCTTGTTCCTGGTATTGTTGATCTGGATAGAATTGTTGTTGTGGTTGTGGAATGTATTGCTGCAAGTTGTTGTTGTTGGAAGATGATGAAGCATGTTGTTGTGTATTCACTGTAGTTTGAGTCTTAGCAATAAGTGCATGATTCTTTGCCAATCTTTCTTGCCTGACTTCATTCGCTTCAGCTTGGTTTTGTTTCAGAAAATCGTTGAGTTGATCAAAGTTCACCTGATGAAGGTCTTTTGTTTGGTTAACAATAGTGACATATCGTCCCCATTCTTCTGGAAGATTATTCAGGAACTTGATGTTTTGAACGATTGTTCTGGGTGCCAACTTGTTTCTGATAAGCTCATTCATCAAAGTGCAAAACCTTCCATAGTAGGATTCAATGGATTCTCCTGGTGTGGAAGTGAACTTTTCCCATTCAGTTAGCAGCTTGTTCTCCATGTCTTGTTTACCAATTACTGTTCCAAAACATAGCCGTCTAACACGTTCCCACATATCGAAAGCAGTTTCACAACTGTCTACCGCAGCAAAGATGTCTATTGGTAAACCCAGTTGGATAATATGAATTGCCATGTCATCTGCATCGACTTGTTTCTGATCCTCTTCAGTGTATTCTGATTCAGTTTGAAGATGAGAGGATGGTGGGATGGGAGGTGTTGCATCAGCATTTCCAGGTACATGAACTTGTCGAGGCTTAAAGGGTCCATCCTGAATGGATTTAATCATGAGTTTGCCATTAGGTTTGGTCTTGATGTAGCGGAGCATTCGACTTGTCCATTGAAGATAACCACCTTTTGCCAACATAGGAGGTCGGTTTTCGGCACCGGCTGCATGAATATCTTGTTGAGTTGTCATTGATGAAGGTGTGATATGATAAAGTTGATGTAGGATCGATTCAACGATAAAGGAGTTGTGGTTGATGAAGATTAAGCTCGGTTGAGGTGATTCTGAAAGTCGTACTCGTAAACTTGGTTCTTAAAAAATTTTCGCCCAAAATTTGAAATTCACTATAAAAATCAATTCTAAGGTCGTATGAAAAATTTGAGTTATGACAATTTTGACGCAAAATTTGACCCGAAAAATTTGAATTTAGGCCCAAAAATTTGAATTTTTGACCAAAATTTTCACAGTTAAACCAAAATTTGAATTTCGCGTAAAAATTGAACGTTTAGTCTCCTCGAAAAATTAAATTTTACTCAAGTTTTCCCGCCAAAATTTGAATTTTTTTTTTTTTTTTTTTTTTTTTTTTTTTTTTTTTTTTTAAACCTTAGGCGTAGAAAGAGCTTAGGCGTAGAAACACAAAGTTACGAGTAGACGAGGCTTAGGCGTAGGATCTTATGCGTAGGAAGCTTAGGCGTAGGATCTTATGCGTAGGATCTTATGCGTAGGATGCTTAGGCGTAGGAATCCTTAGGCGTAGGAAATTCTTATGCGTAGAACCCAACTTACGCGTAGCAAGAGTGCTTACGCGTAGGAATAGCTTACGCGTAGGAATGGCTTACGCGTAGGAATGGCTTACGCGTAGAATCCAAAAATCCTTTACACTATCACAGTGTAAAAGATATCCAAAAGTCGAAGTGTTCCACACACTTATCCAAGTGAGGGAAGCACTGAGTCACCGTTATAGCACGAGGATTCTTCACCAAAAAGTTACGAGTAGAAAACTAGGGTTTTGACTTTTTGACTTCTACTCGTAAGAAATTTCCAACGATTCAAATGATTTCTTTTACCCAGATAGCCTTAAAAACACTCGAATAACCCAAAAATGTTGACCTTTTTCACCCAAAGTGATTAGAAAAGTTACGAGTAGAAATGACCAATAACCAAAAACGAGCTCAAAACTGAAGAAAAACACGTAAAGCTTCAAACTTTTTGCAAAAAACTGAAACTTTAGCACCAAATAAACCTTAAACCACAAGAATCTTGAATTTTAAAGTGCAAAAATTAAAGCTTTAACCGTGACAACGTTTATAGCAAAGCTACGCGTATCAACCTTCAAAACAAACACAAACACTCCTAAACCATTGTTAGGCGATTGATACCAATTGTTATACCCCTTTATCACGTATACCTTATCACAATAACAACCTTTACCACACAAACACCCACGTTATACAAACAGTTATGCGTAGAGAAAGATAAAGAGAAGAACTTGGTGACTTGAATATGAATTCGTGTATGTTTAGAGAGGTAGAGAGAAGAATGATGAAAACAATAAAGTTGTTATATTGCTTCAAAGGAAAAACACACACACACACACACTCAAGCACACCCCTCAAATGACCATTTGAGGGGTATTTATAGTACAAGACATGAAAACCTAAAAGGCTTTCCTATGGGCTTGGCTTGGGCTTTTCGTGGACTTGGGTTTGGACATGGGTTACACGCCATTATTCAATGCTAGCTTAACTAAACTAAAGCCCATTTAGCTTAGTCCAATCCACGAGCCCGTTGACTATTCTATCACGATATCTAACACACGTTACAAAGTTCCTAAACGTGAATGACCATCACTTTTAATAAAACTATTAAGGCTAACAGAAACAAGTCACGTCTGTTGGCTAAGGGTTATAGACAGGAAGAGGGTATTGACTTTGAAGAATCATTTGCCCCGGTTGCTCGTCTTGAGGCTGTTCGGATTTTTATCGCGTTCGCGGCTCATATGAACATAACGGTCTTTCAAATGGATGTCAAAACTGCTTTTCTGAATGGGCAACTGAAAGAAACAGTTTATGTCAGCCAGCCAGAAGGATTCGTTGATCCCGAGTTCCCGAACCATGTCTACAAACTGAACAAAGCTCTGTATGGTCTCAAACAAGCTCCTCGGGCGTGGTACGATAAGTTATCATCCTTCCTCATTGCCAATAAATTCACCAAAGGATCGGTCGATCCCACACTTTTCATACAATATCACGGGGCTCACATCTTAATCGTTCAAATTTATGTGGATGACATCATTTTTGGGTCAACACATTTAAAATACTCAAATGCTTTTGAAAAATTAATGACAAAACATTTTGAAATGTCAATGATGGGTGAACTCACATTTTTTCTAGGAATGCAAGTTCATTAATCACCCCGTGGTATTTTCTTGAGTCAGTCCAAATATGCCCTTGAACTGTTAAACAAATTTGGAATGCAAAACTATGACACCTATGCCACGCCAATAGCTCATACCAAGAAGTTAGACGCTGATTTACATGGGAAATTGGTGGACCCTACCAAATACCGTAGTATTATTGGGTCTCTCATGTATCTAACAGCTAGCAGGCCTGATATTGTTTTTGCTGTATATCTTTGTTCCCGTTATCAGTCGAGACCAACTGAAACCCACCTCTCTGAGGCAAAAAGAATCCTCTGATACATCAAGGGAACCATTAACCTGGGAATCTGGTATCCGAAGGATTCTGGTTTTGAACTAATAGCTTTTTCAGACGCTGATCACGCAGGATGCTTAGATTCACGGAAAAGTACTTCAGGAGCATTACAATTTCTTGGTGATAAACTGGTGTCATGGCAATCGAAGAAGCAGGATTGTACATCGCTGTCCTCAACAGAAGCAGAATAAGTAGCCATGTCGGCGTGTTGTGCTCAAGTCATTTAGATGAGAACACAACTCAAAGACTATGGTTACGTATTTGACAGAATCCCGATGTACTGCGACAATCAGAGTGCTATTGCAATCTCGTGCAACTTTGTTCAACACTCGAAATCAAAGCACATCGATCTTCGCTATCACTTCATCAAGGACCACGTGGAACAGGGTACTGTTGAATTATACTTTGTGGGTACAGAATACCAATTGGCAGATCTTCTCACCAAAGCCTTAGCTCCTGCTAGGTTTAATGAGTTGGTCCACCGGATTGGTATGCGGTGTTTGACTCAAGAGGAACTGGATGAACTCTTAAAACATTCTTAAGAAACCAGTCAAACACCAAAACCTCTTTTGTAAATACCTTTCAAAAACAAAATACAAAAATATAAAATCTGATAAAACAACAAAAATATTCTTCTATCTTTATTTCTTTCAACATGGCAAGTACAAATCTTCCGTCAACACTCAAATCTTTCAAAATTCAGTATTTTTCTGATCAAGTGTTGAGGGGGAGAAAGCAAATATTTTTCAGTTTCATAAAACCTTGTACTTGCATGTTATCTTATCTCGGTTGTTTCTTTAAAAATGGTGGTCACATTTCTGGTTTTCTGACACTCCTCGGACTAAAATTTATAAACTTTCATTAATTTTTAAGTCGAGGGGGAGTGTCATCAAAATTCTTTCAAGATATCCTTCGTTTGGTAACCAAATTGGAAGTAAAAGGCATTGGATGTAAATGGTAAAGATGGAGGGGCTAAAACTGTCAAAAGCATAAACTTATTTTAACAAAACTACCCACCAACCTCATTAACTATTCACATTTAATTTTCACCAAACATATCCTACGCCTAAAAATCATTCGTCTAATCCGTGTTTTTGATCAACAAACTATAAGTGGTTTTATGTTTCTAACATGATTACAAACATTGGTTTTGAATCTTAAACAAATCCAACGGTTAGATTTACGTATATGGTTGATTTTGTGTTCTACGCATATGCGTATGAACACATAATCAAGTTTGTGTGATTGTGGTTAAAATGATAGTGTCAAAACGTTTTCCTAACATCAATGATCACATTTTCATCACTTAAATACACCCTGATACACGAATTGATTGATTTTGGGAATTAGAGTTTATGCGTGAAATTGGGTGTTTTCAAATGAGAACGTTTTTGGTTAAAAAGATTGTTATGTGTTGTTGTTTACAAGATGAATTGATCATATCCATGTTTAGAATCAACCTAGTAACACCAATTGATTGATAATTAGAAATTAGGGTTTAACGTTCTTAATATTTGGGTACTTTTGATTCACTGAGAATTTGATGTTAAAACTTGGTCATGACACTCACATGACTTCTTAGAACTACCAGAAAAACTTTGATGCATTTTCCATGGCTAAATTCCTTAGGCGTAATTCATGAACTTTAGGGTTTAGTTTTACGCATAAGGGTTTTTTTTTTTTTTTTTTTTTTTTTTTTTTTTTTTTTTTTTTTTTCGCATAACTGTTTGAATGAGTGTTTGTGATTAAATCTGTTATAGAATGAATGTGTGCGTTAATATTGATGCTATGATGAACTTATTTCAGGTTTGTTACAAGTGAAAATTCAGAATCAAGGTTATTAGCAATCTACGCATAAGGATCACCTTACGCGTAGAAGGTTATGCGTAAGAGTAATCTTACGCGTAAGGTTCTACATAAGGGACTACGCGTATCCTGTGAAGGATATGCGTAAACAGTGACCTCTACGCATAAGGTCTACTCTTACGAGTAAGCCTTACGCGTAAGGTTTATATACGCGTACGCGTAAGCTCTATGCATAAGGTCTCCTTTTCCTACGCGTAATATTTCTTACGCGTAAGTCAAGAACCTACGCATAAGCTTGCGTTTTACGCGTATATCACTCCTGTTTACGCATAAGCTTGCCATTTCTACGCCTAAGCCTTGTTTAACCTTAATCATGAATTGTTAAGCGTGCAAACTTGTAAATAAATAAATCATAACGTCACGAAACCAATAATGTCATTAATAAGCTTAAACGTTTAATATGTTGTGAAAAATAAGTGATAACATGGACTTTAAGACTTAAAGTTAATTAACTCACGAAACTAATCATGACGTCATTAGACTATTGGACAAACAAGTGACATTGGACTCGTAACAATCATCGACATATCACATTCAATAACTAGACAATATAACCATCTGTTGACTAACAAAATGTCTTTCGATATGTTGGTTCTTTTGGCTAAATATCTTTCAGATCACGACATGGACGCTCAAATGCAGAATGTGGATGCACCAAATGTTCTCACCGTTGCTGATATCTTCCCTAATGGCTATCCGATGAAGATTGGAAAGAACAATCTTCGTGTTGACTTTGAAACTCTCACCTGCTCAGAGTCTTCTTGCTTGATTGCTGTGGATATTCTGAAGAATCATCCTTATCAGAACATGCTCTCAAATTCTGCTACAGTGCCTGAGATCTACATTCATCAGTTCTGGAACACAATGCAAAAGATCAAAGGTCAAAATGTTGTGACAGTAACTCTGAACCACAAACAAGTCACCATCACACCTGCAGACTTAAGGGCTGTTCTCCTCATTCCCGACATCGAGCCTACTGATTACGTTGCTACACCAACTGGAGAGACTGTTCTACAATTCATGATCGACATTGGTTATGACGAAGCTACAGGAGTAATTACTAAGCATTCGTACGTGGATCTTAAGAATATTCCTCAACCCTGGAGAACTCTCTACATCATCATCATCAAATCTGTTTCCGGTCGTGACAGTGGCTATGAGCATCCCAAGCTCATGGAACTGCAAATCTTTTGGGCTTTGATCAACATGAAGCACATCGAAATTGAAGCTCTGATATGGGAAGACATGATGACATTCCTCAAGAATCTTGGCTCAAAGATTCCTTATATCAGATATACAAAACTGTTGATCCAAAGAGCACTTGGACTTAATCCTGATATCCCTAAGAGACTCAATGACCCCAACAATCACGACATGTTGTATGAACCTACTCTAACAGTCAGATTTTAGGAATCAACAACAAAGAAACAAGGTGTTGTGTTACCGGATCACCTTCTCCCTGATGAAATCAAACAGCTTTACTCATACAAAAGGTATCTGGTAGCAGTTGATGAAGGCAAAGTTGGTTTTCTCGATGACAAGTCTTCTGGTACACCTACTAGGAAAACCAGAAGAGGAAGTGCAGGAAGTGCTGCAACCACTGAGAGTCAAAGAAAGTTTCCTAAAAGGAAACCTGGACGTAAGAGAACAGTTCCTTCAAAGAAAGCTATCCCTATCCCAAATCTTAACCGCAACAAAAGCTAAAGGATGAAAGCTCAGAGGAAACTGAATCAGAAGAAGAGATAACTTACTCTGAAACAGTCAAAGATGACACTCAAACAGCCACAAAGCCTTCAAGTCCCAAAGGTGATAAAGGAAAGACTCCAGTGATTGAGCACGAAGAAGAAAGCTCTGATGAAGAGCCTCTGGATACTGATTACAGGAGGAAGTTCAAAATCATTAGACTCCAACACGTTGCAAAAGAGTTTGCAAAGGATCAAATGGGTGGCCCCGGAGGGTCAAGTGGTGGAGTCCAATCTACACCAATTCCTGATGCGGTTAATCAACCCGATAAGGGAACTGGTGCCACCACTCTTGAGCAACAACAAAAGCAACAGGAGGATTCTATTAAGTATGACATTGAGGAGCCAGAAACTGAGAAGTCAGAGAAAGATAAAGCTAATGAAGAAGCTGCAGCTCAAGCCAAAGCTGATGCAGAGGCCACAGCTCAAGCTAAAACAGATGAAGAAGCTAGGATTTAGGCTGAAGAACAAGCTAAAACTGGTAAAGATGACGAAGTAAACTCCGATGATTATCTTCTCAACAGTCCAACTCATTCCAAGGAGAAAACTTCTGAACCTCCTAAGGACCCTGAACCTCCTCATGACTCTTCATCATCAGATTCATCCTCTCACTCTTCACCACCACCATCCAAAAGATCAACCAGATCCACATCCAAATCAGTGAAAAAGCCAAAGGCATCTTGGATCTCTCAAGCTAAGACAAGAATCGTTAAAGCTGTCAAACAGGTAAGGAAGAAAGACATGCTTTACAAAAAGTTGAATTTTCTCGCTGACCAGGTATAGTACCTTCATGACGAGAATGACAAGATGAAAGATGCAAGGGAGTACATCCAGAGGTTCATGGAACGTGATCCTCAAAGGGAAATGAACGAGATGATCAAAGGTTACACTCATAAGTTCCTTCTTGACATCGTTCCTGGAGTTACAAAGGAGATGTTTACCAAACAACTCTATCCGAATCTATTGCATTTGGCCAAGCAAACTATGAGATCAACACCAATGCATGTAAACATCAATCCAGTTGATCCCATAATATTCTCAAATGCTGAATTGGTTTCCAGGCTCGTAGCTCAAATATCTAAACGATCTGCAACATTTGCCTCTTACGAAGGTAAATTGTTTGAAGCATTGCTGGAATACCAACTTAAATCAGCATGCAGAGAAGAAGCTGAGAGGCCCAAGCGTCCAAGAGACGATGAAGATAAGGATAAAGATAAAGAGCCTAAACGCCCGAAGAAAACTGGTGAATCATCCTCCATGCAACCTCCACCCCAAAGGACTCCAGCTCAACCACGATCTTCTCCACGTTCTTCTACTGAAAAATCTCAGGACTCTGAGTTGCCACCCCAGACAGAGAAAACCGGTGATCACTTTGAGTATACTGGTGGTAACGATGAGGAAGTCCTTGAGCCCCAACAACAACCCACCTCTCCCGCTTCAACAACAAAGAAACCATCATCCTCATCAAAGCCTAAGAAAAAGAAGAAGACTCCCAAGGCTGATGTCGTCTCATGGCTTGACGATGACGACACCGAATATGATTGGTTCTCAACACTTGTTGCTGCTACACCCGCCTTAACTGAAGACCAAGATATGGTAGGAGGTAGTACATTGGAGCATGCAAAGTTATTGCAAGAAAAGTTCCGAGTGAAGAAGATGACGAAATCAGAGTTGAAACGAATCAAGAATGAAGCTTTTCAAATTCTCAAAGACAGCTCGGAAAGTGCTATTGAAGTTGAATATCACCTTGAAAACATAGCACGAGCCATGTCTAAGAACATTGATTGGCTCAACCCTGAAGCAAACATCGACTACACCAGAAAAGACAACACTACATACTACACAGATTGGACCAAACCTCTACCTACCATTGGTCTACCAGATCAACCTCAGATTCCATTTCGATACTTCTTCAACAACGACCTGGAATTTCTTCTACATGGTAGCGATGTGTCAAAGAAATACGCTACATCACTTACACTTCCGTTCCTGGCAGCCATATACTCTAACAGCATAGCCATCGAGGAAAAGGCTACCCACATGTTCAACAACAGAGTGGAAGAGTATGACATCGATGCAATACACGGGATTCACCATTGGCCGGAACGCTGACGAATCTACTACAGAAGCTACCAGGTTTGAAGGTCTCAACATGAAGTGTATAGTACAAAAGGGATCATTGCTGTTAAGCATGTCACTCTCTCGTCTAAATGGGACTACACATTTCTCAAGACAATCGTGGTCAAGAGACAAGACGAAGAGGACTATGAATTCTGTGAAGCGGACTTTCAGAACTTGTCTCTCAATGATATTGAAGATCTGTATCTTGCCAAAGTACAGGGAAGAATGAGACAATTCTCGACTGAAATTCAACGTGAATACATCAAGTCCCTGCTCATCTTCATCAGAAGCATAGTGATCCAGGAACGTGTAGAAGACTTGCAACTTGCTGTTGAGTCGTATCAGACACATGTCAACTTCACCAGACCTAAGCTAGAACTTCCTGATATCAACCATCTTCCTCAATTCACTCTCATCAGCAAACCCTTTGGAGTAGTCTACCGCAGTGAACTACACCGCAATTGCTTGATGGTGTGTACAGAGCTTCATAAATTTAGAGATTCAACTTTGAAGCATGTCAGGGATGGGCTAGCATATCGGTTAAAGGTGATTCAACAAGGCATTGGGTCACAAAAGAGATGGAATTCTCAGGAAAGATGAGATGTAAAGAGAATCATCAAGATGATTGATGAAAGGTTGTTTCGAAGGGACCAGTTCAGAATATTGGAAAGCTTCGTAGGTGGTCATCAACGCATTAATCTCTCAGGATATCAACGCCCAGTTCGCATTCTTGGAGTTCTTGCTGACCTACCTGAAATTCCTGGTACCCCTTAAACTGCTTCTATCTCATAATATTTTGGATGTGTGTTTTTTCTATTGACAATGGCTTGTGCACACATAACAGTGTACAACCCGTTCTTATAATGAAAGGACCCTGTGGTACGCTTCAGTGCCACAATCCTTATATAAGGAGCGAAAGCTTCTTACTTTTGAGTAAAACCTTATCAAACCTTTCACTTTTCAAAGGTTTTGCTCAAAAGAACAAGTACTTCCCCTTATGATTTTTCAAAACCTCAACCATTTATATCACTTGTTGAGGGGGAGTATTTGACTTACAAATTTTCTTCACAAATTGTTCTTTGTGTAATCTTCCCACAAAACTCAAAATGGTCATATTTATTCTCAAACATTTCTTCAAAAATAACATTTATATGCCATTTTTGAGGGGGAGAAAATTATGTGATAAGAAATATGTTGTGTTTTGCTAGTTGAATCCTCGTGTGAAAAGACTTCAACCCATGAATTGATGGGATTTGAACAGTCATACATTGAAAGGATTTGTCTTCCAAGACTTATCCAAGTAAATTGTACCCATTCGAGAAGCTCTTGATAGACATGAACTTTGACGGGTTTGACAACCTTTCGGGGTTGTCCACATCTTCAAGGTAGTTATTGGAGCTAGTTGTCACCTAAAAGCTGACAATGTATCTCTTTAACTATGCAACGTAATCGTGTCTCGCAAGGAATTATCTATCTTGAGTCGATCAATTCAAAAAGTGCGGACTCCTTCCTCACTGTGCAGATTTCAGTCAAAACTCTTAAGCACATGTGGAGGGGGAGTATTTCTGAAAATCAAAAACTCTTGAAGTGTTCAAACATGTATTTCATTCACAAACACTTTGAGAGATTTTCATGAAAATGGTTTTATGGCAATGGAGTTATAAGGTGATTAAGGTTAGGAATAACCGTCATATGATCCGCCAGAGCCGGAGGGATCTACCCAAGGACACTACCAATAGTTAGAATTAGAAGTCCTTAGGTATGATTATAAAAAGGAGAAAATGAGAATCGGAGAAAGAAGGAGTTGAAGAATTAAAAAGAAATGCAAAGAAAAGGGTGAAAAGAAATAGCCCTCCAGATTATTCAACTTAGGGCAGACACAGGGTTCAATTCATATGCTACTGGTTGTCACTTGATGACGCCAGTATTGAAGTCTAAAAGTCATCATGGACCCAGTGACGCATGCACTAAACCTTCTTAGCCACTCAAGTTTCTCTCAACAGAAGCTTGTTTCATTCTCACAGGGAACCCTACATAATCTATCGGCTTTCTCTTAGAGATTGCTGATATTGAAGAAGGAGACCCTCTCCCTAGTCTCCGCTCAGGAAAACCAAAACGCACTATTGAGTCTAGAGCCACGAGATTCATCAAAATATCTCTTAGGTACACTTGACATTTCATCACTTGTCGTTCAACAATAAGAACGTCAGTGGTACGTTATCGAGTCCTACACAGATCCTAGCAATCTATCGAGAAAATTTATGAGAGGTTCACAATTGTGATCCTCAGTGATTGAATGGAAACTCCTGCCAGGGTCAACATCAAACAGCCCTGACAGCAGGCCACTTCGGTAACTCCTCGTGGATTACGCTTAGTGTGTCTCAAACGGTCTACAGTCGTGAGGTGATGCTTCGGTGTACCTCAGCGACTCATCTGAACTGTAGATGTACTTTGGTACATCGTGTTATCTCACTTGTGGGACTCCAATTCAGGAACAGACGTTGTAAGAATTAGAGTTGTGTTTTCACACTATGCTGTTAACACTCTCAAAGTTCAAACTTGTAAGTGCCGGAATCCGCTTATTACTAACCTTTATTATGTTTTCTTCTTATGGAAGCTCTGGAGCGGAATGATCGTGCAAATTCTTACATGCTCATACCAACAACATCACTAATGGAAGTTCTCTCTAAAGGCAACACAAAAGTCAGAATGATTCTTCGTCAAGTCAAAGAATCTACAAAGTTAAAGACTAAGAGAACTTCATCAGTATTGCAATCCAACGTTAAAGAGCGTGTGAGCATATTGAAGAATGACGTGGAGACACTGGAGCAACGCACCTGATGCAGACAACAACAACATACTATCACTACCATCACAAAGAACAAAGATCAAAGAACAAAGATGACGTCAAAGCAGAACTGTTTAAAGAAAACAATTTCTCTACACTGGGGAGATTGTTCGAATCAAGACACTTCTTCTCACAAGAAAGAAGAATGTCAGAAGACGTCAAAGCTACTATTACATAAGCACCTTCACTGTTTATATTTTTCAATCGCTAACACTTAGGGGGACATTGTTGGAATCACTCCTAAACATGATTTCAAGTGTTAGTAATTAAATATAATAGTTAGCTTAATTATGGCCTTTATGTTTGTTATTAAGCTTAGGCTTATGTAGAAGGCCCATAAGCCTAGGCCCAAGCCTAATAAGGAAAGGAAGGGACTAGGAGTGTTGCCCTAGCTCCCTCTCCTATAAATACCTTGTAATAACCCTCACTTGAGGGTTGGTTGTTCAATTCATTCTCTTTCACTTAGCCTACGCATAACCTTTCTACATATCATACGCATAGTGTTTGTTTGTTATTGTTCAACCGATCACTTCTCTTCTATATTTCTTCTATTGATGCTTGTGTTACTAATATGGTGACCTAAAAGAAATTCACACAACCTTCAAGATCTAGCTCTTCGAGATTTGTAATCTCTGAGTAGTCAGGGGTGGTTGTTAGGTTACAACAGTGCCTTAGCTTCATTACTTTCAACTTTCTTAAGCACTGGCATCAATAGAAAAAAGATAAGTTTGTATATCATTAGGCGTCGAACACAAACACACGCATGAACAAGTAAATACCTTCGGTGTTGTCCAAAGTTGTTTTATGTGGCTGTAAGACAAGTCGATGGCAACAATGTTTTCCCGAAAAAAATCTGCAGGTAAGAACTTTAAAGGCAATCCACGCCGATAAAGCAAACTTAATTTATTGGACAACAAATCCAGTCTTCTAGAGAAGTTTACTGCAAATGGCTGCCAACGTCCTTCAACTTTCGGAAAGCATATTTTTAATATCCGCAAGTTTTCCATACGTGTAAGAGCTTGTCCATCTATTGGAATATTTTTACAGTTTTTCTTTAGCAGAAGGACTAGAACTTCAACTTTTTTTGCTACCTAGATACAAATAACAGATCATCAAATTGTACTTGCTTTTATTAAAACAAAACAAAACAAAACAAAACAAAACAAAACAAAAAAAAAAAAAAAACAAAAAAAAAAAATAAAAAAAAAAACAAAAAAATTGCAATTGCTTATACTCAAATGTAATGTTTATGTTGAAAAAGGAATCATATGCCACTTAATACCTTGTTTACATTCAGTACATCGTCCTCTAATGAAATCCACAATCTTCTGCTGTGATTCCCAGGCATGCTGAATTCTTCGCGTATAATTTCCCTTGCTATGCATTGAATCAATTCATGCATTTATAGACACGTAGTACTTGGAGATACTGTTATCAGGAACTTATCAAGCAAAACTTCAATATTAGCATTTGCGGATGAGTTGCTGCTGTCTAGTACACTTGCAGCAAAATCTTTATTTTCCCCCGATGAAAGCACATGCAATGTCAAGAAACATTCTTTTCTGATCAGATGCTAGCCCATCAAAACTTTGTCGATGTTTTTGTAGTATATCTAAATTAGGATATGTTTGGAGTCTTTTCAATTCGCCTTCCCAAACATCCACAGGTTTTTTACGCAATAATCTACCAAAAATTTTGAGAGCCAAAGGGTGACCTTGCAAATGTATTATAACTTGGGAAGCGAGCTCTTTGAAATCTTTTGTAGGATACCTTTTGCCAAATGCATTTAAACTAAAGAGCTCAAGAGCTTCATAATAATCTAAAGACTCCATTTCACAGATTTCCACATTATGAGACCTTAGCAATTGTTTGTCTTTACTAGTGAAAATAATAAGACTTCCAGGGAAAAACCAATCAGGTGAACCTGCTAGTGCTTCTAACTGCTCTAGATCATTCACATTGTCCAAAACAAGTAGGGTCGGCTTACATGCCATCGTCTGTTTTATCACCTTCGTTCCTTCATTAACACTTGATATCATCAGATTTTCTGTTTTCAGGATCTTTACAAACATTTGCATTTGCACTTGAGTCAGGCCTTGTCATTTTGTGACTCCTTGGATATCATCACAAAAGCATCTTCCCTCGAAGTAGGTATACATCGAGTTATAAATAGCTTTGGCAAGAGTGGTTTTTCCTATATAGCTAAAGCCACATATTCCAATCATGTGCACCTTATCTGACCCAACAAAACGCAACAAGTTAAATTCACGTACACGGGCATCTACACTCACTACAACAATCGACGGTTTCCAAGGCGAAATTTCAAGGCTTTAGCCGGGGACATGTCCCCTGTAATTGTTTTTGCCGGGGACATGTCCCTGGTGAAAGTTCCCCGGTAATACCCTCTCGGGAATACTTTTGCCGGGGACTGTTTACAACATTTTCCGGGGACAAGCGGGACCCACTGCCGATTGTCCCCGGTCAAACATGTCCGACGTGGCAGCTGTTTTCGCCGGGGACACGTCCCCGGGGATAATACATTTAGATTATTAATTTAATCACCTAATTGAACTAATAGTCCGACGTGGCACTCGTTTTACCGGGGACTTGTCCCAGGAGAAACCTTGCTACTTCTGGTGAGTTAATCTTATTCGCCGGGGACTTGTCCCTTGCAAAATAACAAGGTTACTGTAGCGTCATTCATTTTTATGGGGAAGGTCGTGCACTAAAATTTGTTTTTTTTCTTTCTCCGGGGACATGTCCCTGGCAAAACTGAATAACCCATTTTGCACTAAAACCTGTTTTTTCATACATTCATACATACCAATGTGACAACCTATTTTAATATTACAATCACAACACAAATTCGCTAAACATGAATATCATATATACCCAACGATGGCTAACATAGTTATCTTTTTCCAAAATCGCCAAAACGGTTCCTAAAGCGTTAACGCATGATCATCTACAAAACTATACATAAGCTACCTATCCGGAAATGGTCCAAAACTATACGTATAATCCATTTATAGGAATCCTAGCACATAATGCACATAAACGACATAATAATCCATGTTATTCTCTACAAGCATATCCAAAACGTGTTAAAGTAACATAAATCCGCATCTCAAACCCCACTACCCCCACTACCGTCCCCGGTATCTCTAAACTCACAGGATGGAGAAGCACCAGATCCCGACCCACCCTCTCCAGATCCCGACCCCCCTGGTGGAGTAGCACTTGATCCCGGGGCAGACTGTATTCGCTTTTGCCAACCCGGGAATGACCTCACAAACTGCATGACCTGGTCCATGTGACCCCTCTGTGTAGCGAGCTCCTCGGACTGTTTCGACACTGTTTCCCGTAGTGAGGACACCTCCACTACATCACGAGGTCGGGAGGCGCTAAAGGTCTTCTTCACTCCACCACCGGGTAAGACCTGCCCTACACCAGGGATATGACCGCGCTGCTTACCACCAATGACGGTATGCAGAATCTCACGGTCAGTCATGCGGGTCCCATCGGAGGTGCTCTCTTCCCGCATCCGCATCATCTCGTTCTGTTTAGTTACAAAAGAACAAGAAAAGTAATATATAAGTCGTGATGCATTATATTTCATCAAAATGGGTGACTTTGAAAATAAATTATACTTACGTATCTAGCCTCAGATACCGGAGACTCAAATACATCTCCCCTCGTATGGTTCCGAGGGTAAAGCTCTATCAAGTCTTCTCCAACCGCTGCCTCAGTCTAGCTGCTCAACTGTTTAGAAATAAAATCAATAACGACACACCCAACACCATGTATATATAAATAAAATGATTAAATAGTTTCTTACAAATTTATGGCGAATAGCAGCATACGACTGAGATCCGTGAAGGCTAGAACTCGTGTTCGCCATGCGGTTTTGTTGGTTCACCTCTGATATCTTCTGCTTCTTGGGGTTTGTCCAAAGCTTAACCAGTGGCTATTTCTGACGAGTTGATTGCTTCTATTACCCAAGTGGTGAACCTCTTTCTTGCTGGTAACTGTCCGAGGGTGCTGGGGGAGTATATTGCTAGTGCTCCTCTCACACCCTTAGTCAAACCAGGAGGGGGTATCCGTCCTATTGCTGTTGGGACTGTTTGGAGGCGTTTAGTTTCCAAGGTTTGTGCTTCCATGCTTGGCCACTCTTCAGACAGTTGTTTCGATGATTTACAACTTGGTGTTGGGGTATCGGGGGGAGGGGAAGCTATTCTTCATGTTGTGAACCGTTTGGTTGAGGACCGTGGGTGTGATGTTGGTCTGTCCATGTTGTTGGTTGATTTTAAAAATGCTTTCAACATGGTGGACCGGGCTGTTATGTTACGTGAAGTTCGGCTGCATTTCCCGGCTATTTCACAGTGGGTGGAATTCTGTTACTCTAGTCCTACTAGATTATATTATGGTGAGCATACTCTTTGGTCTCATCAAGGTGTGCAACAAGGTGATCCGCTTGGGCCTCTTCTTTTTGCTTTAGTTTTACATCCCTTAGCATGTAAGATTAGAGTTTCTTTTGACCTTTCTTTTCAAGCTTGGTATTTGGATGATGGCACTATTATTGGTGATACCTTGGTTGTGGGTAAGGTTTTAGAGTTGATTATGGCAGACGGACCTTGTCGTGGCCTACACCTCAATGTTGATAAAACTGAAGTTTTTTGGCCACAAGAGGACCCCAGAAGCAGGTATGATGGTGTTTTTCCCCCTAATATTTCTCGCCCCTCACATGGTGTTAAATGATTGGGTGGACCTGTTAGTGTGGATTTTGAGTTTGGTAGTAAGTTGGTCCTGAAAAGGGTTGCTAAAACTATTGAACTTATGGAGGCAGTTGCCAAACTTAATGACCCTCAATGCGAGTTGTTGTTACTCCGTACATGTGCTGGTATTTCTAAGCTCTATTTTTCTATGCGCACATGTTCTCCTCGGGTCTTTGAGTGTGCTCAGGTTTCTTTTGATGCGGCACTTCGTTCTTCTTTGGAGCGTATTATCACTGCTTCTGGACCTGGTTTTGGTGACTGGCAGTGGAGACTCACCACCTTACCTTTTGCTTTTAGGGGACTTGGTTTATATTATGCAGGTGATGTCTTGAACTATGCCTTCCTTGCTTCTAGACTTCAATTAACTGGCCTACAGACTAAGCTTCTTTATGGTTCGGGTATTGTAACTGCTGGTCCCTCTTTTGATGATGCTCTATGTACTTTCAATGTGAATATGGATATTGACCTTTTGAGTAACCCTAGCGAGGTCGCTGCCCCCAAACTTATGAAGAAATTGGCAGATATATATTTCGGTCAGGTTTCCCAAACTGTTGAATCTACTTTCCATCTTTCCCCTCGACAGATGGCGTTATGGAGTTCTTTAAAGGAGGATCACACTTCGGATTGGCTTAGGGTGGCTCCGATATCTGGATTGGGACAAACTATGAATGCCAGGGCTTATCGTTGTGTACTGTGCTATCGTTTGGGTGTTCCTCTTTTCACTGTTCAGGTACCGTGTTCTGCATGCTCTAAGGTTTTTCCTGGAGATATTTACGGGGATCACGCTATTTCGTGCGCGGGTATTGTTGGCATTAAACATCAGCACAACCTTGTGCGTGATGTTCTTGTTGATATATGCTCTCGGTCAGGGATTTCTGCTCGTAAGGAGGTGGATATTGGGCTTTTTGGAGATGGGGACAGATCCTTGCGACCGGCTGACATATTACTCTACTCTTGGGGTAGTGGTCATGACGTATGTGTTGATCTTACGGGTTCGTCGCCTTTGACGCAATCCGGGTTGATTGATTTTATACCAGGGCGAGCGATCAGTGATGCTGCACAGTGTAAACGTGTCAAGTACAATGCTAAATGTGCGGATATTGGATATGTGTTTCTCCCCTTCTCTTTTTCTTCATTTGGAGAACTTGAGAAAGATGCAGTTACCTTACTTAAGCGTATTCGACGATTCTCTATGACCCAGGACATTGGAGCGCGTGCAGCAGTTCATATTTTTAATAGGATTGGTTTTACCATTGCTAGAGGTGTGGGGGCTCAGTTGGTTTCGAGGCTCCCCACTAATTTTTTGTAATCCTATGAGTTTTTAATAAAAGTGTGATTTATAATAATAATAATAATTATTATAATAATAATAATAACAATAACAATAACAATAATAATAATAATAATAATAATAATAATAATAATAATAATAATAATAATAACAACAATGATAATGATAATGATAATAATTATTATTATTATAAAGTGTCGATCCAGAAATTTACCAACGCATCCCAATCCTCTGGCGTCTTGTTAGTTGGACGCTGTCTTTTGATCTCCTCAAACATCTCCACCCCACCTGCTACTGTAAAGTAATCTTTTTTGTATCTATACTTGTTGTCATCATATCGTTTTTGGAGATAATACTCGATACTGTCAACAATCTTATCTCCATTCGTGCCAGCAATGTGTGGGTCAAGATCAAAGTAGTGCTACAATAAAATATAAATTAAAAAAGTATACAAATTTAAATAAACAAACAAGTTTGAATAAATAAACACAACAATTAAAGAAATAAAGGTTAAAAAAAACTTACGTGTAGATGCTCATGGATGTGGGCATTGGCCGTTTCGGGAACCTTAGCCCATGAATCGCAATACATGGGAATCGAGTCCCGTAACACCCCTCCCCAACATAATTGGAGAACCAAGAAGCGTGAGGGCCCACGTGCGTATAAAACCCCTCCTGGTTGATCCGAAACTCGATTGACACATGACGACCATCGAGTGCCCTCCTCGCCTTCAGTGTCGTGTTCTTAGTCGGACCACGCACCACCTTCCCGCCTTTCCCAATGTTTGAGTTTGGGTTGGTAGCTTTGGATTTAGACCCTAAAAGTAATAAAATTTAAGTGATGATGACATAAAATAATATTTTATCAATTTAATGTAACATGTAATCAAATACAGTTTAGTGAAAAATAATTCAGAAATTCTTACGCTGGCAGTTGGTTCCTATCCTCCTCGAGGGACCACGAGGTGGCGAATTACCTCCATCACCACCGTAAGACCTAGCTACAACATCTGCCATCTGTTAAACGAACATATAAATTATTGAAGAAACATATATATAATTAAATAAATAAATAAATAATTAAATAAATAAATAAACAAACAAATAAACACATTTAACAGTATATATTTAACAGTATAAATCAATAAATAAATAAACAAACAAATAAACACATTTAACCACTCGAAAACAATTTCATTCAAATAATTAAGTGTTGTTCTATGATAAGGTTTTAAAAGGTACATTTTTGAGGGATTGTTTAAGCCCTTATTTGATCACTTTTGTATCCGTTATTGCTTAATATCGTTCCATTTCACTTTTTAGGTCTCTTGAAGGCAAAATGCTAGAATGGCACTTATTTGGACGAAAAGGTGCGAATATACGAAGAAAATGGCCAAAGTCAGAATCGAGACACTCAAAGCTGCTGAAAACATAAGGTGATGGCGTCACTGCTTAACTGCGACGCCGTCAGAGGATTTTGTGACGGGACAGAAGCGAAAACTCTTATTTTCAAGTGACGACGTCAAGTTATAAAAGAGTAGGCCGTCGCAACTCAGACGGCCTAGATGCAATCCAGACGGCGTCAGAAGTTGAAGAGGACGGCGTCACAAGCATAAGGTGACGCCGTCGCAAGTTTAACGTGGCCAAGACGAAACCCTAATGACGGCGACACGACGGCGTCACAAAACATAAGGTGACGCCGTCGCATATGTAATATTATATAAAGAATCCGAATTTTTCAGTTTTAGTGTGTAGTCTTTTGGAGTAAAAACCTAAACCAAACCAAGACTGTCTTGTATAGTATTTTAGGGTTCCAAACCCTATCTTATACCAAGATAAGTGTTTTACTTCATTAATACAATTATGTCTTTGATTATTTGTGTGTATGCTTGCATGTTCTCCATGTCCGGCTAATTTACTTGTGTGTTTGCTTAGGGAATATGAAACTTAATTATTGAATATTGATTGGTTGTCTCTTATCTTAGTTGATTAATGATCTAGTAATGTGATAGGTCATTCGCTGTGTACTTAATGCTTGATTAAATCTTTGTGAACCTTAGAATATAACTCCTTGAGTAGTTGTAAGCTAAACCATCCAAAGAGTGCCTTAGAGTAAGAGTTTATTATCCCTAGTGGGTTTTGTAGACGAGACCCTTTGGTAAGTTCAAAGAGTTAGGGAGAAACGCATACCCTACAACCTTAGACACACAACGCAACTAAGAATAAGGACGTGACAATTCAACCGCCAATAGGAGATAATTAAGGAGTAGTAAAACCTAAGTAAACACATCTTTAAAATATCATACGAGCACACAATAATTAGACATAGACTACATACACCTTAGATTAGATAATTAGATAAGTAGAGTAATCGGTAGCAATACCAACCCCCCAAATCCAAACCCCGAGATTCGTACCTTTCCTTTTCTTAAAAAATATAAAAAGATAAAAAATAATCTTCCTCAACCCCAACCTTAGCGTAGTAACTTCTCACTAGCATTCCTATTCCCCTAGAGAACGATATCAATACCCGTGGCTTACCCTAATACTACACTACAATGATTAGGTTCACTGCCTAGGGTGTTGAAAAACTTGCTCGACGAAAAGGAAGTTCCTTTGACCTCGAACGACGCGTGTAGCGTTATCATTCTACAAATTACAATTCGAGATTAATCTCCCACATCATCAACATAAAATTCAACATTATTAGTACTGTCATCTTCATCATCTTCATTCTCGTTGTCATCATCATCATCAGATGCTAAATCATGAGGAAAGTGATCATCATAATCAATATCATCTTCGTCTTCCACAATCGTGATAATTGGTGGTGGTGCCTCAACTTCCGTTGGTTGAACATCTATATTTATAATGTTATAATCCAACTGATCCAACTCAGCAGAGAGTGTGATATGTGATGAGTTGTTGTCATGTACAACATCCTGGTTGTCTTCTACCACAATGATATCCGGGTTCCAAATCTTTCGATGATAAGAATCTTGGACGGCCTTCCAATTACCACGTTTACCCGAGAAATAAAGGTAAAAGACTTGTGTTGCTTGCGTTGCAAGAATGAATGGTTCGTTTTGAAACGATACACGATCGGTCATAATTTGCGTAATGTTGTTTCTATAGGTACAACGTTTTAGGCGATTACTGTTATTAGTGTCGAACCATTTGACTTTGAACAACACAACATTGAATGAAATATATGAAAACTTGAGAATTTCTTCAAGCTGGCCATAATGCATTCCTCCCTCAGGGTTAGGAGTTGAAATTCCGCTGTTTTGAGTTGAACGACGTAAATCTCGGTCGTATACAGTAAACTTTACACCGTTGACTACGCAAGAGTTGACTGAGACTGCAGTACATGATGGTCCACAAGCCAAAGCGAATAACTCGGCGGTACAACTTAGGTCCTTCTGTACTTTTAATTCACGAATCTATGAAAAAGTTAAGAATAGATAGATATGAGTAATAGTCGTTATTTATACAGGGTAATACATACAATAAGTCTACCTTCATCTCAAACCAGTGAGGAAACCCTTCTTCCAAGTCTCTGCCAGGAAATGCCCTGTAAATGTTCATGATATTAGAATAAGTCGTCGAATAACAACTTACGTGAAACAAATTTTGAAATAAAACGCGTACCTCTTATACGCGTTCATGTACGGGTCGATTTCATGACTGTTGTGTAGTACATACCATACTACTTGCTTCATTGTGTCTGCTTTAAACCGAACTAATGATTGTTTACCATTCTTTTTGGCCTTGGACCGTCCTCATTCCGGCCAGGACGATTAAATCTCGTCTCAACACCCCGAAAATAATGCGAACAGAAAGTTAATGCTTCATCTGCAATATAACCCTCCGCTATTGAACCTTCAGGCTTGGCTTTATTTCTGACATAATTTTTGAGCTTTTTTATGTATCTTTCAAATGGATACATCCACCTCATGTAAACAGGACCACCTTCAATAGCCTCTTCCGGTAGATGAATAACCAAGTGAATCATAATGTCAAAAAAAGCTGGAGGATATATGTGCTCGAAACTGCACAAAATGTTGATCAGTTGTGCTCAGCTTTCAACATGTCATCCACCATCAAAGTTCGAGCGCATATTTGTTTGAAGAATGAACAAAGCTCGATTATTGGTGTTGTGATGGTTTGGTCCTTCAAGTAATTTTGAAGTCCAGCAGGAAGCAACCGTTGCATCATTATGTGACAGTCATGAGCCTTCAAGCCTCTTATGTTGCTATCGTTTTCGGTCACTTTATGCTTGAAGTTAGATCCAAACCTATCAGGTAGTTTAACACCTTTGATGAATTAAGAAAAAAAATCAGGATATTAGAATAAGTTGTCGAAATGAATACGCGAATTAATTCGAATAAAGAAATTTTCAAATAAAACGCGTACCTTTAATGAATTGACAAAAAAGTTTTCTTTCTTTGGTTGTGAAAGAGTACGTAGGATGAGGCTTAGATCACTTCCCGTTTCCTTTGTTGACGAGCCACAAGTCAGTACGAATATTCAAATTTTGTAAGTCTTGTCTTGCCTTGTTGGTGTCTTTTGATTTGTCATTCATTAACAAAGTACCCAACACACTCTCACACACATTGTTTTCGATATGCGTGACATCTAAATTGTGTTTTAGTGTAAGAAAAGACCAATACTCTAGCTCGTAGAAAACAGATTTTTTTGTCCAATTCAATTCGCGATCTTGATCACGTTTTTTTTCACACCCCCATATCTTGGATGTTTCCCCGGGACACGTTTAGGCAATCTTATTAGTTGATCCAAGATGTCATCACTGGTAAGTTTTCTAGGAGGGTCTGTATTATCTACCTCTGTATAGAATGCCCTTATGTTTTCCCGCCATTTATTGGTCATGCTTAAGAATCTTCTGTGACCAACATAAGCGGTTTTGTTTAACACGCGCATAGCTGGAGTGTCTACATTACATGTCGAACATGCCATGTAACCTTGCCCACTCCACCCAGACAAACTACTTCGAGCGGGAAAGTCATTGATAGTCCATAAAGCGCTGCTTTCATACAGAATTCGTTGTCTGTAACAACATCCTTAGTCATGACTCCATCTTTCCATAAAGTCTTTAGGTCATCAATCAAAGGCCTCAGGTAAATATCAATATCCTTCCCTGGTGATTTGGGGCCCGGAATTAACAATGTCAACATAAGAGAAGTCTCTCTCATACATATCCAGGGAGGCATATTGTATCTGGTTAATATGACCGGCCATATGCTGTATGACTGACTAAGGTTGCCGTACGGATTGAAACCATCAGCAGGCAACCCTAACCGGACGTTTCTTTTTTCTTTAGCAAATTCCTTCGAATACTTGATGTCAAATTTCTTCCATGCTTGACCATCAACCGGGTGTTGCATCTTACCGTTCTCCGTAGACTGCCCAGACGCATGCCAAGTCATATGTTTTGCAGTGTGTTTAGACTTGTACAAACGTTGTAGTCTAGGAATGATAGGAAAGTAACGCAACACCTTGTTAGGAACTTTCTTCCCCAGTGTGTTCATTTCTTTCCATCTACTAGCGGCTGCAGATCGGACAAGTCTACAAATCTTCGTTACCCACCCCCCGATATAAAAAGCAATCATTTACACAAGCATGTATCGATTCATATCCTAACCCGATAGTTTTAAATGTCTTCTTTATTTCATAGTATGACGATGGCATCTTGTATCCTAGAACGGGCGGGAAAACTTCCTTTAATAAAGTTAGGAACTCATTAAATGTGGTGTCACTCACCTTACCTTTGACCTTGATGTGCGTAATCTTTGCCATAAAGTCTAATGAAGACATCCACTCACAGGCTGGGTATAGTTTTTCATTGGCAGTGGCAAGTAACTCCTCATACTCATTACGTTGAGGAATTGCGTCGTTACTTGTCTCGCCAATATTTCCTTGAGTTGGATCATCTGGTTCGTTATTCGGACCAATATCATGAAGGAACTCAGCCATGTCACTCATCCCAGGGTGTCTTGTGTTGTGTACGGCTGTTCGGCCATCCGGCTCACCATGATTATACCATTTTCGTATAACTATGGTCCCAGCCATTTGTGTGTATGTGGTCAAACAAAATTTGTGCTTAATCTAGTTTACGTTTAAACAAAGAGCACAGGGACATTTTATATTCCCATCAATATTCACCAAGGGCTTGCAATGCTTGCAAAAAGCTTTAAGAGCAACTAAGAATTCTCTACTGGTACGTGCTAGTGAGACCCAACTTTTATCAATTGGCATAACTGCGTTTTAATGAAGCAATAAATAATTATATAAACTTAAAATGTTCACAAAAAATCTACACGTAAACACATAAAGGTGGAATTACCAGTTGTGCATTTTGTTCACCTAATCCAACTATGGAAGGCAATCCTAACCCACTCTTTGAATGTTTCGTCTCATATATGAATGCGTATAATTGAATTTACTATTTGAGAAAATTGCGGCAGCATTTCCCCTCAACTCCCCAAATATGTGCAGTAAAGACATATTCGTAGGAGTAAAGGGGAAACACTGTCGAAATTTTCACAAATAGTAAATCAATTATACGCATTCATATCCTAAATGAGACAAAACATTCAAAAACCAGTCCCAAACAGGGGACTTTCTGAAATCAATTTCTACTAAATTAATTTCGGACGGGTTTTCTATGGGATGATTAACTTCGGACGGGGAATTTCCGAAATTAATCACTAAAGTCCTAAAATCATTTACAATAAGTTTATTAACTTTGGAAGGGGAACTTCGGACGGCTTATTTGAAGACTTGTGAACTTATATAAGTTTATTATATCATAATATACTTATATCAGCCCACAAGTCTCCAAATAAGCCGGAAAATTGAAGAAAAACATACCAATTATGGTCTTGGCTCTCGGCTAGCTGGTCTTGACAGAAGGCTGGTCTCGGCTATTGGCTGGTCTCGACTGTAAAAAAAATCAAAATTGTTAATAAAAATCAATATTATTAATAAAAAAATAAAAATTACAACATAAACCAAACACCCCTTGTGGGATGCTGTTTGGACAGCATAAACCAAACGCCCCTTGTGGGCTGATAAGCCGGTTATAAGCTGAAACAAACACCCCTTGTGGGCTGATAAGCCGGTTATAAGCCGAAACAAACACCCCTTGTGGGCTGATAAGCAAATCCAATGAATCACGACCCGAGACCAATACTAATCTACCAACACTCATTCCCAGACTTTAACCACACGAAAGGTTTCAAAACTGATTTTACATTGTTAATTTGTATACAGATTTTATACATGAGACTCATAACCACACTGTTTTAACATCGACACTATCATTCTGCTAATATCATTCTAATGATAGAATACACTAAAAACCAACACCAATTTACCATTTTTTTGTAGTTCTGCTATACAAGATCTAAACACTATAGAATGCCACAATGGCAGGAAATAGGTACTTTATACATGTGATGTTCAATGGCAGGAAACAAGTGATGTTCAATGGCAGGAAACAAGTAACAAAAAAAAAGTAAACAAGCTGAGACATACCCTACTCATATTAACAGATTAAGCTAACTGCCTACCAATACTCGCTAAAAACAGATTAAGCCGGTGCATTGCATACCCTACTCATATTACCAGGAAGCTAAAAAAATACATACACATTCAAAAACAGGGAGCTATATACTTTTGCCCGCGACATGTCCCCGCTAAAAAAAAAACAAAAAAAAAACATAAACATACCTTTTGGTCTCGGCTCACGGTTGTGGTCTCGGCTCGGTCTCGACTCACGTAAGCACCATATTGTGGTCTCACCACAGCTACTGTACCAAAAAAAATAAACAAAAAGAATTATAAATTAAAAATTAAACAATTAACAATTAACAAAAAATAACAATTAACAAATAACAATGATTAAAACAAAAATTAAAATAACGAAAATAAAAAAACTAGCAAAATTAAAATTTAGCAAAATAAAAAAAAAAATGTACCTTTGTTTGTTATAAGGATGTTGTGAGAGTAGGGGGAAGAGAAAGAATCAAACAATGAGATAGTTTGAGAAAAGAATTAAACAATGAGAGGGTTGAGAGTAGCAATGGAGGTGGTGCACAGTGGTGCGAGTGTGGGGAAGACAACGCAGTGGTGGTGGTGGTGGTGTGAGAGTAGCAGCGGTGCTGCGAGAATAGCGGTTGAGAGGAGGAAGACGAGGGTTTTTTTCATTTTTTTTTTTTTTTTTTTTTTTTTTTTTTTTTTCCCGAGTGAGACCAGATCTGTTACTAATTGAGGTTAATATTTCGTCTCAACTTTTGCCGGGGACAAATCCCCGGCGAAAGTTTTAGTTGTCTTCTAGCGATACTTTTGCCGGGGACAAGTCTCCGGGGAAAATGATGGCGGGATAAAGTAAAAGTGCGGAGGAAAAATGAAAATTTACTCCAATACTTTCCCCGAGGACATGTCCCCGGTAGAAGTTTTAAAGGTAGAAGTAAAATTATCATTTTATATAATTAGAATTAATAATAAATTATAAAATTATATAATTAAATTTAACCTATAAATTATAACCCTAATCTAGTGGTATACGTATCATGTTAAATGAGCAAGTATAGGTGCATTGGTATACGTATCATGTTAAACGAGCAAGTATAGGTGCATTGGTATACGTATCATGTTAAACGAGCAAGTATAGGTGCATTTGTATACGTATCATGTTAAACGAGCAAGTATAGGTGCATCGGTAAACATATCATGTTAAATGAGCAAGTATAGGTGCATTGGTATACGTATCATGTTAAACGAGCAAGTATAGGTGCATCGATATACGTATCATGTTAAACGAGCAAGTATAGGTGCATTGGTATACGTATCATGTTAAACGAGCAAGTATAGGTGCATTGGTATACGTATCATGTTAAACAAGCAAGTATAGGTGCATTGGTATACGTATCAGTTAATCGCAGTATAGGTGAATCGGTATACGTTCATGTTAAACGAGCAAGTATAGGTGCATTGGTATACGTATCATGTTAAACGAGCAAGATAGGTGCATTGGTATACGTATCATGTTAAACGAGCAAGTATAGGTGCATTGGTATACGTATCATGTTAAACGAGCAAGTATAGGTGCATTGGTATACGTATCATGTTAAACAAGCAAGTATAGGTGCATTGGTATACGTGTCATGTTAAACGAGCAAGTATAGGTGCATTGGTAGTAACTTGTTTAAATATTTGATCAACTTTTTATTATATGTTTAGATATGTTACAATATAATAGTTATGTATTAATTATTATTATTATTATTATTATTATTATTATTATTATTGTTATTATTATTATTATTATTACTGGTCTCAACTTCCCACCAAAAAAATGGCATCAAGAATTCCCACAAAAAAAATGGCGCTAAGAATTCCCACCAAAAGCTACCAGATCTGCTTTATATATTACAAAAATCTACCAGATCTTATCCTCAAAACCACTCAACCTTGAGATCTTATCCCACCAAAATCTACTGGATCTTATCCTCAAAACCACTCAACCTCACAACCTCTTATCTTCACACAAATTTCAAAACCTGAGATGGAGCCATTTAATCCTTTTATGTGTTCTTGTGGAGCAAGAAATATAAAATTAAGAACATCACATAGAGAATATTCATCTGGACAACAATATTATTCATGTCCTCTGTCAAAGGTGAACAATCATACATTTCCTATTTATGTAAATATACAAATAATTGGGTTGTAATCTCATATAATTTTCTTATTATGTAACAGCCCAGAAAAGATAATGGGTGCGGATATTTTATGTGGAAGGATGCATTTGACGAGTACTTAAGAACAATCTCTGCACCAACAGAGTGCTCCAGCTGCCATGAAAAAGATCTTAGGATAAGCTTGCTGGAATCACAAAAACAGGTGCTAGAGACAAGAGTAAGGATGCTGGAGGCAAAACTTGAAATGGCAAGGATTCCTGACGACCACGCATGTCAGTCGGATGCATTACTTCATGAGCTGTTAGGTGACATGGAAAATCTTCGTATGTAGTAGTAGTAGTAGTAGTAGTAGTAGTAGTAGTTGTTGTTGTTGTTGTTGTTGTTGTTGTTGTTGTTGTTGTTGTTGTTGTTGTTGTTGTTGTTGTTGTTCTTGTTCTTGTTGTTGCTGATCAAAGTAGTAGTTGTTCTTGTAGTTGCTGTTGTTGATGTTGTTGTTGTTCTTATAGTATGTATCTGTCAAGTATTTTCATAAATCAAAGCACATGCTGGATTTGTAAAGCTGACCATGTTCTTAGTTAACCAGATTATGGTGTCCAAACACCCCTTTTCCAATACTAAATTACATATGCTCAAAGAATGAAACTGAAGAAACAATATCACATTTAACAAACACGAATTAAGAACCATATTAATTCATCATAAATATAATATTTTTGTTTTTCCCGTAGCTATAAATCTACTCTGTTTCGTCAAGTCTCATCAATAAATCCCAAGCGTTGGATAACCTGGAGATACAACCCAGCTGCTCAAAATTCAAGTATTCGTTTCTTTTGAAAAGATATTTTGTAACGACAGACGATGGAACTAAAGATATGTCGTTTTTATTTTAAAATAATTTAAGGTTTTTACATAATGAAAAGACTAACCAAGCATCGGGGTTTTAGTTATGTATTAATAGTTGTAATAAAGTGTAATTTTTCTGAATATCAGGTTTTACCGGGGACATGTCCCCGGGAAAATGTTTGGCGGGAATTTTCCCGCGAACAATTAACATGCTTTTGACTTTGGTCAAAATTTGATAAAAGTTGAAAATACTTTCGGCGGGGACACGTCCCCGGAGAAAGTTTACGTTGAATGTTGACTATCCGGTCAAAGTTTGATAAAAATCAAACTTACTTTCGCCGGGGACATGGTGTCCCCGACGAAATTCTCCTCACCCGTCCATCCGATTGTTGTAGTGACTAACAAGGTTCTCAGAAACATCCAAGGGTCCGTCAGATATAAACTTTGAGGATTTCTTTGGAGATGTTGTCAATGAACATGGACTCAAACCTGTTTACCAAAAAGAACTACAAATAAATATAGCAAACTTTCTAACAAATTTATAAAAGAGAAAATTTATAGCACCTCAGTAAATTTGAATGAAAAATAATATGTTTGCAATAACACAAAATTACCCATTTGTCATGTCCTGGAGATCCCATCCAGATAGATCAGCTGCCATGGATAAAGCTTCTTTCCATTTACCCGCCTCTGTACTATTGGAAACTTCGTGGTTGCGGAACGCTTCTGCATAACTTCTTTTTCGTTTCCTCACCACATGAGGCTTGGCATCATAAAAGATAATCCGAACCTCTTGTTTTGGATTTTTAATCTCCTTGCACTCAAGTATTTATCACAAGTTCGCTGAGACACCATGTTGAAGAAGCGTAATTTTTGGAGAAGATAACTATCAAAAACCTTGATTCTTCAATGGCTTTGTAGAGATGAGGAGATATCTCTTCTCCTTTAGGCAATTCATTATCATCTCTAAAAGCAAAAATTCCTTTTTAGTTGAAATCATTAAATAGATGATCCATAAAATTTCTATGGATATTTTCACCTCTAAAACTTACAAACACATCATATTTCCATCGATGGGCAATGGAAGAAGCAGCCTTGATCAATGATATGAAAGCAGCTGGATTTCCATGTGAAAAATTAGCACAAAATAATATTGTACTAAAAAAGTAATGTAATAAGTAGACACAAAACCAATTGAACATGAAAGAATCATGCATTTAGTGCAGGGAAAATGTTGACACAGAGATGCTTGCTGATAACTTCATTTATAGAGTATTTTTATGAAGAGTAAAAATATGTACAATCAAAACTAATTAAATTAACAACATATAATGATTCACTTGGTTACTAGCTCAATTAAAATAGACTTAAACTATGTCATATAGTACATACATAAATATATGCATGTTGACTTTCCAAAAGTATCCATAATAGCAGAACTATAAGTTTATCTGATTGTGTGTTTCAAAATTGATAATTTTAAGATACTTTTTATCATGCTTTTGATTTACACCACTAAGTCATTTTGAAACCATGATCATGATCCAAGTACAAAATACGTATACTCTTGCTAAATGATAAATATACATCAAAAATAGGAATTATAGATATAAAAAGGATTACAAAAAGAACTAGGAAAGAAACGTGTACAAGGAATGGATGACTTACAGGTTTTCCAATGGGTTAAGAAGCAGAGTACATGAATGCAATCAACAATGGAAGAACATACACTTCCACATTTATATATCCAAAAGTCAACTTAATATCCACAAGTTACACTTCTAGTCCCCCACTTTTAAATAAACTGAAACTTCATTTTTTATACATTACGTGAGGGGTGTTTGGACTTTGGACATTTGGAATAGGTCCGAGTAAATTAAATTGCGGAATTCTGATTTACTTGAGATAAACTATAGAACGGAAAAATGGTCGCTTATAATAAATTTAACAGATTTGTTTAGCTTTAATAGTATAATGGGCCACACGTCCACACGCATGCGTTTTTTTCAAGTTGAGGACTAACATTGTATTTTGTGAGACCTAAAGACTATAAGTGAACTTTAGATTGAAACTTTTCAAATCCAATAGTCAACTTAATATCCACAATTTATATAAGATATTATCAACTGATTAATCCACCGCCTCTTCATGCACAATTGCTATTCTTTTTGATGTTACAGTTTCGCAGGTGATTTATGGATCGGGTCGACTCCATCAAGAAAAAGGTGCTAACAGTTATTCTTAATCTTTAAAATTGGTTTGTATTTACTTTTATGTTTCATTGATTGTTTCAATTTCAATTTTCCTTTTAATGATTACAACAGACTCATTAAAAGGTATGAGTTATTTTAAATTAGTTTACAATCATTGTTTTTTGAGTGGCGGGTTATGCTATGGTTGAAGTGGTGATGTGTGATGGTGGCGGTCACGCGGCAGAGATGGTTGTTGAACATTGTGGTACCTTAGACGAAGGTGTTTCATATGGGTGAAGGTTTCACAGATATTAGGAAGGAAGCAAATCATTTTGTTTCAGTTTTAAATTTTTATATATTAAATTCTGCTTTTGGTTATGCTGTTGACAAAATTTTACGCATTTACTGAATTAGGTAATAAGGACGACATTATTTATATAAGTTTGTTCAGTTAATAGTAGTCTTTAAATAATGTTGAACACTCTTTGCATTTTCTTGGATTGCAATAAATTAATTCAAGTACCCACTAGCTATTTGTAACTGAAATTAGGCTGGTAATGATCAATCAAACTGTTGATCATTTTAGTAGTCCATTTTATCAACATTTTAGTCTCATAAGACTAAATAATACAAGTGTTTTATTTGTTATGCACAACTCATTTGTACTTAGTCGCGGGTGTTTTTGTATTTGAGTTTACGTAATTAAATCTCCTATTTTGTGACTCATTCGACATACGATGAATCTCGCTCAGAAGCGACCACCGCTCAAGTTTTGTATATAGCCTTTTAAACGGTCTTAATGTTGGAAAATTTAGTGCACTTGTGAGATTAGTTCACATCTTGTAATGGGTTAGGAGGTACGGAGTGTACACCCATAAGGTCCCTGAACACCCTGACTTTAATAGTGGTTTGTATTGATAGTGCTCAGTTTCCACTGATAAGTTTGAAGGGGTGGACTTCAGGAGATGGCAGAAGAAGATGCACTTTTTGCTGTCAAGCATGAGTGTGGTGTATGTGCTAACCACACCTATTCCTGATGATGGGGATGATGCTACTGTGGAGCAGATCAGGAGAAGGAGCAAATGGGAGAATGATGACTACATATGCAGAGGTCTTATCCTCAATGGTATGTCTGATTCTCTGTTTGACATTTATCAGAACTTTGAATCTTCCAAAGTACTATGGGATTCCTTGGATGCCAAATATATGGCTGAGGATGCATCAAGTAAGAAGTTTCTTGTAAGTAATTTCACAAATTACAAAATGACTGATTCAAGACAAGTTATGGAACAATAAAATGAACTTCTTGGTATACTTGGAAGGTTTACACAACACAATATGCACATGGATGAGGCTATTCAAGTCTCTTGTGTCATTGATAAACTTCCCCCTTATTAGAAAGATTTCAAGCATACCTTGAAACATAAGAAGGAAGAGTTAACTCTGGTTGAGTTGGGCAATCATCTGCGCATTGAGGAATCTCTCAAGGTGTAGGATAATGACAAGCCAAAGAGTAGCAATGCTACTGGTGCATCTGTTGTCAATATGGTGTAGCATAATAACTCCACCAGGTACAATGACAACAAAGGCAAACGCAAATATCATGACAACACAAGGGCAGATCCTAACAAGAAGGCAACACCTACTTGTTGGAAATGTGGCAAAACTGGTCACATTAAAAGGGATTGCAAGGGTGTTAAAGTGGGTGGTAAAGCCAATGGATCAGGCACTAATGGTTCAGGGAGTGGTGGTTCAACCAACTCACTGAAAGGCCAGAATATGTTTAATAAGTCTTTTCAGATTTATTATGTTACATATGTATCTGAATCTTATTATGTGCAGGATCATGATGTTGCGTGGTGGGTTGACTCTGGAGCAACAGTTCACGTGTGCAAAGATAGAAGCTGGTTCAAGACTTATGAGTCACTGAATGATGGTTCTATTCTTCACATGGGAAACGAGTCAACAGCCTTGGTGCATGGTCGTGGTTGTGTAGATCTTAATTTTAGTTCTGGAAAGATTGTAACTTTGTTTAATGTTATTCATGTCCCTGATATCAGGAAGAACTTGGTTTCAAGTAGTATTTTGAATAATCATGGATATAAACAAGTTATTGAGTCTGATAAATTTGTTCTTTCTAAGCATGGTGTGTTTATTGGTTTTTGATATTTGTGTAATCAAATGTTCAGGCTGAATATTGTCACTGATAGTGTTAATTCAGCATTTGTGACCACCACTGACCTGGCTGACTCTACCCTATGGTATGCAAGACTTGGCCATGTACACTATAAAAGAATGCAAGATATGTCTAAGGATGGGTTGATCCCAGCTTTTGACATGGACACTGAAAAGTGTAAAACTTGCATGTTGACCTAGATAACCAAGAAACCTTTTCAGGGTGTTAGTCGTAAGACTAAGCTCTTGGAGCTAATACACAGTGACCTGTGTGATTTGCATGCCACTCCTTCTTTGGGGAATAAGAAGTACTTTGTGACATTTATTGATGATGCTTTTAGATTTTGTTATGTCTATCTGTTACATACCAAGGATGAAGCATTAGATAAATTCAAAGTGTTTAAAACTGAAGTTGAATTACAACTTGGGTCTTTGATCAAAAGATTAAGGACTGATAGGGGAGGTGAGTACATGGATACTCTGTATTTTCAGTCTGTTGGTATAATCCATGAAACGACTGCCCCTTATACTCCTCAGCAAAATGGTATTTCTGAAAGGAAAAACAGGGTGTTGAAAGAGATGGTTAATTCCATGTTGTCCTATTCAGGACTGAGTCAAGGGTTCTGGGGTGAAGCTATGTTAACAGCTTGCTATTTATTAAATAGGGTTCCCAACAAAAGGAACAAGGTTAACCCTTATGAACTCTGGACTAAAAGGAATCCCAACCTGAACTATCTCAGGGTCTGGGGTTGTAGGGTTGTTGTAAGACTCCCTGATCCAAAGCTAAAGACTTTGGGTGAAAGAGGCATTGACTGCATCTTTGTTGGATATGCTGAGCATTCCAAGGCTTTTAGGTTCTATGTTGTTGAACCTAATAAATATGTTTCAGTTAACTCAATAATTGAATCAAGGGATGCAGACTTTGATGAGAATAGATTCTCATCAGTCCCTAGACCAAGTCAGAGGATTCCTAATGGAACTCATGACACTGGTGTATCAGAGGTCCCTGATGATGAACCATCAGTGGTCCCTGATGAGGTTGTGGTTCAACAACCTGAACCTGTGCCCAGGAAGAGCAAAAGGGTCAGAACTCCAAAGTCATTTGGACCTAAGTTTCAACTATACTTAGTTGAAGGAACGAGGGATGAGTTCTCAGACCAATACTCCTATTTCTTCATTGTTGAGGATGATCCCAAAACATTTCAAGAAGCAATGAAGTCCCAGGATATTTCTTTCTGGAAAGAAGCAATCAATGATGAGATGGATTCCATCATGGGGAACAACACTTAGGTGTTGGTTGATCTACCACCTGGTTGCAAACCTTTGGGTTGCAAATGGATTTTCAAAAGGAAAATGAAGGTAGATAGAACCATTGAAAAGTTCAAGGCTAGACTAGTCATTCAGGGCTTTAAACAAAAGTCAGGGATAGACTATTTTGATACTTATACCCCTGTGGCTCGTATCAGTACCATAAGACTGCTGATTGCTTTGGCATCTATTCACAATCTGATTATTCATCAGATGGATGTGAAGACAGCTTTCTTAAATGGTGAATTGGATGAGGAGGTTTACATGAACCAACCTTAGGGCTTCATCATGTCTGGCAATGAAAACAAGGTGTGTAAACTGATTAAGTCTCTATATGGACTGAAACAGGCACCTAAGCAATGGCATCAAAAATTTGATGAAGTGGTTTTGTCTCGTGGTTATGTTCTTAACCAAGCTGACAAATATGTATATAGCAAATTTGATGAATCTGGTAAAGGAGTCATCATTTGTCTATATGTTGATGACATGTTGATCTTTGGCACGGACCAAAATAAGGTTGACCTGACAAAGGAATTTTTGTCATCAAGGTTCTCCATGAAGGACATGGGGGAGGCTGATGTTATCCTTGGTATAAGGATTAAACATGAAAGTAAAAGAATTTCGATCTCTCAGTCTCATTATATTGAGAAGGTGTTGAGGAAATTCAATTACTTTGATTGTACTCCAGTGAGTACACCTATGGATACTTGTGAGAAGCTAATGCCTAATAATGGCAAGGCTGTATCTCAACTTGAGTATTCTAGGGTAATTGGATGCCTGATGTATGCCATCACTTGTACAAGACCTGATATTGGTTTTGAAGTGGGAAAATTGAGTAGGTATACTAGTAATCCTAGTGCTCATCACTGGCAAGCAGTTCAGAGGGTACTGAAGTATCTGAAGAGAACTATGGATTATAGTCTCTTATATACTGGTTATCCTTCAGTGTTAGAAGGTTACACTGATGCAAGTTGGATCAGTAACACTGAAGACAATTTGTCTACCAGTGGCTGGGTATTCCTACTTGGTGGAGGTGCAATTTCTTGGGCATCCAAGAAGCAAACTTGTATCACCAGTTCAACAATGGAATCTGAATTTATGGCTTTAGCAGCTGCTGGTAAAGAAGCTGAATGGTTGAAAAACTTACTTCTTGAGATTCCATTGTGGCCTAAACCTATAGCACCTATTTCTATCTGGTGTGATAGTACAACTACATTGGCTAAGGCTTATAGCTAGATGTACAATGGTAAGTCTAGACACTTAGGTGTTAGACATAGCATGATTTGTGAGCTTATCATGAATGGGGTGGTATCTATAGAGTTTGTTAGATCTTAACAAAACTTAGCTGATCACTTGACGAAGGGTCTGGCTAGAGACTTGGTTGTAAAGTCTGCTAAAGGGATGGGTTTAAGTCCAACTTAGTCACTGAATGCTAGGACACCCAACTCCCTCCTGAGGAAACTTGGGAGCTGAGTTCAATGTGGAAAGCTGAACATTCAGTAGAAGGGAGCACATGTTTTATTTACATCCCAAGGTTGTGCTGAGAACCTGCTGAAAGGAGGATGAAGTCTTTACTTCTTAATGGTTAATTTTCTTTGAAAAGGTGCTTGGCAGGAGCATGAACAAAGAGGAACCACCTATGTAAATGTTGATGTTTTGCCGCTTTAGGGAGCTTGTGGACTTTTAGCTTTTACAACATTTATGAATTTGGATATGGACACATGGCTTGTATAGTGTCAGGAGCTGATAAGTGTTGGAAAACTTATGTGTATTTTATCTTCAGGTATTCAAATGGGTTGAAGGGTTCAATTCTTAGAACACCCACCTAATTCTCGAATATTTGAACGTGTAATGTACTATGATAGAAATTCAATCCTCATGATATTTTTGTTTATGCACATGTTTGTTTTCATGCAAAGGAAGTGAACTAAATTTAGGGAGGATTGTTGGAAAATTTAGTGCACTTGTGGGATTAGTTCACACCTTGTAATGGGTTAGGAGGTACGGAGTGTACACCATAAGGTCCCTGAACACCCTGACTCTAATAGTGGTTTGTATTGATAGTGCTCAGTTTCCACTGACAGGCAGTGTTTCCACTGATAGGCAGTGTTTCCACTGACAGGCAGTGTTTCCATTATATGCTTTTAACAAGTCAATATACACTAGTGCATACGCATGTTAGGATATGTTTATAACAAGTCAATATACACTAGTGCATACGCATGTTAGGATATGTTTATTTTAAATTGCTAATTTGAGATTACAATATGTTTATTTTAAATTCTTAAAACCAATTTTTACAGCTTAGACAAATTAATTCCTTGCTGGGGCTAATCTCTTGTTATTGATGACATGTTCAACTAAACTTCCAAAATTATCAAAGCAATATTATATTTATCAGTCTACCTCTAAAATCAAATGAGTGTTACATGTATACATATCTATATTTATAACAAAAAAGTGTACGTACACTAATTTTTCATATCACATAGTGTTCTCAGGTAGGTTTTGCTTCTCCATCATTATGCCAATATTCCAGAAAGATAGAGATCATTTTGTTGGTGGGTATACGCCTAGAATAGGGTAAGATAATCAATAGCAACTGCAAATACCACTTGGTGGTTATCGGATATCACTTGGAATCGTGTGATCACTTTCCAAAGTAAACTATTCGACCCTAATGCCTGGGTTACATGAATATCTACTTGGGATAATACCAAATGTAGTTATAGAATTAGGCACAATTCAATAACCCTTGCGCTTATAAGTATTTAGCTTAATGCTTGTTTCTGCTGATATCAGTATGATTCTGAGTGTCCCTCATGCTTATGAAGATCATCTCTATTTATAGTAGAGAATACTCACTCCTAGTTAATAGACATTATAAATGATTAACGACCAATTAATCACCCATAATAAACCTCCATTATCACAGGAATAGTGGTTACATGATCAATTAAATGTGGTCATAAAGCATTCATAACAGTTACTTGAATGAGTGAAAGCTGTTACAGATAATCACTGTATCAGTGGGAACCTATTACACTAGCAGTAGGAACAATACACTATCATTGGAAACCAATCCACTATCAGTAGGAACCTATCCACTGCTAGTAGGAACCAATCCACTATCAGTACAAACTTAGCACTATCAGTTCTAACACTGGCTATCGTACTAACTTAGTACTACCAGTACAAACCACTATCGAGTCAGGGTGTTCAGGGACCTTGTGGGTGTACACTCCGTACCTCCTAACCCAAAAACCAGGTGTGAACTTATCCCACAAGTGCACTAAATTTTCCAACAATCCTCCCCAAATTTAGTTCACTTCCTTTTCAACAAAAACAAACATCAAACAAAACATGTGCATAAACGAAAATATCCTTAGGATTGAATTTCCATCTTAGTACATTACACGTTCAAATATTCGAGAATCAGGGTGTTCTAAGAATTGAACCCTTTAACCCATTTGAATACCTGAAGATAAAATACACACAAGTTTTCAAACACTTAACAACTCCTGACACTATACAAGCCATGTGTCCATATCCAAATTCATAAATGTTGTAAAAGCTAAAGTCCAAAAGCTTCCTGAAGCGGCAAAACTTCAACATTCACATAGGTGGTTCCTCTTTATTCATGCTCCTGCCAAGCAATTTTTCAAAGAAAATTAACCATTAAGAAGTAAAGACTTCATCCTCCTTTCAGCAGGTTCTGAGCATAACCTTGGGATGTAAATAAAACATGTGCTCCAGTCCACTAAATGTTCAGCTTTCCACATTGAACTCAGCTCCCAAGTTTCCTTAGGAGGGAGTTGGGTGTCCTAGCATTCAGTGACTAAGTTGGACTTAAACCCATCCCTTGAGCAGACTTTATAACCAAGTCTCTGGCCAAACCTTTCGTCAAGTGATCAGCTAAATTTTGTTGAGATCTAACAAACTCTATAGATACCACCCCATTCATGATAAGCTCACGAATCATGCTATGTCTGACACCTAAGTGTCTAGACTTACCATTGTACATCTGGCTATAAGCCTTAGCCAATGTAGCTGCACTATCACAACGGATAGAAATAGGTGTTATAGGTTTAGGCCACAATGGAATCTCAAGAAGCAAGTTTTTCAACCATTCAGCTTCTTTACCAGCAGCTGCTAAGGCCACAAATTTAGATTCCATTGTTGAACTGGTGATGCAAGTTTGCTTCTTGGATGCCCAAGAAATTGCACCTCCACCAAGTAGGAATACCCAGCCACTGGTAGACGAATTGTCTTCAGTGTTACTGATCCAACTTGCATCAGTGTATCCTTCTAACACTGATGGATAGCCAGTATATGAGAGACTATAATCCATAGTTCTCTTCAAATACTTCAGTACCCTCTGAACTGCTTGCCAGTGATGAGCACTAGGATTACTAGTATACATGCTCAATTTTCCCACAGCAAAACCAATATCAGGCCTTGTACAAGTCATGGCATACATCAGGCAGTCAATTACCCTAGAATACTCAAGTTGAGATACAGCTTTGCCATTATTAGGCATCAGCTTGTCACAAGTATCCATAGGAGTACTCACTGGAGTACAATCAAAGTAATTGAATTTCCTCAATACATTCTCAATATAATGAGACTGAGAGATAGAAATTCTTTTACTTTCATGTTTAATCCTTATACTAAGGATAACATCAGCCTCCCCCATATCCTTCATGGAGAACCTTGATGACAAAAATTCCTTTGTCAGGTTAACCTGATTTTGGTCAGTGCCAAAGATCAGCATATCATCAACATATAGGCAAATGATGACTCCTTTACCAGATTTATCAAATTTGCTATATACACATTTGTCAGACTGGTTAAGAACATAACCACTAGACAAAGCCACTTCATCAAATTTTTGATGCCATTGCTTAGGTGCCTGCTTAAGTCCATAAAGAGACTTAATCAGTTTACACACCTTGTTTTCATTGCCATGCAAGATGAAGCCCTGAGGTTGGTTCATATAAACCTCCTCATCCAATTCACCATTTAAGAAAGATGTTTTCACATCCATCTGATGAATAATCAGATTGTGAATTGATGCCAAAGCAATCAGCAGTCTTATGGTACTGATACGAGCCACAGGGGCATAAGTATCAAAATAGTCTATTCCTGACTTTTGTTTAAAGCCCTGAATGACTAGTCTAGCCTTGAACTTTTCAATAGTTCCATCTACCTTCATTTTCTTTTTGAAAATCCATTTGCAACCCAGAGGTTTGCAACTAGACGGTAGATCAACCAACACCTAAGTGTTGTTGCCCATGATGGAATCCATCTCATCATTGATTGCTTCTTTCCAGAAAGCAATATCCTGGGACTTCATTGCCTCTTCAAATGTCTTGGGATCATCCTGAACAATGAATCAATAGGAGTATTGGTCTGAGACCTCATCCCTGGTTCCTTCAACTAATTATAGTTGAAACTTAGGTCTAAAAGACTTTGGAGTCCTGACCCTTTTGTTCTTCCTGAGCATAGGTTCAGGTTGTTGAACCACACCCTCATCAAGGACCACTGATGGTTCATCATCAGGGACCTCTGATACACCAGTGTTATGAGTTCCATTAGGAATCCTATGACTTGGTCTAGGGACTGATGAGAATCTATTATCATCAAAGTTTGCATCCCTTGATTCAATTATAGAATTAATTGAAACATATTCATTAGGTTCAATAACATAGAACCTAAAAGCCTTGGAATGCTCAGCATATCCAACAAAGATGCAGTCAATGCCTCTTTCACCCAAAGTCTTTAGCTTTGGATCAGGGAGTCTTCCAACAACCCTACAACCCCAGACCCTGAGATAGTTCAGGTTGGGTTTCCTTTTAGTCCAGAGTTCATAAGGGGTAACCTTGTTCCTTTTATTGGGAACCCTACTTAATAAATAGCAAGCTGTTAACATAGCTTCACCCCAGAACCCTTGACTCAATCCTAAATAGGACAACATTGAATTAACCATCTCCTTCAGCACCCTATTTTTCCTTTCAGAAATACCATTTTGCTGAGGAGTATAAGGGGCAGTCGTTTCATGGATTATACCAACAGACTGAAAATACAGAGTATCCATATACTCACCTCCCCTATCAGTCCTTAATCTTTTGATCAAAGACCCAAGTTGTAATTCAACTTCATTTTTAAACACTTTGAATTTATCTAATGCTTCATCCTTGGAATATAACAGATAGACATAACAAAACCTAGAAGCATCATCAATAAATGTCACAAAGTACTTCTTATTCCTCAAAGAAGGATTGGAATGCAAATCACACAGGTCACTGTGTATAGGCTCTAAGAGCTTAGTCTCACGACTAACACCCTAAAAAGGTTTGTTGGTTATCTTGGTCAACATGCAAGTTTTACACTTTTCAGTGTCCATGTCAAAAGCTGGGATTAACCCATCCTTAGATATATCTTGCATTCTTTTATAGTGTACATGGCCAAGTCTAGCATGCCAAAAGGGAAGAGTCAGTCAGGTCAGTGGTGGTCACAAATGCTAAATTAACACTATCAGTGACAATATTAAGCCTGAACATTTGATTACACAAATATCCAAAACCAATAAAAACACCATGCTTAGAAAGAACAAATTTATCAGACTCAATAACTTGTTTATATCTATGATTATTCAAAATACTACTTGAAACCAAGTTCTTCCTTATATCAGGAACATGAATAACATTAAACAAAGTTACAATCTTTGCAGAACTAAAATTAAGATCTACACAACCACGACCATGCACCAAGGCTGTTGACTCATTTCCAATGTGAAGAATAGAACCATCATTCAGTGACTCATAAGTCTTGAACCAACTTCTATCTTCACACACATGAACTGTCGCACCAGAGTCAACCCACCACGCAACATCATCATCCTGCACATAATGAGATTCAGATACCTATATAACATAATAAATCTGAAAAGACTTATTAACCATATTCTGACCGTTCAGTGAGTTGAAAGAACCACCACTCCCTGAACCATTATTTCCTGATCCATTGGCTTTACCACCAACCTTAACACCTTTGCAATCCCTTTTAATGCGACCAGATTTTCCACATTTCCAACAAGTAGGTGTTACCTTCTTGTTAGGATCTGCCCTTGTGTTGTCATGATATTTGCGTTTGCCTTTGTTGTCATTATACCTGGTGGAGTTGTTATGCTCTACCATATTGACAACAGATGCATCAGTAGCATTGCTACTCTTTGGCTTGTCATTATCCTGCACCTTGAGAGATTCCTCAATGCGCAGATGACTGCCCAACTCAACCAGAGTTAATTCCTCTTTCTCATGTTTCAAGGTATACTTGAAATCTTTCCAAGAAGGAGGAAGTTTATCAATAACACAAGAGACTTGAATAGCCTCATCCATGTGCATATTGTGTTGTGTAAACCTTCCAATTATACCAAGAAGTTCATTGTATTGTTCCATAACTGGTATTAAATCAGTCATTTTGTAATTTGTGAAATTACTTACAAGGAACTTCTTATTTGATGCATCCTCAGCCATATATTTGGCATCCAAGGAATCCCACAGTACTTTGGAAGATTCAAAGTTCTGATAAATATCAAACAGAGAATCAGACATACCATTGAGGATTAGACCTCTGCAAATGTAGTCATCATTATCCCATTTGCTCCTCCTCCTGATCTGCTTCACAGTAGCATCATCCCCATCATCAGGGATAGGAGTGTTTAGCACATACACCACACTCATGCTTGACAGCAAAAAGTGCATCTTCTTCTGCCACCTCCTAAAGTCCACCCCTTCAAACTTATCAAGCTTGGCAAAGTTTGAAGCCATGTGTTTCATTGCAGCAGCAGCCATTGATTATGACAGATAGTTTACTTTGATTGTTGGTGGGTATACGCCCTGAACAGGGTAAGATAATCAGTAGCAACTGCAAATACCACTTGGTGGTTACCAGATATCACTTGGAATCGTGTGATCACTTTCCAAAGTAAACTATTCGACCCTAATTCCTGGGTTACACGAATATCTACTTGGGATAAGACCAAATGTAGTTATAGAATTACACACAATTCAATAACCCTTGCGCTTATAAGTATTTAGCTTAATGCTTGTTTCTGCTGATATCAGTATGATTCTGAGTGTCCCTCATGCTTATGAAGATCATCTCTATTTATAGTAGAGAATACTCACTCCTAGTTAATGGACATTATAAATGATTAACGTCCAATTAATCACCCATAATAAACCTCCATTATCACATGAATAGTGGTTACATGACCAATTAAACATGGTCATAAAGCAGTCATAACAGTCACTTGAATGAGTGAAAGCTGTTACAGATAATCACTGTATAAGTGGGAACCTATTACACTAGCAGTAGGAACAATACACTATCAGTGGAAACCAATCCACTGTCAGTAGGAACCTATCCACTGCTAGTAGGAACCAATCCACTGTCAGTACAAACTTAGCACTATTAGTGCTAACACTGGCTATCAGTACTAACTTAGTACTACCAGTACAAACGACTATCGAGCCAGGGTGTTCAGGGACCTTATGGGTGTACACTCCGTACCTCCTAACCCAAAAACCAGGTGTGAACTTATCCCACAAGTGCACTAAATTTTCCAACACATTTCATGTGAGACGTTAGCAATTCTGATTCCATTCAGTGCAGTGGGAAAGTTGCAAAAGCTTGAAGAGCTGAAAATATCTTATTGCCGATCACTAAGGGAGATATTTGAGATTAAAAGGGTCAACAAGAATGGTAGTGATAGTGCTAATGTTGGTGATGAAATTGGTGATATACTTTCTGGAGTGACGATTCCAAGGTCCGCAAATATAACTTTGCTTGAATTGCCCAACTTAAAGATATTGCGGATTATCAAATGTGACCTTTTGGAACATGTATTGACAAGTTCCACACTTGATAGCCTCAAGCAGCTTGCAGAGTTGACCATAGCTGAGTGTAATGCAATGCAAGTAATCGTGAAGGATGATGGACAGCACAATTCTAAAACTGTTCTCTTTCCTCGTCTAAAGTCCCTTACACTAACCAATTTACCAAATGTCGAAGGTTTCTTCTTGGGGATGAATGAGTTCCGATGGTCAATATTGGATGACGTTAAGATCTATGGTTGCCCAAAAATGAAGACTTTTACATCTGGTCGCTCGATTACTCCAAAGCTCCTCAACATACATATGGGCATTGGCAAGCATAGTCTTGAATGTGGTCTCAACTTTCCATTGTCCAATGCATCACATGAGGTATGTTATTAGCATAATTGCGTCAACAATCATTTAATCTCTGTTTCCTTTATTATTTGGTAGTCTATTCGTTCATACCAATTTCTGTCTCCTTTATTATTTGGCAATTAATTTTGTTTCTGGTCGTGTGTCTACCTGATGATCATTACGTTTGTGTTTCTTCAATAGGAAATTCAGTTCCCTTGGTCGTCTTCAAATTGCAGGCATATCAGAACCAAGTAGCGTTACAGAATGTTGTTATAAGACCGATATCATCTAGCTATCATCGTTGCTTCAGAATGTTGTTACAGAAACCACCGCCTAGCGCCTCTCTCATTCTTATATCAAATGGGGCAAAAAAACGGATCCAATCTACAATTTCAGATCGAGGGTTTTTTTCGATGTTGCAAGTGTTCGGGTATATTTATTAGGTGCGTTATATCTTATTTATAATAAACGAAGTAGGTATCTGTCTAGGGTTTCTTGCGGATTCTTCATCTGCCGCCAAAAAATGGAATAGGTTGATAACGGATCCTGACAAACATTGACTTTTTAATTGAAGGCTGGGAGTTCGGAAGACCAAAAGACGATGACATGATAAAAGTATAACGGAGGTATGTAGCTTTTTACCTTAAAGCCATAATTGTTAAACTTGGTTTTGGGTACTGGGGGGACTAATTTAGTTTAGGAGTGTTTTTTTTCTTCCTGGCAGATTTTGAAGGAACAAAAGGCTTTGGTTCTGAGTGTTTTTAATGAGAGGGTGCAGGTGTGTATTCTGTTTTTATGCTTATGATTTACGGTCATTCAATTTTGTATAGATTCAGTGACCAACTATTTGTAAATTTTCAGGTTGCAAAGGAAAACTGTAATTTATAGATGAGTCTCCTCATGTGACAATGACCTGAATCATATAAGATGCCTAACTTTATCAGTCCTTGCAAGGTGATTGTAACACGGGCCACTTTTTTGCTATGGGGAACGACTAAAAAAACAGCCTAGAGGGGGGCCACTTCAGACTGATAGTGCTCGCAAAAAATATGTGAGTTTATCAAGCTTTTGTGATCTAATTTTCATTTTGAAGCATGAGTTGCATCTTTTTAAAACACCTTATTCAAAGTTGTGGTGTACTTGGGGAAACATTCATCGATCAAATGGTAAAACATAGGTCGACATACAAGATAAATACCATAATAAGATAAACAATATAATGTATCTAACTGAACTTCTAAATGAATTCAAGACCGTTGATCAACTTTCTAAATATTGTGTTATAAATCGTAGGGGGATGATGACGATGACGAGAGGAGGAATCGGCATCAACGTCGTGGACACTATGATGAATAAGCATCAACAATTCATGGTTACCAGTGTTGAATCGAGTTTGGTTCATGTTCTTACTTAACACTAAATAATGAGTTCTTGGGCATTTGCCTATAAGTAATGCGTGGACTGATACTTTTTGTCGATATGTTTCCATACTTTGTATCTGGAGGATCATTGGCAGTGTATGTACATCGCTCCAAAACATGTTCATCAATCCCGTGCTCCAAATTTCAGAATATTTGTTCTAATTTATGGCTTATCCATGTGACAGGTTATTCAGTCATGGTATGTCATGGGACATTTGGGTGCATATAATTCATCTGATTTTCAGGTAATTAACATCGCTTTTATGTATACAAAGCATTACGACTTCATAAACCAAGTAATTTTTCGTTTCTTGATGTGAGGCCAGAAATAGAGTTTAAAGAAGTCACTATGGTTATTTTTTTCCTATTAAGGCTACTAAATGATTTCGCGGCCAATTACTGAAGGCACATGTGTTGTGGTTTTGTTGTAGGTGTAGGCTCATCCTCCAAGCACAATGCTACCGTGAGATTTCAGGAATGGCTACACAGGACTACAACCTGCGCTCTATTTAGCGAGGTGTTATTTAGCTTGGCCACAATGAGAAAAGGTACTTTATTTTTGAACAGCAATAAAATGTATTTAAGAGAGGCAATGTGGCCATGTTTTTCAAGTTTATCAGAATGCGTAAAAGTATAAGGCTGATCAGTTAACTTTTGAAACCTATACAGTTGTCATATTTTGTCAACCAGATGATTAAAGTTTGAACATATTTTCGTTAATGAGCATATATTATCTTTGTTATGAACCGTTGCAGAACTTTAGGTAATGTTCTATGGTAACAAATGGCACAGTTGGATGCGATCAAATTAGTCTTTAACAAGGTAGCATATAGGAAAGGTATGTGTAAGAGCAATTAATTTTATAACTCCTGCCGTAACTACTATGCAAAATGACGAATATATTGGTGTGTCTGTCAGCTATTGAGGTTGATATAAACCAGCTTCCGCTGACTACTTTCTATTGCAGAAAACACTGTTGACAGAACACCCCTCTTAAGGTCAGTTGTATAGTTGCTTTCGTTACCCGCAAAAAATAACAATTACAGTAGCAGATTAGATAATCTAAATTACATTATACATTTACATCTGGCGGCTGCATTTTTGTAGCAAGTGTTGCTATGAGACATTATTCTAACTGTCGTATGTTGTATATGTGCAGTCATTAAAGATGTGGGCGACGATAACAGCTTCTCATAGTAGCAAACATTGCTGGAGTGGAAGAATAAGCAAGTCCAAAAATTCATCCAAAAAATGTATATGTTATTTATTTTCCTGTATGGTAATGCTGATTTTTAGCCAATATAAGCATAAAAGTTGCGAGTAGTCAAGGGAATTTAATTTCACTTCATTGCAAGAATTTTGTGACGGTGTGACAAGAATTTTGTGACGATGCCAGTATTGTTTTCACAAGCAGAACTGAGGAAGTCACAATTTAACATTGATTAAGGCAAAAAAAGGTCTTTATCAATGTTAAACTGTTACAATCTCTTTAACGAATAGCTTTTATGACTGTTAAACTGTTCCTATCTATTTAGGTTTCCAGTTTTCTACAGAATACAGTTATGCTTCTTATGATATTATTTTTGTTTGTGCAGGTTGTCGACCAAAAGTCAAACAAAAACTACATGCTCCTTTGGAGATAAGGCTGTTATTATTAGAGGGTCAGGCTAGGTGGGGAAGGGCTATGGAAGTAAGATGTTGGTGGTTTTCTTTTCTTGGTAGCTTTTTTGTTTATCAGTTGCTTTTGGCGATGCTATGCAGCGTACGTTTTATTTAAATGATGTATTTATACCTCCTTTTGTGTTATGTATTAGCAAAAGTTATTACTGTAGTTATATACATATCGGACGTATACCTTTTATATTACGTTACAAAATAACCGGATGGGAAATGGGTAAAAGCGGCTTCTGTTAACAATGCCTGATCCTTTATGAAAACACCCCCGCCGCAGCGCGGCGTATTTCACTTACTTGTTTATATTATTTGTCGATTAAAGACTCACATAAAAACAGATGCAACAACAATTTTATATTGATCATGACCTTAATAGTCTTTAATTATTTTAGAAAGAACCCACATTTATCTTCATATACAGCTTAATCTTGTACGCATCCTAAAAAAGTCTACTGTCTTGTAATCTTGTTCCTTGAAATTTCTTGAACTTAAGTTGAATAAATTTCCCCGTATATTATATGAAAATAGCTATTGACAAGTCATTGCGAGTAAAGTTTGTATGAACTATGTGTAGCTAGCATTTGGTGCACAAGTCAAAGTTTGTAACTTAATTGGTACTTTAATTATAACTATGTATGTCAATATACAAGTGGATTGTATTATTAATCTTCCCATATATCCATAAAGTGTAAAGAACCCGTCTTCATTTCTGAAATGTTTTCTACAATATAACAATATCTCGAACGGTTTGCCCCTGAAAACTTAAAATTTTGCAAAAGGTATTTGTATTAAGGGTGATTGTGTTGGAATTATATAACATGACAATCAAATAAATAATCACAAAACATCAAAGTATTCAAGCGGAAGCGTATAGGATTTATTAATGAACAATTAATTAACATAAAAGAATATGCGTACCTTTTCTTGATTCTAGCCGAACAAGAATCAAATCCACAAACTAGCAATTAGGATGAACCCTAATTAGGGTTTATAGGATTATAAGAATTACCCCTTACCGTTTTGTAATTCAATCCAAGATAATAACAAAAGTATGTTATTACTATGTTCTTGTACACACGTACTAAACCGAATTAAAGTAATGCTAGTTTTATCAAACAAAATAACTTGGTTTGTGGAAAAGTAATGGATCGACACCCACAAGGGTTGTGCGATCGTTTTGGACAAGAAAAACACACAAAACAATTCTTAGGGTTTAGCTAATGAGCACAAGAGATGGAAAAATAAAACCCCTAGCCTTGTTTATATACCCAAGCAAACTTGGTGAACAAGTTGGTTTTCTTTCCTTGTTTTGATCCTTGGCCGATCGGTTTATGGCATCCCATAGGGATTCCGGAACCTTCCCAACTTTTGCAATTTAGTCCTTTTCCAAATACCTTTAACGTCCGTTAGTCCATTACATTAATTACTTAACGTCCGTTAGTTATTTCGTTTAATAAATAAATAAATACAACGTTTATATTTAATTATTTAACTTTAAATTCTCATACGTAAAGTGTGCAATCCCATAGTCTCGAGTTCGATCCTAACTCACGTCTACTAATTTATATCCATAAAACCAACAGCTCCCACTTGGATATATCTTAATAGAGTGATCACATTCGGTTAGCATCTAGCAACACTTCGATGCCTCTAGTACAACTCGAGCAAGGCTCCTGGAAAACCTTTTAATGATTTCACATTATTATTATCCTTTTGTTTCTAATACCATGTTAAATAAAGATATGGAATTAAGTCATTCTTTATCCAACTATTCTGTTTCTCGTTATTAGTGATTGAGCAAGATTACCAAATCTTCTGAACATATTCAGGGGAGATTTTGGGTGTGGCCACACAAACATCTTGTCAACCCTACGAGGGGCCCAGCAGTATTAAACTCCAAAATAAATTTGAAGGAACAAATTCTATCTTGACTACGAGAATAACCCACAAACTTTGCAACACTTCAGGAAACAACCCTTATGACTACCAGTTACGTATAGCGTTAAGTTGTTCCACAGAAGTGCACTACATTCATGACACTTATCTGGTATCTCAAGTCTGAGGATAACTATTCATAATTTACTTATAACAATATCCACAAAGTAAATTATGTAGTTGGGATAAGTCCTATATTCAATTCATTGAATATCATCTGAAATTGGTATGCATTCTCATCAATATACTTTCAAGTATATTCTATCAAATCACTCAGATTTGTCTTAATTTAACGATACTCCCATATCATTAATTGACAACGGACGCTTTAGAATAAATAAATTTATTCACGGATTAAACATGCAAATATAGGATACAATATATTATAAAATCAAACATACCAAGTATTTGATTTATTATAACAATTGTTTAACATCCCTTATCCAAATACCAAATAGATCAATGCATGAAAATTCCAGTTGATGAATTATGCCTCAAGTAATGACAATCATACTTGTTGACAAGACATAAATCAACCAACTTGATCTATCATAATTTTGAGAATACTTATTTCAAGAATTCAATTAGTGAAGTCCTTGTATGTGTGCATTCACCAATCCACATAATAATTCATAAAGTGTGTGACATCCTCTATCACCAATTTATGACAATTTAAACTTTCAAACATTTTAAAGTTTAAAGTATTCTTATTCTTTTAATGTATAATGCAACTGTGCTCTTAGTAACACAACCAGTTCACATGGCCATTAACAAGGATGAAATCCTACCATGACTAGTATTGAGTGTCATCTCAATTAAACCAGCATCATTGTATGCAAACAACAATATGCTCATTAAAACTCCGTAAACTTTAATATCTTATTGTGTAATTTTTGATGTTTTCCTAACTTTCAAGTTTAAAGCTGATGACAATTTGCACAACATTTGACATATTGTTCATCCATAGAATCTAGGAGCAATTCCAGGCTGAGGATGTAATTCTTTTAGAATATTCATTACACAAGTTATCTAATAACTTTTAGTTAGATATCAATGTTGTCAAATCATCTATCATTTAAGAATGATACAACAATTTGAATACACTACATAATGTACATGATGAATCTACAGGTCAAACTTAGATTTCATTCATGTTCTATCTTGTCACAAGATATTTATCCATTTCCCAAATGATATATCATGTTTTTATTAGAATCATTATTTTACTGCACATGTTTATTAATAATAAATATATTTTCAAGGTTGTATGTTTTAATTCTTAAATCTTACAAGTGAAGTTTCATTCCAATTTAAGACTTAACATTTAGTTTACAAGGAATGTTACTTCTCATATGTTATACAACATATAAGATTTAAAACCTTAACATAATACTCCCACTAGCTTTCAGGAATACTTAAAATTTATCTTATTTCAATTATAAATCAAAACTAGAATTTAATAATTAAATATAAGAATAATTTCATAGATGCATGCATTTATCCATTCATGAATTATTGCACTTCGTACACTACCAAAGATTATATGAATTCAAAAAACCTTTCAATTACTTACCGTCCTCGCTCAAGTAATTCTTCAAGAAAGAGTTTTGATATTCCATTGTCATATTTCATATTAATGAAAACAAGTATGACAATTATCATCTTTATATATTTAATGTGTCTAGAAAAGAATATTCAATCATAATTAATTGCTTAAGTATGATTAATAATTTTGTCATAAAACATGCATTAAATATGTGTACACTATTGTCCATATGATTTCTACATAGAAATTCAAACCACTAGGGTTTTTCATCTTTTTGAAGAAACTCATTTCCATTCTCTAGTCTAACTATCAAGATAAACCATATTTCCAAAATTTATTATCTTTATGGACAACATCTATAACATTCATAGTATGAGTAATTTACCCAATTCAATATTTGGTAATCCATCATAATGATTATCAGGTTTACTAGAATCCTGTAACTCATGTTCTTCTCAGCATATAAATCAAATATCTGAGATATCCTTGCAGATCTATGAATGAAAATTCCATCATCTTGAGGTCTATCATTTACATGTCTAACCTCATCATGATATTTACTAGTGTGTTTTAGAAGATTATGTATCTTGTAATTTTATCTTTCAAGATAGAAAAACTCCCACTTGCCTTTTGTAATATATAGACTATCTATATATACTTAGCAGTTAGAGCAAAACTACATTGTTCTCTTTTTGGGACATTACAAATACACATTGATAATTCCTGACTTTAGTTTGTTAATAACCTATTCATAAGTAGTTTAACAAATTCAGAATCTTCAATTTTTATAAAACTTAATGTGATTCATCACATTCCATAATAAAATGGTGTTTTATTAATCTTCTAGGTTGGAGTCATATTGAGTATATTCAATCCATACTGAATTTTCTAACCTTGTTACTTTTTAAGAAAGAAGTTATGATTATCTTGAATCAAACAAATCAAATAGAATTTGATTCTCCTAACTGAAAATACCATCAACTTGTGGTATTCATTAGAATTAATATTGTAAGACAATCTAACAAGATATAAGATAAACATATTCCTTTTGGCTTACCTATTTACCAACTAAGTCAACTTAATGGTATAATAGACTTTTCAAGCCAATTACATGCTTTATAACACAAGTACCTTTTAACCAAGTCACTTCATATCCATGTTTCAACAAGAAACATAAACTGTTATAATCCCATTATACGTTATAAATCATTGATCAACTTAATGACTTCTTGTATATGTCTTAATTAAAAAACATGACAAGTTAACGTCTTACTTTATTATAAGTCTTAAAAGACTTTATGTTTATGTCTTTACAATGAATCATAAACATGTTTAACTAAAGTAATTATGAACACAACTCTTGGTTTCAATAGTAATTTCAAGTTAATTTATTTTTACTTCACAATAATGTAGCACTACATTATTTTTCATTTATGTCATTCCAAAATACATAAATAAACAAATTGAAGTAGGATTAGATTACTTCATTTATGTCATTCTAATAATACATAAATATCTAATTTGAAGTAGTCTTATATATCATTTTGACACAAGTTCTAAATACTTGTCTAATTTAGAAACTGCAAATATGTCCATGCAAGGTCTAACTTCACATAGAGATTTACTTTGTTGTTGCAATCTCGCCAAGTTCTCACATGACGTAAATTGCAACACCAAGTGTTTCTTGAATTAGATATGTACAAGTTATATTAGAATGTTGGACTCTTACCTTGCAGTCAAGAGAATCCATTAAATCATATACCTATATGTTGTCCCTTGCACACAATATAGATTTCTCCCACTTGTGCATTGAACAATATCATGTATCAGATAAACAACACGACATATGTTTGTTTATGTGACTAATATGATTGTGTCATTGATATTAGCATAACTAGTAGATGTAGAGCCACTTCATTGTCTAATAAGGAAACATTCATGACTATCCTTGAAAACATAAGTGTCTACAAGTGGAAAGTAATTATCTTAAGACATTCTAGAGATAATCTGGGTTACTACCAAGATGACAAAGCTTGTAACTCCCACTGAATAAGAGATCATTACATTAATTCCTTATTCAGTAATAAGAACACAACACTCCCACTGAATTTGACAACATTGTAAGTGTTTCATTTACCAGTGAAAGAAAATAGTGTATTATTTACTTCCTACACCTTTGAGAAAGTCCATACATAACAATTACAAATGTACTTAAAAAAATGTATTCTACTATGTAGATGATGAATTATTCATCAATGCTATTAACTTGAAATAATTGGGCATGCAATTTCTTTCTTAATAGTTCTACTATTCAAACAATTGTAAGTAGTACTTTTAAATGGTCAAAGCACAACAACTAGATAAAATATGCTAGTTTGTCGTTTACCAATTATACAGTAATTAGTCTAGCTTCTAATTTAATAACTCAGAAATATGCAATTTTCTTAACTATTAAAATTTGCTTACGAGTTATGTATTTTGAATTTAGACAATTCTAATTGTTCTATCATACCTTTCTTCATTCATGAAAAGGGATAGGGTTGAATCTCACTCTTTCGCGTGAAAAGAGGACTAGGTTTATTCTTTTAGTAACGTTGACTCTACTAAAACCCTTACAGGTGTAGATCAATTTTACCAATACAGGAATAACCTACGTTTACGGTTTAATGTTGCATTAATACATTTAAAGAATTAGCAAAATTCAATTTTAGTATTTTCGATAATTAAACTTTTCAAGAAAATAAAATACCCAAGGTAATATTCATATAACCATAGAATTTTCTCGAAAAACTAGGATCCAAATTATCATAGGTTCATTACATCAGTTGATCTGCTAGCAACGAACGCATATAATAAGGTAATCTGTCGAACATTAATTGGCAAACAATTTCCAACTCCTAGATCATTATGGGATTTATATTTTCCAAGGCTATTGCAAATATAAACATGTTTTATCTCATCTTATGCCATTGAGTCCAGGTCTCACTTCCTACTCAACTTAAGTGTCTAACTTAAAGAACTGCAAATATGTCCATGTAAGGTCTGACTTTACATAGAGATTTACCTCTCCATTACAATCTCGCCAAGTACTGTCATGACGTAAATTGCAACTTCAAGTGTTCCTTTTAATTAGATGGCATATTCTTAATTTAAAAGGGTACTAGTTTTGATTTTATGTGGTCAAATCAAATATGTACAAAGATGTCATGCATTCATCTTGTAGCATAAATTTATCAAAAAACTTTTTATTACCAATTCATAAAGATCAAATTATCAAAGTTTTGATTGAGGTATTGGGTTCACCAATCAAGGAATTTAGTGTTAATTATCATCCATTATACCGTACTTTTGCATAAGTGTAAACACTTAGTGTTTCGGATAATTACCACCGAAGTGGCGCATGGAATTAAAACTAATTCGCCCTTAAGATGAGCTTGTACTTTTATGGCTTACTAAGTAGCTCCATTCGAACTTACAGAGGGCAGAGGACCAGGTAAGCGCAAAAGCATAACCTTAGACATCCTTTCAGTGTGACTGTGCGCACTTCTTAAATAACCCCTTTATAGTTCATTCTAATGGGTGAGCCGTTCAGTCATTGTACCAAAGTCACCAATCAATTAAACTTTTGAAAACTTAACTCTTCCAAAACAAATCAAATTTCGCCATTTTTTAGTCCGTATTATTTTTCTATTCAAAATTACCCTTTGCTTAAAACTGTATAACATAATAAACAAACAAGTAACAAATAAAAAAATAAACTACTAAACAACAATTCGCACATAATAAACAATTTATACGTGTAAACAAGTAGCCACATGCAACTTATTCGATAAAACCCTATTAATAATCAATATCTAGGTTAAATTAATGTATATATTAATTAGGGCTTTCACTCTCTCAATTGAGAGTGAGCCACATACATCGACGAATCGATTGCGTAAACCCATAATTAATGATATACCAAATTGCACATAATTGATTCATTAATATACATAATTGGAGTCTTCCCCAATTCAAGATTTATCGTAATTAAATATGTCTCAACAATTAAACAATTATCAAAGCAACTTATCCATGACTAACATGCATGTATAATCATGGATATCATAACAATTTATACAAATAAGTCACAAGATCGCATATAAAAATTCCATGACACATAACAAATTATTCACGAATTAATCACGTAATCAACATTAATTCTAGGTTTTAATAAGGTTAGCAAACAATTTTCAAAACCCTAATAATTTTTAATGTGTCGACATTAAAAAAAATATGGGGAACGCCCCAATTTTTATAAAAAAAATTCGACCCAAAAAAAATATAACATAAACCCTAGATTAATAATATCAAACAACATACAAGTATTTGTTTTATTACGCGTTTATGTAATTAATTACTCATTAAAAACCAATGACTCGTGATGCCACTGTTGGAATTATATAACATGACAATCAAATAAATAATCACAAAACATCAAAGTATTCAAGCGGAAGCGTATAGGATTTATTAATGAACAATTAATTAACATAAAAAAATATGCGTACCTTTTCTTGATTCTAGCCGAACAAGAATCAAATCCACAAACTAGCAATTAGGATGAACCCTAATTAGGGTTTATAGGATTATAAGAATTACTCCTTACCGTTTTGTAATTCAATCCAAGATAATAACAAAAGTATGTTATTACTATGTTCTTGTACACACGTACTAAACCGAATTAAAATAATGCTAGTTTTATCAAACAAAATAACTTGGTTTGTGGAAAAGTAATGGATCGACACCCACAAGGGTTGTGCGATCGTTTTGGACAAGAAAAACACACAAAACAATTTTTAGGGTTTAGCTAATGAGCACAAGAGATGGAAAAATAAAACCCCTAGCCTTGTTTATATACCCAAGCAAACTTGGTGAACAAGTTGGTTTTCTTTTCTTGTTTTGATCCTTGGCCGATCGGTTTATGGCATCCCATAGGGATTCCGGAACCTTCCCAACTTTTGCAATTTAGTCCTTTTCCAAATACCTTTAACTTCCGTTAGTCCATTACATTAATTACTTAACGTCCGTTAGTTATTTCGTTTAATAAATAAATAAATACAACGTTTATATTTAATTATTTAACTTTAAATTCTCATACGTAAAGTGTGCAATCCCATAGTCTCGAGTTCGATCCTAACTCACGTCTACTAATTTATATCCATAAAACCAACAGATTGTCCCAGGAACAAAGAAGGTAGAGAACACGGATAAGGGGAAGGCAATCTTGGAATAGAAGTGGTAGTCAATACTCGTCTATATATGGACATATGGTACCATATATTGGTGATGGGTAATCTTTTGAATCAAAGTCAATACCGCTTATTGGCGATGTGTAATCACATAAATGGTAAAAGATACATTGGGTTGAAATCTAACCCTTATGTAAGTAGGTCAAAACACATGTAGCATGTCCGGGCAGCTACCTCAAGGAACTGATCTTGACCTATTAAGTAGTGCAACGAAGAACAGTTGCAGAAGGTAGGTATCAGAGAAGAGTGTTTTAAGCAATCAAACCATATGTCAAGTTTTTACAACAAATAATGAACATGTCTCTATTGTTGGTCTATCTGTCATTGGCAAGAGCACACTTTCCAAAGACGTGCTTGCTTTAACATGATACCTGTCACCGTGGATACTACTTGAACCACTCGTGAAGCTATTTTGACAAACCTCAAATCTCATTTGGAGCGTGCTCAACTCAAAATGAAAAAGTGGCTGATAACGGAGACCAGAAGAATTTGAACCAAGTGACTTAGTACTTGTGAAGTTGTGAAGCTTCAAAAACACTCTGGCCAACCGTCTCTCAAACAAGTTATCTCGAAAATACTTGAACCCTTTAAGGTGGTTCATGCGGTAGGCAAGGTTAGTTACCAACTTTTGTTACATGTCGATGCTAAAATCTATGATCTTTATCATGTCTCTCTTCTTAAATGTTTTCATAGCATGACTAATGAGACAGCCCCAATGACCATGTGGCAAGGGAAGGATAACCCAAATGACACCACAAGCTATTGTACAAATAAGAGAGGCAGACACATTACTAGATGTACCAAAGCAATATTTAGTTCAGTGGCGAGGCAAAGCTCCTGAAGAAGCCACCTGGGAACAAGCTGATGTGTTTCATATACCACTTATCCTCAACACAACCTTGTCGACAAGGTCAATGTTGGGGAGGACATTAATGTCAAGCACGAGAAAGTTGAATTGCCTAATGAAGGTGATGAGTTGTTGACTAATTAATGATCAAACTGAGGTGGCAACAACAAATCACTTGGTTGATCCACAACCTCAAAGTGTGACTGAATTAGGAATAGGGAAAACGTTGAAAACAAAGTCAGTGAGACTTAAGGACTTCATGGTTGAATTCAAGTGAACCAAGGTTTATAGTCAACTAGTGCACTAAGAAAATATACTCTGTATATGAAATGGCTATATATAGCTAAAGAGTATTTACTTTTTGAGAATAGAAAACAATGAGTTAACTTTATCATCCCTCATCTCACCAACTCACACGATTATGAAGCAACTGCAGCAAGGTTTATTATCTTACTGTACACATCACCACTTTAAAACACAACAATTTATTCTTAATCCGTTGTAGAATCCAAAAAAATCTACAAACAGGCTGTAGAATTATAACTAACGACAGTTTGCTGGTATAATAGTAAATGATTTCTACTCATGCATTTCATAAAACCCCTGGTGGGTGTCGCCTATAGAAAAGATTGAATATGAACTGTTGCTAATAGAAAGACCAAATAAAAGTTACAATCTATATAGGGGACATGTAGTTTGACATATAAATTATTATAATAAAAGTTTTTTTATTGGACTACCATGACCAGTCGATACGATAATCCTCAAACAGGCACAAGGCCCCACCATGCTGTGATACAGTTGGGAGGTCTTGGAACATACTCAAGTCTCCTGCTTCTTGATCAAAATCTTCATCACAAACAACTCTTACACCCATCTCCTTCACTTCAATTCCTTCATCCTCATAAAAACAAAATGTTACAGAATTCTTTGCTTCCTTCAATTTCCGTATTTCACTTGTCGTATAATGCAACCATATCATATATGACTCATCGATTCTTATTGGCTTACCCTCAAAATATTCTTCATAGTAGAATGGCCAGCATCCTCCCAAATCAGCTCCATCAAAGTTTTTTACTTCGTATCCAAAATCTGTGGAAGGTTTTTTTCTTTTAAAAACAACACAAATTCCATATCCTCTTAACTTACTGAAGCTCCAATCTAATGGTAATTCGACCATTACATGATTTCCCATACTTTGATTTGTAAACCAATTTGGAATGCTATTTCCGTCGTATATTATATCCATATTCTTATACAACCTTCCTGGCAAACGGAACAATCCACGTATGTTATTCTGGATACCCGCATAACGAAGGAAAGAAGAAAATTGGTTTGTAGAGGCTTGAGAAGTAACCGATGAGTCGAGACACTCAGTCTCCGATATCGATACCTGGCTATCAATGGCATGATTCTTAAACAATTTTGGACAATTTCTAAAATTAATATCTAGAGAGTGCTTGCGTGCTCCCAACACTTTTATTAACGAGGTGCAATCACATGCACTAAGATCAAATACACTATCGGGAAGTTCCAGCAACACTTCCAGCTTCTTGCAACCATCAACATAAAGTCTTCGAAGATGAGAAAGTTGACTCAAACTTCCAGGCAAGCTAGTAAAATTGTTCCCTCTTAAGTTTAGATGTTCTAAACATGATAAGCCTCCAATGCTCTCAGGCACTTGTACTAAATTGCAGTAGCTGAAATTCAGGGACTTCAACATATGTAAACCTGCCAATGACACTGATCTTTGGGGATGTTGTTGGTTCCGTATGAAACCAGAGATTGAAGTCCAGCATCTAGACCAAAAGGCTTCAGGCAGTTGGTTGACATTTGAGCATCCCGAGAGATTCAAAACCTGAAGAGAATCCATTTCCACTTTGCTAGGAAAATTGCTAACCCGTGTGCAGTCTTTCAAATTTAAGACAACAAGCTTCTTAAGCATTCCAATAGATGGGTGCACTGTAGCCAAATTCACACAACCTTCAAGATCTAGCTCTTCAAGACTTGTAATCTCTGAGAAGTCAGGGGTGGTTGTTAGGCTACAACAGTACCTAAGCTTCATTACTTTCAACCTTCTAAAACACTGACATGTGGAAAGAAGATGAGTTATTGACTCATAAAGTGTCGAGCAGAAAAAATGTAAGAACAAGAAAATACCTTTGGTATTGTCCAAAAATATTTTATATGGCTGTAAGATAGATCAACGCTCACAATGTTTTCCGGATAGAAATCGGAAGGTAAGTACTTGAAAGGGCATCCATGCCAATAAAACAAGCTTAGCTCATTGGACAAATAATGCAAATTTCCTGAGAAGATCACGTTGTGGCCCTTCAATTCAAGTTTCCGCTTAGATACCTTTTCCTCTTGATAGATTTTCAGGATCCGCAAATTTTTCATAAGTGCAAAATCATTAGCATCTATGTGAACCTTTTGACTAAATTTCTCTGACGAAAGGACTAGAACTTCAACTGCTTCAGTTATTGACACCTTGAAAAGCAAGAACATGTAGCTTCATCAGGATATTTTGCTAATACTTTAATGTATTAATGTAGAGAAAAAGAATCATAGACCACTACTTACCTTCTTTTCACTCAATACATTGTAAACTTCAGATGAATTCCACAATCTCCTCTGTTTCCCAGTCATGATAGATTCCTCATGAATGATTTCCCTTGCCATTGCTTGAATCAAGTCATGCATTTGAAGTGACATGTCACTACGGATCGTAATTAATGACTTATCAACTAGAACTTGCATGTTTGTAACTGCAAAATAGTTACAGCCATCTAGTACGCTTGCTACAAAATCCGTGTTTTCTCCAATGAATAAACATGCAATATCAAGTAAGATATTTTTCTGATGGAGGTCTAGCCCATCGTAACTTAAACGAAGCACTCGTTGTATCTTTTCATTAGGATGTACTTTGAGCTTGTCCAGTTCATTAACCCACTGATCCACAGTTTTGCCGTATAAAAAACGACCGAAATGTTTGAGGGCCAGAGGGTGACCTTGCACATAGTTCACAACTTTCTGAGAAACTTCTTTGAATTCTATAGAAAAATCGTTTTCTTTAAAGGCGTAGGAACGGAAGAGCTCAAGAGACAGATCCTCATCTAAAAATTTCATGTCATGGATTTCATCCACTCCATGAGATCTTAGCAACTGTTTATCTTTACTTGTGAAAATAATCAAACTTCCTGGCCAAAACCAACTAGCTGAACCTACTAATGCCTCTAACTGCTCATGATCATCTACATCATCCAAAACAAGCAGGATCGATGACATCATCTTCTTTATCAACATAATCCCTTGACCGACACTCGATATCTTCAAAGCTCTTGTTTTCATGATGTTATCAATAAGTTGCATTTGGACTTGAGTTAGGTCTTGCTGTTTTCGGACATCTTCACAAAAGCAACTTCCTTCAAAGTGGATATGCATCAAGTTATAAATAGCTTTGGCAAGGGTGGTCTTTCCTATTCCACTTATACCACAAATACCAAGCATATTAACCTTATGTGACCCAACGAAGCGTGACAAGTTTAATTTGTCAAAATGGAAATCTATGCCAACAAGGTTTTCACCAACATGCAAAGGCCCGTCACATAATTTTTTGAGTATGTCTTTGGAGATGCAATCGATGAACTTATACTCAAACCTGTTAACCACAAAGACACAATAAGTAAGAGAAACTACATAGTGTTCAGCTTTAGTAGAGCTACAAGAAAAACAAGAAATTAATTAACCCATTTGTCATGTCCTGGAGATCCCATCCAGATAAGTTAGCCGCATTGGATAGAGCTTCCCTCCATTTATCCACCTCTGTTCTATTTGAAACATCATGTTTGGAAAATGCTTCAGCATAGCTCCCAGTTTGTTTCCTCACTACATCAGGTTTAACATCATAAAAGATTATTTGAACCTCGTGTTCAGGCTTTCTCATTTGCTTGCACTCGAGTATTTTGACAAGTTCCCTCAGACACCATGTTGAAGAAGCGTAATTTTTGGAGAAGATAACAATCAAAAACCTTGATTCTTCAATGGCTTTGTAGAGATGAGGAGATATCTCTTCTCCTTTAGGCAATTCGTTGTCATCTCTAAAAGCATGAATTCCTTTTTGCTTGAAATCATTGAATAGATGATCAATGAAACTTTTACGGATATCTTCACCTCTAAAGCTTACAAAGACATCATATTTCCATCGATGAGGAATGGAAGAAGCAGCCATGATCAATGATATGCAAGCAGCTGGATTTCCATGTAAAGATTAGCCCAACGTAACATTTTACTAAAACAGTAATGTAACATGTAGACGTAAAATGAATTGAGCATGAAAGAATCATCAAGTGCAGGGCATATGCTGATAACTTCACTAACAGAGTACTTTTTAATGATTCACTTGGTTACTAGCTCAATCAAAGTAGACTTGAACTATGTCATATAGTCGTTGTATAGATGAACTATTATCCCACTTACTCTAATCAAGTGTTAGTGACTGTGTTTCAAACTTGATTCTTGTAAGATTACTTTCTATCATTATTTTTCTAAATTGTTCAATTAGTTTTAACCTTCCTTTTATCAAGTTTCGCTTTAAACCATAACTGAACAATTTAGTTACATGGGATTAATAAGCTGACTCACTAAAACATGGTATTAGTACACAATAATCTATTCTAGCTTTCTAAATGATAAACATATCGTTTCTTAGATGAAGGGATTATTAAATAAAAAACCTGGAAATAAGCAAAAAGTAGATTATGACTTACTGAATTTCTAATGGATTAAGAAGCAGATGATAAGAGTGCAATCAATAATGGAAGCCCAAGTTAGAATTCTACTCTCAAACAACAATTTAAGTAATGCAAATGGGGTGAACTTAACTCAAACAACAATTCTAATCCCCAAGGTATTAATAAAAGTTTTTGAAGAGCAAAAAAAGAGACTTTTATAAGCACAACTTTTCAACTCTTATAAATTACATCGCCATGTTTCAGTTTATAGAAATTAACAGCTTTATTTTTAATGTTGCAATGGGCTACATGTGTATGCTTTTTTCTTTGTTGACAAAGTTAAAGACCAACACTTTAATTTGTGAAACTAAAACGCACTACAACAAATTGATCATTTGTACACACTTTTTTCTTCACACTTTATACACCGTGAACTTTATTTTTAAGATATTCACACTTATAAGTGTGTTAAAACTATTCGCACTTATAAGTGTGATAAGCATCAAGCGTCATATAAAACTTCACACTCTTAGTTGTGAGAAAAAAAGCTCACACTTAAGTGGGTGAAATAATTTAGGTATAATGTTTTCACAGTTTAAAGTGTGAAGAAATATAAGAGAATAATTCACACTTTTAAATGTGAAGCAAGTGTTATTTCTTTTCACGGTATAAAATGTGAACATATACAGTTTCATACATTTAGTTGGAATAACTTCACACACGTCAAAAGCGTGAGGTTTTATTATATTTATGTATAACAAAAAAATTACAAAAAGAATAAATAAATAAAAAGTTTTTTTTTTTTTTTTTTTTTGAACAAAAATAAATAAAAAGTTCACTACTCCCCCTTTTCATAAATATCTCAAATAAAGAAATGAAACCCTAGCAGACGATCGTCGGCATCGCACCGCCATTGCATAGCCATCATCACCGTCGAGATCACCGTCGTCATCACCGTCGCGACATCGAGATCACCGTCGTCATGCCTTCACCATCGCCGTCGTCACGCCGTCACCTTCACCGCCGTCACACCGTCACCCTCACAACCACCGCCATCGTCTCCGTTTCAGAGACGTCTATAAGGTTAATTTTTGATTTATCATTATCAATCATCTCTCTTATGGCTTATTTCATTCAAAAATGGAATTGTTGTTCGATTGAGTTTGTAAGTGTTGAATTTCACTTGTGAAGTCTATGTAGAAACTTCTGATTATAGCGTTTGAAAATCTAATTATTTTATTGATGTAGGAGCGTTTAGTGCTTACTAGCATTTAGCGTTTAGAGTTAAAAATGTTATTTACAACAAAATTTGAAAGTAGTTATGACAAATTATGATTGGAATATCATTTTACGAAATTTGGATTATGTGTCTCTGTAGTTTTAAAACTTTGTTTTTGTAGTATGTTTTCAAATAATTACACGTAGAATGGGTATGCGAATGTAGTTAGTGGAGGCCAAAGTTAGTAGCTAGCTTTGTGATACCAATGAGTAATATTACTTTTAATATTTGGTTCAGAATATACAGTTGTGCATTCCAACTGTTACAGTGTCTCAAAGGCTCCTTATATTCTTACGTATTATTTGAATTTGTAGGAGAGTTTAAGAACGTTGATGCTGGTTTCACATCCTGTTTTTTACTGTTTTCCTATAGAGATATGCTTATTCATAGTATACAAACTTATTTAGAGATATGCTTTCTCTATTGCAAGTACCGGTTAAAGTTAGGAGATGGTAATTTCGAGCCACTTATCTATAAATGGGTCAATTTGGGATAAGTTTAATCTCTAACGGATCAAATGGCTAAACTTTAAAACTGGTTAAAAAGGAAAATGGTTGAAAGCCACTTAAAAGTTAGTCTTGGAATAACACAATCTTTGTAATCACAGTTATCACACTATTTTTAAACGTGTTTTCGTGTCATCCTGAACCGCGCAAAGAGTATTACCCCTTTTGACCCGTTAGTTAACTTGCCCAACAGGGTGAATCGCTTTGATCAGTTTTCTTTTTAGAAACTCTTTTGACCCTACTTGAGGAGTTTAACAATCGGAATTAAAATTAAACATGAATCCCCCACCTTACATACAAAGGGCCTTTTAAAGTGGTTAGGTGTTGTATGATGTCAAAATTGATTATATTGCCTGATTTTATGGTGGTTTCTCGTCCTGATTATAATGTGACATTCTCAAGTTGTTAAGGAAATTATCAGATGTATATACTTGAATGTTTTGTTGTTACGGAATAAGCTTTAGATGACATTTTCTGTTGTTGTGCAGATTAGGTTTAGTGCTCCACAAGGTTGTGGGAAGACTACATGGTCTTCGCTCTAGACTAACTTTTCTAATCTTCATGGCGGAAATGTACAGAGTAACGATGTACTTTTGTAGACATTGCTCATTAATTACCCTTGTCGAGAGGTTACTGTATGGAAACTTGTGTGGACCCATTAACCATTGATTTTAATACATATAGTAGATAACATATCTGAATGAAATTGCTAATGGTTTGACAGAATGTTGATGAATAACAGAATGTTGCGATTTTAACTTTTAAATTGTCTGCAAATCTAAGATTCTTAAAATTGATTATTAATGCTTGCTTGTCTCTTTTTAAAGGGAAAATCATGGATCCCGAGCTGCTGTGCTTGATAACCTGGATGGCATCATGGAGCGGGTCTCGATACAATGGCACAGCTGCCTTTCTGAAGAAAGTAAGTTTTTTGATTTTGGTTGTTGTTTTTCTGGTCTTAAAATGTCTTGTTAATCCTTTATGACATTCGTTTGCTACAAATCTTTACTGATGAGTAGTTGAGTACCGAATTTAACATCTGTTGTACATGGTGGATAAATATAGTATAAGTATTCACTATATAACATCTGTTGTACGTGGTGGATAAATGACATTCGGGGTGAAAATTGCGATTATTGGATGAGTTGTGTAACGGGTCAAAACGGGCGGATCATGTTGGCCCAAACACTCCTCGTTTACATTTTTTTCTAGATGATTTAGGAGGTTGTATTTATCACAAATACACCTTGGGGGATTTTTCAACTTATTCAGATATTTGACCCTTTATCTTTGAAACTAGTTCGTCCTCATTTTCTCATATACTGGATTTTGTGTAACATACCTTACTGTCTTTATATCAGGCTGTGTGGATGCAGTAGCTGATGAGGAGAACCAAATGCAAGTGGTACTTGAGAAGAACTTTGGCCTCAGGTGGTGATATGCCTACACACTATGGACTTAGGTTGATGTTGTCATTGGATTGAAGTTTAACCAAAGTTTTCGAAAAAGTGAGTATGCTTTTAAATGCATTCTACGACTTTTAATACAACTAACAGAATGAATAAAGTTGCATTATATCACTACTATTATTTGTGAATCTGAAAACGTGTTTATTGAATTAACATGGTTGAGATCGTAAAGGAAGGATCAGTTTAGAAGCCCAGTTCAGAAGTCAAGCAACTTTGGTCACGAACACCTGGTTCTTTTTGTATGCGTCATGTCGATATGTGTATTTAGAGATATTGTATTGATATTATTAGCGACGTGCTTATATTGATTGTATCAAAGAAAATGCAAGTTATTTTAAGTTTCTGCTTGTATTGATTGCATCGACTTTTGTATGCTGTAACTAATATAATTTGTGACAAGCTATAGTGACGACCCTAATTTTTGTCACTAAACAGCTTTAGTGATGTCTTTTAGACTTTTAGTGACAAACCCTGTCGTCACTAAAGCCAAATTTTTTTGTAGTGCATTGTTTCTAAATCCTCACACTTAAAAGTGTGAAGAATTAAATGCTCACACTTAAAAGTGTGAAGAATTGTTTTATAATATCACATTTAAAAGTGTGAAGAACTAAAAGCTCACACTTAAAAGTGTGAGGAATTGTTTTTAAAATTTTCACACTTAAAAGTGTGAAGAATTCTTTCAAAAGCATCACACTTGAAAGTGTAAACTTTTTATATATCTTCACATTTAAAAATGTGAAATTATTTGCTACACCTAATTGGTTCACACTTAAGCTAAGTGTGAACTTTTTAATTTCACACACTTTAAAGTGTGAAAATATGCTTTAATAAGTGTGAGTAATTAACTATTTTGTTGTAGTGACGTATATGTGAAATTTTGGACATAACACAAGGACTAAACCTGTACACTACCATGATATAAACACGTCTTTATGAGTCTTGCAAAAACACTTAAATATTTTATGATGGCAACTAATAGCCTTAATAAATTTTTAAATAGGACCTACATAATGACGTCTTTTTTATATAATCATATTAGTACGCAAGTCTATTTTCTAGTAAACTTCCTCCTAATTACTTGAGGAATAAAGAAATCAATTGAAATGTTTGACCTTAAAAGTGAACATTTCACACATAAAACAATCAATATGGTAGGTGGTTAGGTGGATGAGTGTAAAAAGCAAAGAAGCAATTACATATATACATACCAAAATTTGCATATTTGCATATGTAACCAAAAAATTAATAAGTCGTTATATATCATACATTGAAAACTTGTCTTTTAAAAAACCATTCAAATATTCAAATTTCATTTGGTATAAAATTATTTCTGCAGTTTATTGACATCAAAAGTGCAATCCTTACAACTTCGAAAATATAGACACAGACCCTATATTGCTGGTCCTGTATTGCTGTTGGAAACATTTAGTTCCCATATCATCTCTACTTGAAATGATACAACTAAACGAGTTAACTGAGCAAATAGTACCATGCATATTTGCCCACATAATATCCAACAATTTCTAGCCATGAGCATTTTCTGAAACACGTTGGTGTATTAAACGAGTTAGCTCGCAGACACAAACAGAAAAGACCTGATGTTGATTGTCCTAATTATATAAGCTCATTAAAGACCTAGAAAACTGGCTGGCGAGGCTGATGTAAGAAACTAATTAATGATTCAATTTCACCTATCTTAATATAAGGTATGTAACTTACAAATTCATTCGCTGATATGGCACTAGCTATTGAAATAGATCCTTGTTGGCATTTATTTTGTATGATGTGAAGGAGAGGTAAAGTGACTCAGAAGTTAACAACCATGGTAAGGGTAATGAGTTTGAAGGGCATGGTGAGAACCTATTGGTGTTAGATGTGTTTCTCTGTTGAATGTGTTTATTGTTGTCCCAACTCTAGATCAATGATATATAGATTGCAAATGTAAAGTATATTGAATAAGTAAAATTGTCTATTAACTTGTAAAATATGAATTCGGTACATATATATACTAATCTAATCGGTATGTCCTAACCGATGTAATGGTTGGAGGTTTGTAACCGTTTTTCCAACTGCTTGTAACCGCCAATATGGTTACCAAGTTTCTACTTGACATGTTTAGTCCTTCGTCTAATAATAAATACATAAGAAGCATAAAGATAAAGATTATTGGTTCACATTCTCCTCCTTAATCTTGATCGTTGCTTCGTCCTAAGTCTTGAACTCCGAGCATTTGTCGCATAGTCACGAACTTCAATCTTGGTAGAGCCTTTGTTAGAATATCTGCTCTTTGTAGTTCTCCGCTGACATGTTCCACATTGATGTGCCCATTCTCTACGCATTCTCGAATGAAATGGTAGCGAATATCGATGTGCTTGCTTCTTCCATGAAAAACTGGGTTCCTCACAAGTGCTATTGCTGAAATGTTATCGACCTTCAGCGTTATCCTTTTTTCTTCCCATCCAGTTAGTTCACTAAGCAATCGCTTTAGCCATAAGGCTTGACATGCTGCTGCAGTAGCCGCCATGAATTCTGATTCACATGATGATAGCGCCACTGTTGGTTGCTTCTGAGTACACCAGGTAATCGGTGACTCTCCGAAATAAAATACGATCCCAGTAGTTCCTTTTCCTTGATCAGTGTTGACTCCATAACTACTGTCGCTGTAACCTGTAATCTTGCAGCCGCCTTCTTGCTTGTATATAATGCCATGCTCCTTTGTTCCTTTGATATATCGGATTACTTGCTTTACCGCCTTCAGGTGATGATCCTTCGGGTCTTGCATGAATCTACTGAGTAGTCCGACTGTGTAACTAAGATCTGGTCTTGTATGCAGTAAGTACCTGAGACTTCCTATTAAGCTTCTGTAGTAAGTTGCGTCAACTGAGTTTCCTTCTTCCGCCTTGACCAACTTAGTACCAGTATCTATAGGTATTTTCGTGTCATTGCTGTCTGCCATACTTGTTTCCTTCAAGATCTTGTTAATATAACCTGTTTGCTTGATTGTAATCTCTCCTCCTGTCTGTGTGACTTCTATCCTAAGATAATAAGCTAACAATCCTAAGTCGCTCATTTCAAATATTTCCTTCATCTGGGATTTGAATTCTTCGATTTTTTTCTTTGGAGTGCCTGTGATTATCAGATCATCCACGTAGACTCCAACTATAAGTGTAGAATTCTTGTTCCGCTTCGTATAAACTGCTTGTTCGAGATTACATTTCTTAAAGTCTAAGGACTTTAACGTTTGATCAAGCTTCACATTCCAAGCTCTCGGTGCTTGCCTTAAGCCATATAAAGCTTTAGTAAGCTTATATACTTTTCCTGTATTTCCTTGTTGTATAAATCCTTCAGGTTGTGTAACGTAGACTTCTTCCTTTAAATCTCCATGTAAAAATGCTGATTTTACATCTAAGTGATGTACTTGCCATCCATGATATGCCGCTAATGCTAATATCAACCGAACTGTCTCTATCCAAGCAACCGGTGCAAATACTTCATCGAAGTCTATCCCTTGTTCTTGCACATAACCTTTTGCCACTAACCGTGCTTTATGTTTGATGATGTTTCCTTTTGCATCCCTCTTGGTCTTGTAAACCCATTTGAGTCCTATTTCCTTCTGATTTTCTGGCAATGTAGTAAGAGTCCATGTTTTGTTCGTTTTGATTGAATCCAACTCAATCTCCATGGCCTCAATCCATTTCTCATCTGTTGATGCTTCCTTGTAGTTTCGGGGTTCTTCTTCCGTAAATAACAAGCTTTGAGGTTCAACTCTTCGTGCATGCCTGTATATATCTGACATGTTTCTGTATTCACGTACGGGTGTATCATCAAATCTATCTCTTGAGTTCTCTACAGAACTAGTAGTAGCTTCTTCTTCCTCTTCTGAGTGTGGGTCGTAATGATATGCCGGTGGTGTGTTTGGTGAAACTGGATCAGGAATCTGATCTTGTTCATGATACGTGTTATCATCGTTTTCTGTGTTGACTGGTGTAACGTTTTCATTGTCAACTCCGTCTACCACAAAACTAGCCCAAAATGTGTCTTGTGTGTTCATATCTTCTTCATCTTTGTTCCAAACCCACGGCTTTGTTTCCATAAATTTTACGTCCCTACTAACATGTTTCTTCCTGGTTATAGGGTCATATAACCTACATGCTTTTGATCCTTCCTCTACTCCCAAGTAAACCAATGGTATGCTTCTGTCGTCCAGCTTCTTTAAGTGAGGTATCGTTATTTTTGCATAAGCTGTGCATCCAAATATTCTTAGGTTTTCCAAGTTTGGTTTTCTGTTGTAGAGTGCCTCATATGGAGTTTTATCTATCAGGGCCCTCGTAGGTACCCTATTGAGTATGTATATAGCATGTTTAACTGCTTCCGCCCAAAAAGTTAAAGGTAACTTCATCGCTTTCATCATACTCCTAGTGGTTGATAACACTGTCCTATTCCTTCTCTCCACTACTCCATTCTGCTGTGGGGAGTACGGTGCTGTCAACTGTCGTGCTATTCCATTTTCCTTACAGTACCTTGTGAATTCATTTGATGTGAATTCACCACCTCTATCCGTTCTTAGCATCCTTATTTTCAACTTCATTTCCATTTCTATCTTCTGTCTAAATTCCTTGAATGTACTAAACGCCTCATCTTTCGATGTCAGAAAGTAGGCCCACATAAAATGTGTACAATCGTCCACTAACAAGAAAATGAGTTTCTTGCCTGAGTGTGTTGCTGGACTTATAGGACCGCAAAGGTCTCCGTATACTAAGTCCAATGGGTTCTTTGATCTGAATTTAGTTTGGTTTGGAAATGGTGTTCTACTGTGTTTTCCTAATAAACATGCGTCACAAATCTGCCCTGCATGATTTATCCTTGGAATTCCATCTACTAGACCTTTCCTAGTCATCTTATTTATATCGTCAAAGTTCAGATGACCTAATCTAGCATGCCATAACCATGCTTGGTTATCTATATTTGCTAAGAGACATATAGGTGCTTCTATCTGTAATTGTATCTTGTAGAGTCGATTCTTAGATCTTTCTACTTTCATCAACAACTTCTTATTCTTATCATACAAAGTCAATTTGTTTCCGTCCATAATGACTTTACAACCTATTTCCGTAAGTTGTCCTAGACTAAGTATGTTGCTCTTGAGGTTTGGTATGTAGTATACTTCCGATACTACCTTAGTATAGATCCTCTACCCATTATCTGTACATACGATCCATCTCCAAAACGTACTCGTCCTGTTACGCTTTCATCAATATCCCTAAAATGACTCTTTATCCCAGTCATATGGTTACTTGCACCATTGTCTAAATACCATATGCTTGTATCCGCTGTAGCATATTTCTTTGGTTGAATTTGTTCTTCATTCAACAACACTTCCTTGTGTTCAGTTTCGTGCGTAGTCATTAATAGTGATGGTTCATCGTCTTCTAAGATAAGGTTTGATTGTTCCTGAGTTGCTGGTTTTCCTCTACAGTTCCTTTTAAAGTGTCCCATTTTATGACACCTATAGCATTTTATCTTGCTCACATCCCACTCATCTTTATTCTTATCCGAACTCTCTTTATAACTAGAGTTCCCTCCTTGTGGGTTGTTTCTATTCTTATTATGCCAGTTCCCTCGTGAGAAATTTGATTTTCCTCCACGTTTGTAAAAACGTTTCCTATTTCCTGAGTGTTCGCCATGTGCGAATAATAGGTTTTCCTGGCTTTCTACTTGTCCTCCCTTCCGGAGTTTTATCCTTTCCTCAAATGCCTTGAGTCTCCCAATGATCTCATCTAAAGTGATGTCGTCGAGATCAGTTGTTTGTTCTATGGATGCTACTATCTGAATGAACCTATCTGGTGTGGAGTCTAATAGTTTTCGAACTAAAAGTGATTCATCCAAAGTTTTCCCTAATTCTTCTGCCTTCGTGGCATAGCTATTTAATTTAGCCGCAAATGCATCCACCGTCTCATCTTCTTTCATCTGAAGTGAGTTAAACCCAATCATCAATGATTGTAATCGTGCTTTCTGCAATCTATCTTCTCCAACGTGTCTTTTCTTCAATGATTCCCATAAATCTTTTGCCGTCTTACAACCCGCTACTTGTAAGATCACATCTTCCGTCAATGCTTGATATAGGAAGGCAGTCGTTGCCTTTTCTTTCTTATCATCCACTGGTGTATCTATCTTTGGTTCTATTGCTTCCCATAAGCCATGTGCCTCTAGTATAACCTTAATTTGTATAGCCCAAACTGTGTAGTTTGTGGTTTTCAACTTAGGGCATTGATATTGTGCAATAGGTGTTACGGGTTTTGTTACAGTTACAGTGGTTGCTATATCGTCAGTTGTCATTTTGAAAGTGTTTAGAATCTTCACTTTCTAATTCAATGGGATATATTCTTCCTAGTGTGGTTTTTCTATAAAGTATGGAAATTTCTAATCTTCCGGGAATCCTAATAATACGGGATCAATAAATAGTTTTCGGGATTTCCTAACAGTATGAAATAAGATATTCTATACTATTCTATACTATGTAAACGTAATGAAATCCAGAAAGAGTTTAACTTGTGACCTCGTGTATCCGATGAATACTAGTGTATTCTTTTGTTTTCGTTAGTAAATCGTTTACCAACGTTGCTTTGGTTCCCCTTTCTTTGCCTCGTACCCTTGATGTTGTTTTGCCTCGTTGTGTTTTTTTGCTTCCGAACACAAACACCAAAAGTCTTCACGTAATTTGAATTTCTGTTTTCCCTCCAAGAAGTCTCGGACTTCTTTCTTTGAAACCTTTTGAATTTCCAAGTTTCGAATGAAACTTATGTCGAGATATGTCTTCTCCAACAGGCCTGAAAACAAGTTGTTTTCTTTTCTTGTTCCTCCACACTACACACGTTTAACCTTTCCCTTGTACGTTATTTGAAATCTATACTCCGATAACAAACTTCCCACGCACAATTTTGGTACCGAGATGGTATCAAAAATCTCCGAAGCAAGGTCTAGTTCTGCTTCTGATCCTCTACACGTTGTTGTTCTCCTTGTGTCGTTTGACACTACTCCACACAATTCCTTGAGCGCTCCCTTTTCCTTATCACGTACGTATCCTTTTTCCACAACAACGTTTCCCGCGTTTTTCCCGCGTCTTCCTCCCTTTGTGTCTTGTTTAACCCGGTTTCACAAAGTTTTATCCCACTCGTTTCTATTACCAAAACGTAGTGTTTGATGTTACTTCCTTCCCTATGTTGTTGCCAACACAGTTTTTCCCCACCAATCCGTTTGGTGTAACACGTTTGCAATCCCCTACGTAAATGATCGTGCACTATCTTCTACGTATCCTTATTCACTTTGTTTCTCTCGGAAGTAAAGAGTAAACAATAACTTGTCGAAAACAAAGTTCCTTGCGTATGGAACTTGTTTGTTTACTGCGTATGAAAACAGGAAGTTTTCTGCGCGTATTCCTGGGTTCTCTTCTTCTTGTGTATGATTGTTTTGTAATCAAAAAACGAAGGTGTAATCCTATGCTCTTGATGCCAATTGTTGTCCCAACTCTAGATCAATGATATATAGATTGCAAATGTAAAGTATATTGAATAAGTAAAATTGTCTATTAACTTGTAAAATATGAATTCGGTACATATATATACTAATCTAATCGGTATGTCCTAACCGATGTAATGGTTGGAGGTTTGTAACCGTTTTTCCAACTGCTTGTAACCGCCAATATGGTTACCAAGTTTCTACTTGACATGTTTAGTCCTTCGTCTAATAATAAATACATAAGAAGCATAAAGATAAAGATTATTGGTTCACATTTATTTGGGAAACAGGTTGAAATCTGACCCGTAAGTAAATGGGTCGAAATACATGTAGCATGTCCGGGAAGCTACCTCAAGGAACTGAGCTTCAGCTTTAAGTACAACAAAGAAGATATGCAGAACTTAGGTATCAAAGAAGAGCGTTTTCACTTTTCAGCAATCACAACAAATGTCAAGTTTTTCCAGCAAAAAATTTACATGTTGTCTCAATTGTAGGTTGAGCTGGCATTGGCAAGAGCACACTTTCCAAAAATGTGATTGCTTATGATATTATTTTCCAAAGAAACTGCAGCAAGGTTTATTGTCTTAATGTAAACATTGCAACGTTAAAACGCCACATTCTATTCTTAATCTGTCAGAAATCGAACAAAATCTATAAACGGGCTGAAGAACAGCTACCAGCAGTTTGCTGCTATACATAGGTCCGTACTTTATGGCAATGTACTACTCTCTATGAATGTTTTCTGTATTACTGTTTTGGTGCTAAGAATGCTAAATACTCTCTATGAGATTATGGGGTTTGTAATTTTGCATCGGTTCATTAAAGTTTTTCAAATACTGTAATTTAGAAAATTAGCAACAGAACAATGATTTAGTATATACTCTGTGGTCTATTTGTTTGATTGGTTATGAATTAAGAATTTAATGGTGGGAGCAAAAAGGTATTAGGCTATCAATACGTTTAAACCAATAGTACAGCAAAAATGTCAGCTGTTGTGGGAAACAATTTTGGTAAATCTAACAATCAAGAAACGGGTAATCTGTGTATCCAACTACAGGGTCATCTGTATAAAATGTACTTCTATCGTACTTATTCAATGGCGCATTAAGCATAAACCGACGAGGTAAATCAGGGTTAGCCAAAAACGCACGTCCAAATGCCACAAGATCTGCATCACCATTTTCAACTACACGGTTTGCTTCATCTCGATCATGGTACCCACCTGCCACCATAAAAGTACCTTTAAACGCTTTCCTCATCGACACCAAAGTGTCACAAGTATCCACTCTTTCAAACTGAGTCACCATTCGTGGCTCAATCACATGACAATAAGCAATCCCAAGTCGACTTAATGACTCCGCCATGTAAACGCCAAGCGAGCAAGGATCCGAATCACCAGACTCATTGTAATCAGCGAAAGGAGATAATCTCATTCCCACTCTCTCAGCTCCAATGTCCTTCGAGATTGCCTCAACAATCTCAAGTGGAAAACGACAACGGTTTTGTAAAGTTCCGCCATACTCATCTGTTCGGTCATTCACTTGATCTTTCAAGAACTGATCAACTAAGTAGCCGTTTGCTCCATGAATTTCGACGCCGTCAAAACCTGCTTCTATGGCATTTTTGGCAGCCACTCGAAAGTCATTGATGACTCCGGGTAATTCGTCGATGGTTAGCCTATGTGGCGGTGAATACTGAGCATCTTCTTCTCCGGAACCACCGATAAACTGTTGCTTTCCAATTGGCTTGTCTGTGCTAGAAATCGGAGACCGGCTATTGGGCTGATAAACTGGACGCCAAAACAAACACGTAACAAATGTGATTAGGAACAAGTTATAAATCATTTTGCACACTATTTATGTACATGCTAGCGTGTATGTTTTTGTATTATGTGTTTTTATAATACTGTACTCCCTCCGTTCTAAGCTAAATTAAGCATGACTAAAAAAAATATATATATACAATTTAAGAAAAAAAGAAAGAAAAAAAAACGCAATCATTATTTATATTTTAGTTTAACAGAATGATAATTTTGATCTTAACTAATAAGTTATTATATTTCTTTAAATTTGTAGTAATAGTTTTAAATAAAGGTAATATTTTGAACAAATATTATGAGTGGGACAGAGGAACATAAAATAAAATGACATGTAAAATAATTTGGTTAGATTGTTCCATTCGCAAACTTTTTAATTGGTTGGCCGGTTTGAAACTTGTCTATGTCCCATTGAACACGCAATAATTACAAGTCATACATGCTGACATCAATTTTTTAAAAGGATACAAACTCTTTTGCGACCGGTTTGAAACTTGTCTATGTCCATTTTCGCTTTTTCCTTTTGTTCTTTTGCCCTTTGTTTTATACTAGATCAAAATTATAATAGGGCATGGAATGTACTAAGCTAAAAAACACAACTCCAAACAAATTAAGTGGTTGATTTAAAAGGATACAAACTCTTTTGCGACCTTCATTGACCAGTCTCGCGATCAAGATGAAAGGACAAATCGTGTTACATCATGATTAAAAGACTAATAGGACATTCTTCAAATCCATCATGTCCACTGTACGCTACATGTATTCACAACTCGAAAGAGTAAAGTTTTTATGAAGATGCATCAAGTAGTATTACTTTGAACTATCATAAACATAATTCAAAAAAATAAAATAAAATAAAATAAAACAGATTAGAAACAAGTGTAAGAGTACAAACCTAATCATTTTCAGATTGTTAGTTTAACTATTACTCTTTTCGTCCCAAAATAATTGTTCATCGACAAAAAACACACGGTATAAGAAAAGTATCATCATTATTTTTTTATTTTTCTTACTTTTGCATAATGGCATTTTTACTTTTAACTATTTAATTTATAACTTTTTTAAAGTTTGTAAACAATAACTTCAAGTGAAGGTAATATTGTAAACTTGATCTAGATTCTTTATCTATTTTTAGAAGTGAACAATCAATCTATAACAACCTAAAATGAAATGAATGAACAATAAAAATTTGAGATGAAGGAGTATCTTTTAGTTAACTTGTTACTAAACAATAAAAATAAAGACTCACTTTTATTAGAAACTCTCCCCGAATGCCACAATTGACAAAAGAATATTCCTCCATTCTCATGAACACCATCAACTATTGGTTTCCAAGCTTCCACATGCTCTTTCTTCCATATTCCAGGGGTGTTTGGTAATCTTTATATAAGAAAAATATATAGCAAAACAAAAGATTAATCACATTTCTAAAGATTATCTTCTTTCTAATCATAAATTTGAAAGTACCCTTGAGCAGTTTCGGAAATTCCAGATGCTTCACTTATCAAGAGTCCACCTTTGGTTGTTCTTTGTTTATAATACAAAATGGCATGTGGTTGTGCTGTGAAATTGTAGGATCTTAGTCTTGATAAAGGTGCCAAAACGATCCTGTAATTGTAAATTAATCACACATGTATTAGAACCATGGTTCTAAAAGGCTCGCAAAGGCCCCGCAAATGCCTCGCAAAAACGTGAGGCTTGGTCATGCTATAACCTTGATTTAAAACAAGTTTATAAGTCGCCAAATTTAGTATATCAATGCCGGCAAAATTTATGCCAAAAAATCATAAAACAAGATTAGTGAACTCAACTCCTAAAGTAATACAAATACAAAAATTTGGTGTTGAATAGAAAGAGGTTTAAATTGATCTAACATACTCCGATGGTATGTCCTACTCATGCACTTTTGATAGTGAACTTAAAACTAGATGAATTTCTAATTCAAAATGAATAAAGTGTCTCATGTAATTTTGGATAAAAGTAACAGGAATAAAAACAGAAAACGCTAAGTTTGTATATTTTAAATTTATATTTACAGTAGTTGTTTATTTCTATAAAAGACAAGATAAAAAATCGTAGGTTAATCAAGAATCATACTCTTGACTCTAAAGTCTCTAAGAGTTGATTAATAAAACCTTATAACTAAAAAGAATTTTGGAGGAAAAAAACTATAACGAGACATAGAAGATTAGATATTACCTATGAGAAAGATGGAAGTTTTTCATGTTGTATGGTGTTAGGAGGGCTATGGATTCCATTGGTGTTTCTTCTTTTTTCTGCATCTTCACTATCATTCACCAACAAGAGTAGTGTTGTAGTTTATATTTCACATCACCATCTAATTCATTGACTACCACTCACCGTATATATATATTTTTTATTTCTTTGCATACTTGTAATCATTTGGAGAGCTAAAATTTTTGTTCGAGGAGGCACATTTTGAAATTTTTTAAAAACTACATTAATTATTAAGAGGGCAAATTACAAAAATCTCAAGATATTTTAAAAAATTTACACTATAATTATTTTTGCTAGAGGGCACGTGACCCCAAAACCCTCCCTATCTCTGCCCATGCTTGTAATGTTTTATTGATATCTTTCTATAGTCTAGATCAATGAATCAGGAGACAGAAAATTATTTTAAAATTATAAATTATCTCTCAAATTTATAAGTAAATGTAGTTTTGAAGAGCCTTTGGATTACAAACTTATCAATTATATATTATATTGATTTAAGCACGCCACAACATAACGTAGAAGATAAATAATTAAATATGTACTACGAGTTAAGATTAATGTAGAAATAAAATTATCTAAAAATCCAAGAAGTCAATCTTAGTCATTTTTTTTTTATCAAAATAAAAATCCAAGAAGTCAATTTTAGCCATTTTTTTTTATCAAGATTAATGTAGGCGGGCACTTCGATATACGTTCGACGAATTTTTTTCGATTTTATGTGATTTGTATCACAAATCACATAAAATCGAAAAAAAGTCCGTCTAAAATATACAGAAGTGCCCCTCTATAAAAAATGATTTAATTCTCGTCGCGATGGTATGATTCGTTTTGAGTAACAATTAACGGTTTGCGAGATATTTAATTTTAAAAAAACGAGTGAAAGTTTATTTTTTTGTTTTGATGAAAAAATGGATGATCATGATTGGTTCATTGAATCTTTAAAGAATATTGGATCTATATTAAACTTTACTACTTTCCTTGATCGATTTCAGTGAATTCATGACGTTTAAAATTCACCACAAGCTTCAAAAGTTTTATTTAAGTAAGTGTTTGTTAAAGATCGCCTTCACAACATGTTAAGAAATATATTCATTAGTTGTACATTCTATAATAAGCAAGTACTTTCTAAATTTGACTCTTTCAATCAACTTCGTTCTAGAGATCATCTTTATCAATTCCCTTAAGCTAGTAAAATTTGAATTTTGTTTACGTATAATATGTAAATCGATTTAAAGATATGAGATGGGAATTGTTTTGTTGTTTGGTTTTCTGTGTAGATCGACAAGGACCCGATAAGAATGATAAGGATCAAGAAGCTCGAGTAACACTTAAATAAAGATCATACTTTACTACCGTGAAGCAGTATTTGAACAATTGTGTAAAACTTGTGAAGTTGTGTGTGTTGCATTATATTTATAGAGAGGCAAGTATGGTTTAGATAAACCCTTGTGGGATGATCAACGGCTGCTAGAGAGCCAGGTGTTGATCATCCGAGGAGCATACAAGTGGAGTATCCTCATTTGCTCGTACAAAGTGGTGTTTGTCGTGCGTCCCCACTGTATAGTTGATGTGTGTTTCGCTGTAGGTATTTTTATTCAAGCTTTAAATTTATATTTTGACAGACTTATACCTTAAGGGACACACTTTTACGGGCAGTGTACCCGATCAGATGTAGCCAGTGGGGTAAGTACAAGGTCGATATCAGGAATAGTATGCTTAGATTTAACCTAGTGAGTTTTACTGATTTAAAAGGGGTTTTGATTGATTTGATTTATAATTAACTACTTAAACAATAAAAGCAAATTAAACTACGTTTGTTGTAATCAATAGGAGAAAGTAGTGCTAGCCATGTTAATCCTATTACATTTTAGTTATCCATCTATTAGTGCAATGATCTAATTATTATGTAGTGCTGACATCAGGATGTATGGGGAGTATCTCCTTGGTCCAAACAATAACCCCGTACTCTTATCTAACCTAGACTAGACCACTTGATCCATGAACCTAGCCTTTACACATGTAATCTCCTAGACCATTTGGTCTATGCACCTATCGGACTACAAGCATGCATTAAGTCGTGTCAACTAATCTACGTCAGTTATCTGTGGTACCCACTTGGTCCATGCGATACCTACTCTTCCCTACTTGGTCCATGCGAGAAGAGCACTATGCTAACTTAAGTGTTCTCATAATATATATCTTGGTCCATGCGATAGCTAGACTTAAAATACTTAAACACATAAACAAGTACATATTGAGCAATTAACACATAAACGAAATAATACTAAACATTAAATCTAAATAACCGAAATAACTATCATATAATATTCATAAACATGGCTAACACCCAAGGGTATTAGCCCATAATGTATGAAAAAGCACAAGAAGATAATTCAAACGAAGAACAAATAGAAATCATGATGAAATCGATATGCAAATCGAATGATTAAACCTAATGTGATGATACGAGACCTTCTCTTCTTGATCTCCTAGCTATTGGGACTGATCTTGGGGCCTTGGAATGTTTTAATTCGGCCGTGGTTGAGAGTGGCGAGTGAATGATATCAAAAATTCCCATATAGGGTTTGTATTTATTGTCTTCTATCAGGGCTGGAATACGGCATATTCCATAGGGAATACGACATCTTAATTGCTGACGAAGAAAGCATATTCTGCGTATCTTTTAAATACGGCGTATTTCCAGAGTTAAATACGCTGCATACCTTCAAATCTTCGATATTCTTGGACTGGGGATAAGATCTTCAATACGGCGTATAGCCAGAGTTTCATACGCCGTATGCCTTCAATAGTTGACTTGGGCTTTGACTGTAGAGCTTCCAAATACGATTGTCAGAGTTAAATACGCCGTATGCTTCAATATTCACCAATACTTAGTGAATTCTTCCAGATATAAATACGACGTATGGCCAAAGTTTCATACGCCGTATGCTCTTTTACAGCTTGCATACAAAATCATCAAAAACAGCTCCAAATCTTGTCTTTTTTCGTGTCTTTTGTAATATTGCTCCATATTAACTGGAATTGGAAAACTAAGATAATTAAGTATCAATTAAGATATAAACATGCAATATATGAGCAATAATCATGTCATAAATTTTCAACAATTCTGGACTTATCAACAGTGTCAAATGGTACATCTTAACCGTTAGTGATAGTTGGAGAGCAGTAGCACTGTATGCTTAGTATGGCCCGATGAGTTTTATCAGACCCTACGTGGCGTGAGATTTAATTCGGGTCGCTATCAAGTGTTTATTGGTGGGCCTGGGTAATGGGCTATTATTGATACGCTATCTAGTCCCCCAAGTCTAGTATTAGATCATGTACTGCTGATATGATGCTGAAATTTTGTAACTAAGCCCCCCCCCCCCCCCCCGTTTATGGTGTGCTACTAGGGTTCGTTCTCATGCACTTTGTTTCCAGGCTATTGTCATTGTTAGTGATGAAGACTAGATGTAGGCCTTTTTACTTCGATCAAGGTTGTAAGCTGAGTTAGGAACATGACGAAGTGTAGGGGAATCCCTTTTGGGTTTATTCGCTATTTTTGGGATTTGACGCGTCTCTTTTGTCTTTTTGACTATATACGACGTCATCCTGACATTTCTTGAGCAGTGTGTTTGACTTGTCCCTTCGACTGCACATGACGTATGTGTTGACGTTAGCAGTACTCGCGTCTTTGTAGGGCGAGTTTCACGCGCCCCATTAAATGTGTGTTGACCCAATGGGCCTTTATCAAATGTAACTTACCGATTCACTTCCTTTGCCTATAAATATGGATAGAAAGGTGGGTAAGTTACAACTTGAAGCGATAAAGTCTCTTTTCCACTTCCACTTTCTCACATCTTTTCCCAAACCCTAAAAACTTCCTTCAAAGAAGTTTTTCATAGGTTTTATTATTTTTACGAAGGCCAGTTTTCTTTCTTTGTGCTAAGAAGAAATGCTCATTCGGTTTGTTCTGGTGTAACTTTAAAGATGAAAGTTAGTGTGGTGATGGCGAAGACATTACTATTTGTCTCAAATCCTTTACCCGTGTATGGGGGTTGGATGTGGAGATGTTAACTCCTATTCCATCATTTTCGGATCATACCATCCTATCCACCGACAAGAAGACCCCTAATCATGAATATGGCAAGTCATTAAACAACCACCATTGTTACAATGTACTTTGCTACTTGCAAAACAAAAACAATGCAATAAATCTTAAAACGCACTTACTTGATCAGGACAACCAAAGAATCGACGTCCTGGGTTGGCCGAGGTCCACGAAGTGCGAATTATTGCTTGCTTACCACACCAGCACCGTACCATGTTGAAAGGTTTAATGTTTTGTAGAAGAAAGGTTTTGGGGGAAAGTTTAGGGATGATAAGTGACGATACAATTGTGGTACAGAGTAATATAGGGAACTGGAACACTGTACAATGGCTTGAAAAAGGACGCTACAGTGAAAGACGATTATGCCCTCACCAATAATACATTGACCGAGCATTGCGTGTCAAAGGACCTTTTTGGCCTTAAAATCCCAAGTTTTGGACTCACGGCGACGAAATCTCAAGTTTTGTCCCCCGACGATGTTTTTGACAAGTTTAGGGACCAACGGTGTATCTTTGTCTATAAATAACATCTTTGTAGTTTTATGTATTGAATGTAAATTTTGGCGCCGTGAAAACTTGGGGCCACAAAATTCTAGGCGTGGGCGGTCGGCTACCCTCGAGAACGGCCCTGGATGTAGTGGCGGATGCAAAAATTTGTTACCATACACTTTTATATAGAAATTTGAAATAAGTATGCACTTAGTATTACAGTTTGAAATATGTAAAGAAAAAAAAATCCGTTTTTACACTAGTGATGATGTTTTTTAGGTATGCACATGCCTTAAGTATGTCAGCCCCTCCTGCATAATAGCACGCACCTAACATCATCGTTAAAGCATTAGAATACAATTTTGACATAATCCTGTCAAATGATAGACTCATAGACGACCTTTGTGGAGGCAGGGGAGGGCCTCTACCTCCCCAAAGTTCAGGGTTATTAGTGTAAATGAAGTATAAGTTTAGGGAAAATATATGAAAGAAACATTACCACCTCTCAAATATTAGGAACGAGTTGTATTTTTTGATGTTTTATGATTATGGGTATGTTTGGCACGGAGCGTGTGGAGCTTTTTGGAGTGTTGATCAATAAGCATTTTGATTTTTAGGAGCCGTTTGGCAAAGGAGCGGTGAGCTTTGCTATTTTTTAAGAATGCTCATTTTTCCAATGCTTCTTTAAGAAGCTGTGAGCGGTGAGTTGTGGTTATTACTCACAGCTCACTGCTACTGCCCACTGCTACTTTTAACAAACATACCCTATATCTATTTTCTTCTTTTACAATTCTTATCGTTAGATATATTCAATATAACAATTTACGTTTCGGCCCTCCCAATAAACATGTTCAAGTTCCGTCACTGGATAGACCGTAAACCACAACATATATTGAAAAAGGTTTCTGGCGATATGATGAATGAGTATGTTTGATATATTGACAGAGCAAAGTAATTTACAAGAAAGATTTGGATAAAACAAATGAAGTCATATTTACTCATGGTATCAAGAAGTGTACAAATATATGAATAATATCTTTATCTACAGAACAAACAATAAGTAACAAAAGAATGTGGGAGCCTAGCTATATCACAGTTATGTGCATTACAAGACACTGATTTTAGCTCTAGCATGACCCTGAGAAACCTGGAACTGCTCGGTGATGCCCAAATGTGCCATCAGTAGCCAAACATGAGTCAAAAACTCGCCCCCTTTCCTAAGCTGTTGCTCGTGGTGAAATCCTCTGCAGTGAGTAGCAGCATAAGCTAAGATCTCGATCCATACTTGACTCATGACTTTCCACATACGCTCTTTTTCCATCTTTTTCAAAGATAACGCGAGCCTGCAACCATCAAACAGTGCAGATTTGCATCGATCCCCCTTCACTTTACTAGGCAACACTTCAAGAGAATCAACTTCCAGCAGCTTTAGACATGCTTCAACTTTTTCGGTAATAAGACCTTTTTCTTTGAAAAAACGCATTGCTTCAGCACAGGTGTCGCGATACCTGATCATGCCAATACCTATTGGCAACATAACAGGGTATGTCACAAGGAGATACATCAGATAGTCAGATATGTGCTTGCTTTCCGTGCGACATATATCAATATCAGAACCATCTTGATTGCCAACATCTGAATAATAGCAAAGAGTGGTAGCAATGTGCCATATAAGAATGCTTTGATCAAATTCAACTTTATTGATACTCCATAGAAGAGCGTCACACTCATTCTTTTGTAGCGAAAAACTACCTTTATGAGTACATAACTCTTTCAGATTGGAGTTGACAGCCATATACTCGTGAAACTGAGAGTAAACTAATTCTTTTAGGTTGTCAGAAACTTTGTTGTATGTCTTGTAACGATGCTGTTCGCGAACCTTATCTATTTTTAAAAGTATTTGAGTTTTTAAGAAACAAGCAGGTCTCTCGTTAAGGGCAACACTTAGCAGGTCAAACTGTGCAATGGAACCGGACCACCTCTGTTTGTTCGGTTGCTTCAAGAATGGGAATATGAGGATTTTTCGAGTGAGGTTTCGTTGGATCAACCAATGATCCATCCAATCAGAGCGGAGCATGGTTATTACCGCAAAGATATCCATTATCAATGCAGTACCGATTAAAATGTATGTAAGGATGATGTCGATAAAGTGGTGATCATCGATTTTACAAATAAAATGGAAGCCCAAAGGTACTAGAAGAAGGACAAAAATGCTAGTAATGCGAAACAAAAGCCCGTTAAATGTATAAACCACATTAGCCTTGGTGTAAAGCATGTCAAACGCAAATCCAAGCTCAATCGCAACCGCACGGAATGCATTGCTTGATTCAAGATGGCGAAAGTAGGATTGACTGCTATCTCTATCCTCAAACGTAAGGATGAGATCAACAAAAAGCCGTTTGAATGTTTGAAATAGATTATAAGCTTCAGATATTTCTTTACCTTCTTCAGGATATAAATGATTATTGACTGTAAGGGAGAGTTCAGCGACCTCCTCCACGTTAACATCAAACCCTTGTGACTTTTTAAGCAGGAAATCCTCCAGAAACTTAGGATAATCGGGACCTGCGTCTGGAGGGCCAAGCAACGAGTCACGAAGGTTGTCAGTGTTTGCTAACCGTAGAGCTTTAATACGTTCATAACACTTGATGAAACCGGCTATGTAAACCAATACGCTTAGTTTAGGGAGATCAGAGCAGCCTGGCCAGGACAGCAGTAGGATATAAAGAGCTACTGCAAACTGAAACACAATCTCAACAAAGTGTCTTAATGAAAGCTCGTTATCTTCTAACGCAAAGGCCGTAATAGAATCTGGACCACCTAGGTGAAGGAGGAGAAAAGGTGCCCAAAAAGACATGAGTTCACTTGTGTTTTGTTTGTAAGTATTTTCTGAACTTAAATGAGAGGTGTTGATGCATACGTCTAAGGCGGTTCGGGTAATAACACCAAGTGCTGCTGATGCAACTGCTAATGCTAATAAGTAGGCAAACCAGAGAGCCATTCTAACTCGTGTTCTTGGATTGTATTTCCGAACATTTCCTAGTAGACTTAAGGTGATCTGTGAAACAAGGCTGATCACAATAAGTCCACGTAGGGCCCACTCGTTCCACATATGCTTGACGTCATCTGGTACCACTTGGAATAGCTTTCTGTGATCTGAAAGTGTAATCAAACCTATAACTGGAAAGAAGTTAAAAGAAATTAGACATAAGCTGAAAGATAGATAAAAAAGAGGAAACAAAACAGAATATTAACACAAAAAGAGCATTGATATAGAGGGAAAAATGAACACGGATCAAACTTATAATTAGGTTCGTTACCATATGCCAATTCGATAATCTTGTATAAATAGTACGCTTAACACAAAAAAGAAAAAAATAACAGAACATTGCCATAGAAAGTAAATTATAAGATTTACCAATGGACATCATCTTCCTTCCAGATTCTTAAATTAAAGTGGATATAATTGGTTTTGTGCTTGCAGTAGAAGCTGATATGGCTTGGATATTCAGTTTATCAGTTATATATGCAAGAGCATATGTTGTGGTTCCTGAATAAGTGGGAAAAATCATTACAATTTCTTGGTAAATACGAGAATATCTCGAAATGGAATGTCAACTTTCCCTGGAGATATAATCGTTATTCTAACCGACAAAGACAAACAGAGATTCATACACGCAAACAAAGGTGTGGGTTGGTGGTGATGTGGTCCTAATGAGTTCCTTTTTTTAACTTGCAAAAATTCAGTTTCTCTAACTTACTAGAATTAGAAAGTGACAGTTGATCAAATTGATATTAGCCTATTAAATTATCAGTGGTAACCAAAACTTCAGCTACTCAAATTTGAAAAGGAAAAGGAAAAATTCACTTTTCTGGGAATGGGCTTTGCTGATATCTTATCAAATTTGAAATCCAGTGATAATTTCGACATCTGTCAACTCGCATTGGATATCATAAATTTAGTCTATATTCCAGTATCATCAAAATTGGCTTCTGTTCATATAATGATCACAAAAAAAGGAAAAGAAAAAAAATAAACCTATTTTTAATGAAATAAGAGAAATTTAATTTGACCAACAATAGACTTTTTAATAGTTTTAGGTAAGACCCACATGATGATGTCATTCTACAAAAGTCTACTCTCTTGTAAATTTCTTCCTAAGTACATCTAGTTGACTTAACCAATTAAGATATCAATCTTACTGCTTGAAGTTTCTTGAACTCAGGTTGAACATTTTAGACACGAAAGCATCAATTTCCTCGTATATTATATGAAATTACCAGTTAAAATGAATGAAACTTCACTTGATAAACTGCATTAATCAGCAAATGCGAAACTATGTTCAATATGTGCAGTGTGCTACAATATGATCATGTTGGGTTGATGGGCCTAATAGTAGATATAGAAGCACTTAAAAGACTGATTCTTAAATTTCTTAAAAAAATATGTCTCCATAAAAGTTGGATTTCCTCCATTGTCGGTGAATTCATAATTCACTTTCGATTATACTTGCATGCTACTTTTGGGTGTTGCAATTTTTGTTCTTTCCATCACTAAATTATCTTAAAAATACTTGTATGTATAGCTAACGCTTTCATGGGAGCTCTGTTTATCTAGTGGCACTTGGCACATGATGATTCTACTTCCAGAAGCATAGCCAAACAAGCATATCTGCTGGGATCAATTATGATTTTTTTTTATTGTGGGTCGCAAGAGTCTGTATTTTGTCTCAATGTGTGTCACTTCTTCCTGTTTTGTACTTGTAAACACCCTATATGGATTACACAAAATGAAACTCAAGCTAGGTACATGCAAACGTATGAAACTCAAGCTCCTCTGCATACCACATCTAAGTAATGTCAGGTAGCAAAACTCGAGTATGTTAGCATTATAAGGGTGTGTAATAGCTGTTTCCTATAAAGGTTTATTGATTATTTGTTTATAATATTTTCCTAGAAATTTTAAGTTTTGTTAGAGGAAGACATAGGATCTGATAAAATAACTCATATCCATCTGTCTGTTATGTTAAAATTACCAATGTTAATCATCAACTAGCATATTTGTTTCGACGATGCTCTCACATTGTCTCTTTAAGAATGCATATTAGCCTACATAACAGTCAACCATATCTAGTCCTGGCATTTCTCCCAACTAGCTAGTTACAAAAAGATAAGCTTAATGAAGAGCTGCAAAACTGGACTACATAAATATGATCAGTAAACTATACCTCAACTGACAGGCAAGAACGTAGTCTCGACAAGCATGGTCGATAATCTTTTCCAGAGATGTAAACTGCAACAAAGCTTATAATCTGTCAGTATACAATAATTGGAACTTCAAAACATAACACATATTCTTAACTGCAAGTACACATTGGCTGGTAGCAAAATCCGACAAGTTGACGAGTAATAGCTACCAAACAGTTTGCCAATATAATAGTCAATGATTTCTACTGACATACTCCATTCTAACGAACACCTGGTGTACACTACTACACTGCATGAAAAGTTCATGTTGCAAAAACCATCGTTGTGGTTTGGCCAAATTGCATGCGAAGTGAAACGACTAAAATGCCCATGTGTTCTTCCCCTATGAAGTTTATTTATTTTTAAATAAAAATTAAAGAACAAAGAATTTTCCTACCACTCCGCTTGGCTATCACAAGAAGCACGACCTGTAAAAGGTTTTCAGTTAGACTAACCACGACTAGCAGGAAAGTACAATGATATCTATATCGGGTACTTGCTCTGTTTATCCATATGGTGTTTGTCCCATGTACAAAGAAGGTGGAGACCAAGGATAAGGGAAAGGCAATCTTGGAAAAGGAGCGGTGGTCAATACTCGTCTATGGTAGTATATTGGCGCCGAGTAATCATTTGAACCAAAGTCAACACCACTTCTGTGCCCCTCTTGAATGTGTAATTACATAAATGGTAAAAGATGTATTTTTGGGGAACAGATTGAAAATTACCCGTATTTAAATGGGTCGAAACACATGTTGCATGCTGGGCAGCTACCTCAGTAAACTAAGCTTCAGCTATGTGTGCAACGAAGAAGAGATGCATAATGTAAGTATCATAGAAGAACATTTTCAGCAATCAGAACATATGTCAAGTTTCTCCAACAAAGACGTCGTTGCTTTAACATGATAATGTCACCTAATTGCTATGATATATATTTCTACCCATATACATTTCATCAGACACCCGGTGGGTGTCTCCTACACAAAAGATTAGAATATGCACTGTTACAGATGAGCAATCTACCCTAATCCCATCACCATCCTCATAAGTATAACAAGAATTGGGGCAGATGTTTTGTTAAGAGTGTGCTTAGGATTATGAATTAGAGATGTTAGGGCTTACATTATATTAGGGGTGAGCATAACGGATCGTGGACGTGACGAGAAACCGGACTGGGTCCGGTTCTTGGTCCACACTTTACCTCAAGTTCGGTACTCAGTCTGGTTCGGTCCGGTCCGGTCTTACGTACAACCAACCATTTTTCCTTCTCGGACTGGACCGAACACATTCGGTTCAATCTTTGGTTCGTGGTTTTGGGCTAAATCAGTCTTGGTCCGGTCCGGGTTTTTCGATCCGGTCCGAGTTTGACCCGATGCTCACCCCTACATTATACTACCTCCGTTCTAATTTTATTTTAGATATTTTTTTCGTTTGTCCCAAATTAATTATCAACTACTATGGGTATGTTTGTCAGCAGAGATTATGAAAGATTATTGAGGCTTAAAATTATTTTTTTGAAAAATAAGCTACTTAAAAATCAATCTTTGTTTGGCATACATAACTTATAAGAGATTATTAAAAAAAATAATCTTCCATAATCTCTAAAAATAAAAGGTTACTTCATGTAGCTTATAAAAATAATCTTTTTTTATAATTTTTTTCAGCACCAGCACCAGCACCAGCACCAGCACCAGCACCAGCATCAGCAACAGCACCAGCACCATCATAATCTATTTTTGCCAAACATACCCTATATATATTGGTTGGAGATGCTTATTTTACTGCACTACCCAAAACGAATTGTGCACACCTCTACATAAAGTCATTATCACGAAAAACATGTAACCAAAATATATTGTTCGCCAAAAAATTAGTTAAAGGGCACTCGTCGCCGCAACGCGCGGGCTTCTACTGTTATAAAAGAGTAAAGGCAATTTGGTTGACTCCAAAGTCAATTTCAAATGTCCAAATTGCATTTCTAGTCCTTTGGTTTTAGATAACATGTAAGTTCTTGTATTATCTATACTACTTATAAAGCATGCATATCCCCAACCAAAACCCAACCCTCTATTTTTAAGATTCAGCCATCCAAACCTACATCCAAGCCTAAATTTACACACACCAAACCAACATACAATCCTAAAAATTACCAAACAACCATTATCTAATCCTAACAAACCAATACCAACAAACACCCATCATTCATTTCCATTTACTTCCCTTTTAAATTTTTCTTTAAAAAAACACACACTTACACCACTCTCATCTACCAACCAAACCCTACCAACCATTCTAAAAATAAAACACTCTCTCCACAATATAAAAAAAAAACAAAACACTCTCACTCTAAATAACAACACACACAAACACATTCATCTTAAAAAAAACTCTCAACAAAAACATCCCAAACCCTACAACCGCCGCCGCCACCCTACTACCGCCGCCAACACCCTACTGCCGCCACCAATATCCATCAAGTTTTTGGTATGTCTTTTTATACACCCGATTTTTCTTTTGTATATTTATTTTTTTTAGATTCGTAGTTTTTTTTTTTTTATTAAAGATGCGTATTTTTTTATACAACCGAATTTTTTTTAGTAGATCTAATGTTTTTATTTGTAGATATATTGATTTTTTGTAGATCCAATTTTTGTTTTTAAGATCCGTATTTTTTTTATTTTTTTTTAAAATCCGTATTTTTTTAATTTTTTTTAAAGATTCGTAAGTTTTAATTTTTTTTAAAGAGGAGAATTTGTTTTTAGTAGATCTAATGTTTTTATTTGTTTATATATTGAATTTTTTTTGTAGATCTATTTTTTTTAAGATCCGTATTTTTTGATATAGATCTATTTTTTTTATTAAGATCCGTGTTTTTTTTAGTTTTTTTTAAATCCGTATTTTTTTTTAATTTTTTTTTATAGATTCGCAACTTTTTAATTTTTTTTAAAGATCCGAATTTTTTTAGTAGATCTGATGTTATCTAATTTTTTTTATAGATCTAATCTTTTTATTTTTAGATATATTGATTGTTTTTGTAGATCTAATTTTTTTAAAGTTCCGTAATTGTTTTTGATAGATCTATTTTTTTTAAAAAGAACCGTATATTGTTTTAGTTTGTTTTTTTAAATTCGTATTTTTTAATTTTTTTAAAAGATCCGTAAGTTTTTATTTTTTTTTTAAATTCGTATTTATTTTTAAAGTTTCGTAGTTTTTTTTAATTTATTTTTAAAGATCCGCATTTTTTTAAGAATCCTTAATTTTGTTTTATAGATCCGATTTTTTGTGTGTAGATCTAATGATTTTATTTGTTGGTAGATCTATTTTTTTTATAGATTCGTATTTTTTTTAGGTCCGTATTTTTTTTTGTAGATCTAACGTTCTTGGTATTTTTTTTGGTTAGTTCCCCCGCTTACTGCTGTTTTCTCACAAGAAAAAGTCGCCGGAAAAAATTAGTCACTGCCGGAAAAATAGTATCCTTAATTTTTGAAATTGTTGTTAATATTTATTATGTAAACTTTTCTTAATATTTATTATGTAAATTTTGTTATAATAAGTTTGTTACAAATTTTATATTGTAAATTTTGTAATATGTTTATATTATAATCATTGTTATAAAGTTTGATGTGTAGATTTGTTATTAATTTTATGGTATAAGTTTTGATATGAAGTTTATAGTTAGATCTAAGCATCATCATTGGTTGTTCGTTTGAGAAAAAATATGTCGTGGACATCTCTATTTATTTTACTTGTAGCTTTAGATGTGCATGCATATTCTCTTAATTTTGGGCTAATTTTTACCAATTATTATTGTCAATGGATTTCTTTTTTATATACTTTTCCTTAGGCATAGTTTGCTATTTGGGTGGATATAAATGTTGTTCCAAGACTGGCTATAATAAAACCTAGAAGATTAATAAGACACCATTTTAGTATGGAATGTGATGAATCACATTGAGTCTTATATTGAAGTTTTGAATTGTTAAAACTACTTATGGAGTAGGTTATTAACGAACAAGATTTACGAACTGTTAATGTGATTTGTAATATCCCATAAGGAAACAATTTAGTGTTGTTCTAATTGCTAAAGTATTTATAGATAGTCTTTAAATTACAAAAGCAAGTGGGAGTTTTGTTTAGATCTTGAAGAGATTAAATTACAATAACAAAACACATAATCTTCTAAAATACACTAGTAAATATCATGATGAGAAAAAATTTGATAGACCTCAAGATGATGGAATTCTCATTCATAGATCCGCAAGGATTCTCAGATAATTGATTGATGTGCTGAGATATATGAGTTGCAGGATCATGGTAAACCTGTTAATCATGATGATGCATTTACCTAATATTGAATTGTGGTAAATTATCCATACTATGAATGTTAAGATGCTGTCCATAAAGATAATCAACTCTAAAACTTGGTTTATCTTAATAAATATGAGTTTCTTTAAAGGAAGGAAAACCCTAGTGGTTTAAATCTTTGTGTAGAAATCATATGGACAATATTGTACATGTGTTTAATGCATGACTTGTGACAAGATTATTAATCACACTTAAGCAATTAACTGTGATTGAATATTCTTTCCTTGGCACATTAAATATATAATGATTATAATTGTCATACTTATTTTCATTGATATGAAAAATGACAATTGGATATTAAAACTCTTTCTTGTGTGATTGCTTTTGCGAGGACGATAAGTAATACAAATGAGTTTTATGAATTCACATAATCTTTGGAAATGTACAAACTGCAAGAATCCATGAATGGATATATGCATGCATCTAGGAGATGATTCTTATGTTTAACTATTAAATCCAAGTTTTGGTTTAAAAAATTAAAATAAGATAATTTCTATGTATTCCTGAAAGCTAGTGGGAGTATTGTGTTTATTTTCTTTAAATCTTATATGTTGTGGGTAGTAACATTTCATCTAAGCAAAATGTTAAGTTTTAGTTTGGAATGGAACTTCACATGAAAGATTTAGAAAATAAGACATACAACCTTGGAGTATATGTTTATTGTTAGTAAACATGGCGGTATTAAATTAATGAGTCTAATAGAACATGATATATCATTTGGAAAATGGATATGTAGAACATGAATTAAATCTTTGTTTGACATAAGGATTTTTCATGTACATCATGTTATTGTTGTATCATGCTTGATTGCAAGATGATTTGACAACATTGATATCTAATGAAGTTATTAGATAACTAGTGTAGTAAATATTCTAATAGAATATGTTTGAATCTAGAATTACATTCCTCAGCCTGGATTTGCTCTCAAAATTCTATGGATGAGCAATACAGCAATTGTTGCGTAATTGTCATAGCCAACAAACTTGAAAGTTTGGAAGGCATCAAACATTACACTATAGATATTGAATTTTACGAAAATTTTTAAAGAGCATATTGTTGTTTGTATACAATGATGCTGGTTTAATTGAGATGACACTCAATACTAGTCATGGGAAGATTTCATCCTTGTGGATGGCCATGTGAACTAGTTGTGCTCAACTAAGAGCATGGTTGCATTATACAATAAAGAATAAGAATACTTTAAACTTTAAAATGTTTTAAAGTTTGATTGTCATAAATTAGTGGTTGAGGATGTCACACACTTTATGAAATATTATGTGGCAATATCAAGATATTTTGAATGCACACATACAAGAACTTCACTAGTTGAATTCTTGAAATAAGTATTCTCAAAATTCCAATAGATCAAAGTTAGTTGAAATTATGCCTTGTCAACAAGTATTGTTAGGAATTAGAAATTCCAGGTATTAAAGAGTCAGTCACCTCAAGTATATGTAATCGTTAGAAAGCTCGTAGTCGTAGTTATTTTATGTTAAGTAGTTCTTAGTTAAGTAACACCGTGGAGGACGGACGGGTCTTTACCCACTGTATGCCTGATCCACAGCCCGTTGTGTGGCGTTTTATTGTAAGACTATAAATGCTCTCTACCTCCCAAGGTAGAGAGTTGGAGCTCATAATAATATCTTTCACTTTCTCTCACTAAGTTCCCTAAACCTCTAACTTTCTCTCTCTAAAACACTCTTGTACGCCTACTTGTGTTAATGGTTTGATGTGTATGTGAAATCCAATATCTTACAATTGGTATCAAGAGCCATGGTTAGATCATATCTTACATATCTTTGGATTTCTAGTGGTTTTTTAGTTTGAAAAAGTTTAGTGGTTTTTGCATCATTTGGTTGACTTCTAGTGTTAAAGTTTGGATTTTGATAGTACTTTTGTGTTTAGAATCATCTCAAGTGTTTAGGTTTTGATTTAGAAGGTTTGAATCATAGTGGTTGGGTTGTTTTTGGATTGAAAAGTGGTGTTTATGTGTTTTTCATGCTAGCGACTTGAGCCACGAAAAAGTTTTCTTGGTAGCGACTTGCTTTACAATTTGGTAGCGAGTTGTAGTTGAAATCCGTAGCGAGTTAGGGTTAGCGACTTGTCTAGTGAGACAAGCCGACAAACAGTACAGTTAGTGGATTCCCCACTACGAGTAGCGACTTGGCTTAAGTTAGCGACTTGTACTTTATATTGTTAGCGACTTGGTGTTAGCGAGTTGGTACCTAGCGAGTTGCTATTTAGCGACTTGAATATTTAGCGACTTGGTGCTTAGCGAATTTGTAACGCCCCGACCCGACAAGGGTAAAGGAATCACAAGTAATGGTGTCATATCAAAGCAAACATAAATATCCAAAAGAAGTCTTAGCATAAATACTGAAATAATTCAAGTCAAAATGACTTCAATACATAGGTCCCAGCGGAAAAAAAAATAAACTCCAAATAAAATATCTGAAATATTAAGTCTTAAATGGCATCATAAGATCAAAGCTAAATCTCTAAGGTAAGTCCACTCAGCACTCATCCCAAAGCAAAACCCAGCTCCAATGCTTAGATACCTGCCGCGGAAGAAAAGAAATGCGGCTGAGCTTCAAAAGCCCAGTGAACAGATATACAAGCAAAACGAATACGAAACGAGAACGAATACGAAATAAAGTGAAAGAAAGATAGTAAAATCATAATCATTTCAAAGTATAAATCAGAAAAATAGAATAAGTTTTATAGTTAACTACCTCGAGCCCAGACACACATATATCAGATCATAATCATAATCATATTCACACAAGGAAACATTTGTAGGGGAGACCTACCTGAGTTATGAAGGACATGCATGCACGCAGCATCAATCATCAGATAACATACAGCATATAACATATAATATATATAACATATAACAGATAACAGATCTAGGATGCATCCATACGTCCCACAAACATATATTGGTAATATAATATAACTTGAGCTCATAACAGATAACAGATAAGGGACGTGGCAGAACTTCACTCTACTGCCCTAGAGTCATGTCAGAAGTGCATTACTGACACGGACATGGAACCCCCATGACTAGTTATTATTTTGGCTCGGGTGTCAGACTATCTTAGGTCAAATTAGAATGTCATAACTGACACAGATCATAATTTATCAAAGATTTAGTTATATTTCAATATCAAAGTTTTCATATCATATAGTTCAAAATCAAATGTTTTATAATTCAAAAATCAAAGTTCAGATAAGCAACAGCTCAAATAAACAAAATAGGGTTCATAGCAAAGGCTTAGGAAATCCTAATATAAAAACTAACGAAAAGAAAACGTTATAAGGAACCTTTACTGAAAAGGTCAGTGTAAAACCCGAAAATCTAAAACTTATATAAAGACTAAAATACCCTTGGAATCAAGAATGATAAAATACGTAAAACACATTTAAAATAAAGTACGGAAATTAAAAACCTAATAAATAAAAACTTAACGAATATAATTTCGTGAATGACTTTGGTACGACGAAGGATGTAAATGTTTCGCTAATAAGTTGGGCCGTTTGTTTGTTTATCGGACTCGTGTCTTTTGTTTTTGTTTTGCGCCAAGCCTAAGCCCAAGAGGGATGTTTGTTGTGTTCGTGTGAGCCAAGGAGGAGGGGGGCCGAAGCCCATTTGTTTGTGTGTGTGTGTTCGGTTGGACCAAGCCAACCCAAACCCAATCACTTTCCTAATCTAACTCAAATACTATAACTATAAATACAACACATAATCATTTAATTGGAACCCTAGTTTTGTCTCTCCTTTTCTTTTTCTTTTGCTCGGCCGAAAGTTTCCAAACACCCTTGGTGTCGATTTTTCTTATTCAAGTGAAGGTATATCGTTTATTCATCTTCCTTTTAACGTATTATGCATGTATATGTCGAGATATACTTTGTTTAGTCGTGTTTGTTTTTCTTTTTGTTGTGGCCGAGAGATGCTAACCAAGGAAACTAGAAACCCTAATTTATTTTAACCTTGTAATTAATAAGGAACGTGTAAGTGATAAGTAATATTGAATCGGGTCATGTATATGTTGAGCTAGTGTAAGCCGAGACATGCATGAGTGGACCGAGACATGCATGAGTTCGAATGGAATATTAAAACATGTAACTTGAATATGTAATGTTTAGATGAGCTAGGTCTTGTGTAAAACATGCTAGCCGAAACCCTAATTGAACCGAATAAGTGTACATGAGTTTTAGACGTGTAATAAATAAGTAATGGTTACGTAAACATAAACCCTAGTTTAATGTGTAAAGCGTATGAAGTATACTAAACCCTAATAACTTGTGGTCACATGAAATCATAAACGTGTATGATAAAGAGTAAAAGTAAAGAAGGTTATTAATTACGTATTAGGTTAAGTAGCAAATCATTAAGACTTAACATGTAAAGTAAATGCATATTAATGAGATATTAAAGAGTAAGAAACCCTAGAACGTAAATGAGAATATATTAGAGTTTGAGTTAAATATAGTAAGTGTTATTTCTTGTGTGAGTTATAACTTATAAAACTATTTTCTCATTTAACCTAGACTTTAACAAATGATATAACGAACCCTAATCTACAACATTGATTATAAAATACTTAAGACTCATTGATAAAACCCTAAAGTATAAAGATTACTAATTATGGATACTAAATATTAAAAGATCATTTTGACGATTATGGAATCATTAATAACTTGGACGACCGTTAATGTCTATAGGTTCTGTGAAGAGGGAGTAATCCTTTGTTTTCGTCTTTCTGCTTTTCGATCTTTGCATTGGAATAAGGTACAGATATTCTGACCTTTTCAGTAAAGGTTTCTCTTAATGTTTTCTTTCGTATTAGGATTTCCTAAGCCTTTGCTATGAATCCCAAATCTGATTTGTTTGAGCTATTGCTTATCTGAACTATGATTTCTGAATTATGAAACATCTGATTTTTGAACTATCTGATATGAAAACTATGATTTTGGAAATATGAATGATTTTCTGATAAATATGATCTGTGTCAGTTATGACATTCTGATGTGACCTAAGATAGTTTGACACCCGAGCCAAATATTTAACTAGTCATGGGGGTTCCATGTCCGTATCAGTGATGCACCTCTGATATGACTCTAGGGCAGTAGAGTGATGTTCTGCCACGTCTCTGGATGGTGAAGCATATTTGTGAATATGTAGGAAGGGGCGTATGGATGCATCCTAGATCTGTTATTTGTTATATGTTATATGTTATCTGATGATTGATGCTGCGTGCATGCACGTCCTTCATAACTCTGGTAGGTCTCCCCTACAAAAATGTTGCCTTGTGTGAATATGAATGTGATCTGATATAAGTTCTGGGCTCGTGGTAGTTGACTATAAATACCTTTTGAAATTATGATTTATGCTTTGAAAATGATAAAGATTTTGTATTGCTCATTCACTTTATTTCGTATCCGTTATCGTTTAGTATTCGCTTTTGCTTTCATATCTGTTCACTGGGCTTTTGAAGCTCAGCCGCACTTTTCTTTTCTTCCGCGGCAGGTATCTAAGCATTGGAAGCTGGGTTTGCTTTGGGATGAGTGCTTGAGTGGACTTACCTTAGAGATTTAGCTTTGATTTCTTATGATGCCATTTAGACTTATTTATTTCGGATATTATGTTTGGAGTTTATTACGTTTCCGCTGGGACCTATGTATTGAAGTCATTTTGACTTGGATTATTTCCGCATTTATGTTAAGACTTTCTTTTGGTTATGAATGTTTTGCTTTGATATGACACCATTACTTGTGATTCCTTTACCCTTGGCTGGTCGGGGCGTTACAATTTATGGCATCAGAGCCCAGGTTTACGACTTGTAGTCAGGACCTGTGAAGATAAGAACCTTAAGTTATCCCTTAGAGTTAAGATTTGACCTGTGAGGATTGGGTAGACTTAGGTTTCCTTCTGCGAACTTCCATTTCGTATCTCATCTTTGTTCATTTTGCTAATCGTTTGAATATCGTTTAGATGGTTCGAACTCGTACTACTGGTGGCGCGGATGGAGACGATGATGCGGTTAACATGGATGCTGCGATTGCAAATGCTCTCAACTCTCTTTTCCCTGGTTTGACTACACCTGAGATGATGGAACAAGTGATCAACAACATCCGTAATCAGAATGGTGCTTCGAGTAGTGGTGGAGGAAATCAACCCACAGGCATTCACACTTGGCTCGAGCGTTTCGGTAAGCTCAAGCCTCTTTCTTTTAGCACTGCTGCTACTCCCACTGAAGCTGAGGACTGGATCACTCATGTTGAGAAGCTGTTTGAAGTATTGGGTTGTGGAGACGAGTTTAAGACTCGTTTGGCTGCGTTTAAGTTGGAAGGTGATGCTTTGAATTGGTGGAAAGCATTGAAACAAGCACGAGGAGGAGATGCTTTCGCTGTTACTTGTACTTGGACGGAGTTTCAGACTATCTTCTATAACCGTTACTTCCCTGATGCTGAGCAGCAAAGGTATGAGAGGGATTATCAGGCGATCTACCAGTTTGATAATGAGAACTCCAATGAGTACATGAGTAGGTTTATGAGGTTGGTAAGCTTTGTTGGAGCGATTGCTGGAGATGGTAGGCGCCAAGCTAAGCATTTCAAATGGGGACTGAAGAAGTGGGTGTTGGACCGATTGCTTAACACTGACTATGAGGATGTGTCGGCCTGCAATGATGCAGCTCGTAACATTGAGATCTTTCATGAGGGTTCAGGTTACAACAAGCGTAATCGCGATGGTGATCGGATTCAAGGTAGGACTCAAAGTAATGAGTATAAGGGAAATACTAGCAGGAGTTATGATTCGAGGGGACAAGGGGATAAGAGTTATGATCAGCGTGGTCAGTCGGGAAGGAATGTGGACTCTAGGCGCCCTGAGGCGAGGGGTCAGGATAGCAGAACTGCTGGTAAGAATGGAAGTGATCGTCAGAATCAGGGTAACAATAACCAGCGTTACAACAAAGATCAGTCGACTCGAGGATCGAATCAGGGTCGTGCTTCAGGATCTTCTGGTCAGCAAAGGACAGCTGAAGTTTTGCCTCCCCCACCTATCTGTACTACTTGTGGAAAGGCTCATCCGGGACCGTGTTTCAAGGCCACTGGTGGATGTTTCTCTTGTGGTTCTACTACTCATAAGATCAAGGATTGCCCAAAGAGGAACTCGACGATTCCTGGAAACTATACCAAGCCGCCACCTACTACTGGACGTGTTTATGCGACTACTCGGAATCAGGCGGAGCATACTTCAGGTACCATTACGGGCACTCTTTTCATTGATGATTATTCTGTCTTCGTTTTATTTGACACCGGTGCCACACACTCCATCATATCTGTCGCATGTGCTAAGAAACTTAATATGAAGCCACAACCATTAAAGAATCACTTATCGATATCTACGCCTATGAAAAGTCACATGATCATTGATCATAAATACGTTAAGTGTCCTCTTCGTTTTGATGATCGTATTCGCCATGCACATCTGTATCCTCTCGATATGGTCGACTTTGATATCATTCTAGGCATGGATTGGTTGGCTTATCATAGAGCTTCCATCGACTGCTATGCTAGAACTGTGATCTTTGGAGACGTAAAACATCCTAATTTCGTTTATTATGGTTCTAAACCACTCAAATCTGTTAAGTTCATTTCTGCTATGAAGGCACGGACCATGATTGCTCATGGGTGTCAAGGTTTTCTGGCATCTGTTAAGGACACATCTTTGGAGAGTCCTAACATTGAAAACCTTTCCGTTGTTTGTGAATTCACTGACGTTTTTCCCGATGAATTCCCTGGACTTCCTCCAGCTCGAGAAGTTGAGTTTAGCATTGAGTTAATCCCTGGTGCTAAACCGATTTCGAAAGCTCCGTATCGTATGGCACCTGTAGAACTGAAGGAGTTGAAGGAACAGCTGCAAGAGATGATAGATAATGGATTCATTCGACCTAGTGTTTCTCCATGGGGTGCACCTGTGTTGTTTGTAAAGAAGAAGGATGGAAGCATGCGTCTATGTATCGACTACCGTGAACTCAACCGTATTACTATTCGAAACCGTTATCCTCTGCCACGCATAGACGATTTGTTTGATCAACTGCAAGGAGCTAAGTTCTTTTCTAAGATTGATCTGAGGTCTGGTTATCATCAACTACGTGTGAAGGAGCAAGATGTTCCTAAGACCGCGTTTCGTACCAGATATGGTCATTATGAGTTTCTCGTTATGCCTTTTGGTTTAACGAATGCACCTGCTGTGTTTATGGACCTGATGAATCGTGTTTTCCATGAGTTTCTCGATAAGTTCGTTATTGTTTTCATCGACGATATCTTAGTTTACTCTAAGTCTGAAGAGGAACATGAGCAACATCTTCGGATAGTTTTGGAGATTCTGAGGAAGAAGAAGTTGTACGCCAAATTCTCGAAGTGTGAATTTTGGTTAAGACAAGTCGCTTTCCTTGGTCATATCGTATCAGCTGATGGTATAACCATGGATCCGTCTAAGGTTGAGGCTATCACTAAGTGGCCAAGACCTACGACAGTGACTGAGGTCAGGAGTTTTCTAGGACTTGCTGGATACTATCGACGTTTTGTTGAAGGTTTCTCTCGTTTAGCTTTGCCTTTAACCCAATTGATGAGGAAAGGTGAAAAGTACGTGTGGACGGATGAAAGAGAAAAGAGTTTTGAAGAGTTGAAACGGAGGTTGGTTTCCGCTCCTATTTTGACTCTTCCATCTGGTTCAGGAGGATATCAAATCTATAGCGATGCATCTAAGAAAGGATTGGGCTGTGTCTTGATGCAACATGGTAAGGTGATAGCTTACGCTTCAAGGCAACTGAAACCTTATGAGGAGAATTACCCAACTCATGATCTTGAGTTAGCTGCTGTGGTGTTCGCGTTGAAGATCTGGAGACATTACTTGTATGGAGAGACGTGTGATATTTTCACCGACCATAAGAGTCTCAAGTATATTTTCACTCAAAAGGAACTCAATATGAGACAAAGAAGATGGTTAGAACTTCTTAAGGATTATGATACTAACATTCAGTACCATCCTGGTAAGGCTAATGTAGTTGCTGACGCACTTAGCCGGAAATCAGGTATGATTGCAAGTATTGAGATTGAGCCTAGGATTATTCGTGACTTAGAACGTTTGGATGTTGAGTTGTGCGTACGAGGTCCTGATGGATACTGGGCTAGTATGAAGGTGGAGTCGAACCTTATACTGCAAATTAAGGAAGCTCAGAAAGATGACGGCGAGTTGTGGGCCGTAGCTCAGAATGTTGAAGAAGGTAAACAGACGGAGTTTAAGGTTGATAACGATGGGATTGTATGGTATGAAGATAGGCTTTGCGTTCCAAATGATCAGGTACTTCGTGAGAAAGTTATGACTGAAGCTCATAGTTCTCCTTTCACTATTCATCCTGGTTCTACCAAGATGTATAGGGATTTGAAACAGTATTTCTGGTGGAACGGCATGAAGCAAGATGTAGCGACGTTTGTGTCGAAGTGTATGATTTGTCAGCAAGTGAAGATCGAACATCAAAGAGCTAGTGGACTGTTACAACCATTGGATATTCCGACATGGAAGTGGGATAAGATATCTATGGACTTTGTGACTGGACTACCTCTTACTAAGAAGAAGCATGATGCGATTTGGGTGGTTGTTGATCGACTAACCAAATCAGCTCATTTCTTACCAATCAGGAAGGATTATGGTATTGGCAGATTGTCAGAGATTTTTCAGCAAGAGATAGTTAGACTTCATGGTACTCCGACGGCTATTGTGTCAGATAGGGATCCGCGTTTTACTTCTCGTTTCTGGAAGGGTTTGCAAAAAGCTTGGGGTACTCGACTTAATTTTAGTACGGCTTTTCATCCTCAAACAGATGGTCAGTCAGAGAGAACTATTCAGACCTTAGAAGACATGCTAAGGGCTTGTGCTTTGGAATGGACTGGCAGCTGGGATGAATATTTGTGTTTGGTAGAGTTTGCATACAACAACAGTTGGCATGCTAGTATTAAGGCAGCACCGTTTGAACTTCTCTATGGAAGGAAATGTAGATCACCTACTTGTTGGGACGAAGTAGGTGAACGTCTAATTGAAGGTCCGGAAATGATTGAGATCACTAATGAGAAAGTAGCTGTTGCTAGAGAAAAGTTGAAAGAGGCTAGGTCTCGTCAGAAAAGTTATGCCGACAAGCATCGTCGTGATTTAGAGTTTCGAGTTGGTGATCGTGTATTTTTGAAAGTTTCGCCGTTTAGAGGTGTGAAACGTTTTGGAATCAAGGGCAAGCTTAGTCCTCGATTCATTGGTCCGTTTGAAATTCTGGAACGTATAGGAGAAGTTTCGTATCGATTAGCACTTCCGCCTCAGTTATCGCATGTTCATGATGTGTTCCATATATCTCTCCTTAGAGGATATAATTATCATCCATTACACGTTGCTTCGTATCCGTTTGATCAGATTCGATCCGATATGTCTTTACCTGAAGAACCAGAAGCTATTTTGGAAAGACAAGAAAGAGTCATGAGAAGTAAAGTTATTCCGTTCGTTAAGATTCTTTGGAAAAATCACCCGGAGCGTGAGGCTACTTGGGAGACCGAAGAGTCGATGCGAGCTAGTTATCCTCATTTCTTTGAATAGTTCGGTATGTTCTCATTTCGTTATCGTTTTCGTTTCCGTTTCATTTCAATTTTCGAGGACGAAAATTTTTTTTTAGAGGGGAAGAGTTGTAAAACCCGAAAATCTAAAACTTATATAAAGACTAAAATACCCTTGGAATCAAGAATGATAAAATACGTAAAACACATTTAAAATAAAGTACGGAAATTAAAAACCTAATAAATAAAAACTTAACGAATATAATTTCGTGAATGACTTTGGTACGACGAAGGATGTAAATGTTTCGCTAATAAGTTGGGCCGTTTGTTTGTTTATCGGACTCGTGTCTTTTGTTTTTGTTTTGCGCCAAGCCTAAGCCCAAGAGGGATGTTTGTTGTGTTCGTGTGAGCCAAGGAGGAGGGGGGCCGAAGCCCATTTGTTTGTGTGTGTGTGTTCGGTTGGACCAAGCCAACCCAAACCCAATCACTTTCCTAATCTAACTCAAATACTATAACTATAAATACAACACATAATCATTTAATTGGAACCCTAGTTTTGTCTCTCCTTTTCTTTTTCTTTTGCTCGGCCGAAAGTTTCCAAACACCCTTGGTGTCGATTTTTCTTATTCAAGTGAAGGTATATCGTTTATTCATCTTCCTTTTAACGTATTATGCATGTATATGTCGAGATATACTTTGTTTAGTCGTGTTTGTTTTTCTTTTTGTTGTGGCCGAGAGATGCTAACCAAGGAAACTAGAAACCCTAATTTATTTTAACCTTGTAATTAATAAGGAACGTGTAAGTGATAAGTAATATTGAATCGGGTCATGTATATGTTGAGCTAGTGTAAGCCGAGACATGCATGAGTGGACCGAGACATGCATGAGTTCGAATGGAATATTAAAACATGTAACTTGAATATGTAATGTTTAGATGAGCTAGGTCTTGTGTAAAACATGCTAGCCGAAACCCTAATTGAACCGAATAAGTGTACATGAGTTTTAGACGTGTAATAAATAAGTAATGGTTACGTAAACATAAACCCTAGTTTAATGTGTAAAGCGTATGAAGTATACTAAACCCTAATAACTTGTGGTCACATGAAATCATAAACGTGTATGATAAAGAGTAAAAGTAAAGAAGGTTATTAATTACGTATTAGGTTAAGTAGCAAATCATTAAGACTTAACATGTAAAGTAAATGCATATTAATGAGATATTAAAGAGTAAGAAACCCTAGAACGTAAATGAGAATATATTAGAGTTTGAGTTAAATATAGTAAGTGTTATTTCTTGTGTGAGTTATAACTTATAAAACTATTTTCTCATTTAACCTAGACTTTAACAAATGATATAACGAACCCTAATCTACAACATTGATTATAAAATACTTAAGACTCATTGATAAAACCCTAAAGTATAAAGATTACTAATTATGGATACTAAATATTAAAAGATCATTTTGACGATTATGGAATCATTAATAACTTGGACGACCGTTAATGTCTATAGGTTCTGTGAAGAGGGAGTAATCCTTTGTTTTCGTCTTTCTGCTTTTCGATCTTTGCATTGGAATAAGGTACAGATATTCTGACCTTTTCAGTAAAGGTTTCTCTTAATGTTTTCTTTCGTATTAGGATTTCCTAAGCCTTTGCTATGAATCCCAAATCTGATTTGTTTGAGCTATTGCTTATCTGAACTATGATTTCTGAATTATGAAACATCTGATTTTTGAACTATCTGATATGAAAACTATGATTTTGGAAATATGAATGATTTTCTGATAAATATGATCTGTGTCAGTTATGACATTCTGATGTGACCTAAGATAGTTTGACACCCGAGCCAAATATTTAACTAGTCATGGGGGTTCCATGTCCGTATTAGTGATGCACCTCTGATATGACTCTAGGGCAGTAGAGTGATGTTCTGCCACGTCTCTGGATGGTGAAGCATATTTGTGAATATGTAGGAAGGGGCGTATGGATGCATCCTAGATCTGTTATTTGTTATATGTTATATGTTATCTGATGATTGATGCTGCGTGCATGCACGTCCTTCATAACTCTGGTAGGTCTCCCCTACAAAAATGTTGCCTTGTGTGAATATGAATGTGATCTGATATAAGTTCTGGGCTCGTGGTAGTTGACTATAAATACCTTTTGAAATTATGATTTATGCTTTGAAAATGATAAAGATTTTGTATTGCTCATTCACTTTATTTCGTATCCGTTATCGTTTAGTATTCGCTTTTGCTTTCATATCTGTTCACTGGGCTTTTGAAGCTCAGCCGCACTTTTCTTTTCTTCCGCGGCAGGTATCTAAGCATTGGAAGCTGGGTTTGCTTTGGGATGAGTGCTTGAGTGGACTTACCTTAGAGATTTAGCTTTGATTTCTTATGATGCCATTTAGACTTATTTATTTCGGATATTATGTTTGGAGTTTATTACGTTTCCGCTGGGACCTATGTATTGAAGTCATTTTGACTTGGATTATTTCCGCATTTATGTTAAGACTTTCTTTTGGTTATGAATGTTTTGCTTTGATATGACACCATTACTTGTGATTCCTTTACCCTTGGCTGGTCGGGGCGTTACAGTCAGAATATCTGTACCTTATTCCAAAGCAAATGATCGAAAAGCAGAAACACGGAAAGCAAAGGATTACTCCTTCTTCACAGAACCTATACACATTAACGGTCGTACATGTTACTTATGATTCCATAATCGTCGAAGTGATCTTTTAATATTTGGTGTTTATACTCAATGTATTCAGTGATCTTAATACTTTAGGGTTTTATAATTAAATAAGACTTAAGTGTTTTATAAACAATATCGTAGATTAAGGTTCATTATGTCATTTATTAAAGTTTAGGGTTAAATGTGAAAATAGTTTAAACAACTCACACATGAAATAACGAATTAATATACTTAGCTTCAAACCCTAATCGACTCTCATTTATGTTCTAGGGTTTTCTCATTCTTTTAATATTATATCCACGTGCATTTACTTTATATGTTACGTCAATAAATGACTCATTACTCTTGTTATTTACTCAACACGTTCATGTCTAAATCATATGTTACTCATATATATGTTATACGTCAACTTTTATATCCATGCACTATAGCTTCGTATAGATATGACCACGTACTACGTTTACATATCAACAAGCTCATTTGACTTATAATAACGCACGCATGGTTCACAAATCATTTAGGGTTTAGGTTTCACATGATCTTTACTTATTTAATACACGTTCAAAACTCTTATATGGTTCGGTTCACACTTAGGGTTTTGGCAATAACACTTAACGCAAGTCCTAGCTTATCTTCGTACTTTACATAATCAAGTTATCATGTTTTTATACCTTGGCCGAAACATATACATGGTTCAGTTCTATATATAGCTCGACTTAACCATGATCCGATTCAATAATACTTATTACGTAACAAGCTCTTTAATAATTATAAGGTTCAAATCATTATGGTTTGTCTTTGTTTGGTTTCGTACGGCTCGGTCACAAAATAAAACACAAGACTCGACTAAACGAAACATATTACAATATATATACGTAAGATGTAACAAAGGAAGACAAATAAACATGTTATACCTTAGCTTTGATGAAGCAAAAGACTCGACACCAAGGTTGTTAGGTTCGGCCGAATAGGAGAAAAGAAAAGAGAGAGGCAACAAAACTAGGGTTTCAATTTCTTGTAAATGTAATGTATATATAGGTAGTACAAAAATGTTTTTAGACTTTGATGGGTTTGGGTTTCGGCTTGGGTCCAACCGAACACACACAAAACCCACGCCCTTGGGCTCTCGGCTCTTGATCCAAACGAACGACCCAAATGGTTCACCATTAACGAAAACGAAGCCCAACATATTAGCGAAGCGTTTAAATCTCTCGTCGTACCAAAATCGATCACGTATACACGTCAGTTAAGTTTTAATTACTCGTAAGTTTAGTTTTAATTTCGTTAAATGATATAAACGTATTTTACGTATTTTATAAATTCCGATTCCAAGGGTATTTTAGTCTTTAATCATGTTTTAGATTTTCAGGTTTTACAGAATTGCTGCCAAAATTTTGTTAACGACTTGGTTTGTAGCGAGTTGTTATATAGCGACTTGGAACTCTAGCGACTTAGCACTTAGCGACTTGGTTCACTGTTTTGTCCTAGCGACTTGGGTGATTTCCTTTGAATACGGTTTTCTCTTGATTCAATAAAATCCCGTGAAAGAATCTATTTCCCGGTTTAATCATAGAGTTTTAAAATCCCGTTTAATCTGTTAACATGTCTTCCAACGTTCCTACAATCATTTCCACTGTTGCCGAGGACTTTCAAGCAGCTGGCTCAGATACTCGTCCACCGATGCTTGACAGAACAGACTACGACTCTTGGGCTCAACGAATCAGATTGTACTGTCTTGGGAAAGAAAATGGAGTCAACATTCTCAAATCCATTGATGAAGGACCATATCGGGTTGAGACGACTAGAGACTTAATTGATTCAGCTGAAGATGGAATAATGATCTATGGAATTGACAGACCAAAGACATATGATGAGCTCGATGATAAGGAGAAAAAGAGATTCGATGCTGATATCAGGGCTTCTAACATCGTACTTCAAGGTCTTCCAAAAGATATCTACAAGCTGATCAATCACAACACCGAAGCAAAGGCAGTATGGGATAATGTCAAGATGCTTCTCTCAGGTTCTGAATTAACTATGGAAGACAGAGAATCACAACTCTATGATGAATTTGAACACTTCAAGATGAAACCAGATGAGAGTGTTTATGAGTACTATGTGAGATTCCACAAGCTTGTTAATGATATGAGGAACATCAGAATGACTATGCCTAACATTCAGCTGAACTCAAAATTTGTGAACAACATGAATCCTGAATGGCACAAGTTTGTCACTTCTGTGAAGCTCACTAAAGGATTGAAGAATACAAACTATGAGCAACTATATGCCTTCCTCCTTCAGAATGAGAGACATGCTATGTTTGAAAAAAGGATTCTTAATCAGTTCAAAACCAACCAGGGAGAGACAAGCTCTTCAAATGACTCAACTGCCTTCTACTCAAACATCGGAATCACAACCAAAGCCTCACAAGTCATACCCATGGGTAATGGTAATCACAAACTCATTCCTGATCCTATGTTCAAACAAGCTGATGCTGATGCACACGTGGGAAACTTCATTAATCAACTAGCTCTTCTGATTAGTCAAAACATGAACTCTCTTCCACACACCAACAACAATCTCAAAACTGCTTCCAATCCACATAATCAAGCCACTGTCAGAGATGGGAAGGTTATGGTGCAGCCAGTTCAAGAACGACAGTACGAACAAGCAAGAGGTGGAGCTAGCAGAGGTTATGCTGCAAATCAGAATAGAGGAAGGAATGGAAATCAGGGTCAAGCAAAGCCAATCAAATGTTACAATTGTGGAGGTGAGGGACACATTGCAAGGAACTGCACATCACCAAAACGCCCTCAGAATGCTGAGTACTTCAGGGATAAGATGTTGCTTGTTCAAGCTCAGGATAATGGGGCAGCTTTGGATGAAGAGGAGTTGTTGTTCTTGGCTGAGGGAAATGCTAAGACATATGATGCAGATATGGATGAGCAACCAATTCAGGAGATAGGCCATAATCATCAGAATGCCTTTCAAGTAGCTGATTGTGATGCATATGACTCTGATGTTGATGAAGAACCCACTGCACAAACCAACTTCATGGCTAGCATTTCTCCAATGGTCTCTCCTAAAGTCTCTTCATCACCACAAGCTCGTCCATCAAAAGACAAACTCATCTCTGAGGTATTAAAATTATACGATGAAGTTGATGAGCAAAAGATACATAACGAAGTACAATCAACTGTGTTTATTGAATCAGATATTGAAAATATGGGTAATATCAATGTTGTCCCATATGATCAATATGTGATACAAAGTGAAAGTGAGATTGTATCAAGTGATGCATCTTCTGCTGTAAAAAATGATTATGTTTTTGATGAATTCACTGCATGTGCCTCTAATGATTCTGTAATTTCTGAACTAAATGCCTATAAAGAACGTGTTGCTATTTATGAACAATGTGCAAAATTTGAGTTGACCACTCGTGAGCAGGAAATGGATGACCAAGTGCGTACAATCATTAGAAAAAGTAATTTTAGAGAAGAAGTATTAAAACAAGAGTTAAATTCCTTGCAAGAAAAGCTTTCTAAAACTGCTAAGCAAAAACAAGAACTTCAAGAAAATGTGAAAATGCTTAAGCAAGAATTTAATGCAAAGGAATCAAAACTCTTGAAAGATTTTTCTAATCTGAAAACTTTGAAAAACAAACTTGAAAACAAGTTGTACATACAAGGGAACACCATTCAGACTGCTCACATGATCACTAAGCATAGAGTCTTAAGCGACAAGCATAGCATTCCCCTTGTTGAGGAACCAAATCCAGAGGTCATTAAAAGGGCTAGAAATGCTCATAAGGTTCTTTATGATGGCAATAAAATCCTTAAACCTAGACAGAAACCTAGTTGCGTTGAGTGCACTGAGGAAGATAAGAAATCAGATGAAGTCACTAGGGATAAGATGAACAAGAAATTAGATGATCCTAAATGTAAAGAGAAGAAAATAAAGATCACACCCCATGATTACAAGAAGGAAAACTGGATTTCCTTAAACATGTTTAAGCCTCAGACATTGTTGACTCCCGAACAAGTTTTCTGGAAAATGGACTTAGATAAGCAGAAAGCGGAAAATATTGTTGAAACAAACCCTCCCCTTAGGAAAATGCCTAGAGCGACTGTGTATCCTCCTAATACACCAATGCATCTTGTTCCTAGAACAATTGCCACTAAAAGCAAGACCTTAATTAGTCAATATGTTATCTTTCAACTATTTGTTGATTTTGAGAAAACTTGCAAGAAAAGGATCACACCCACTGGTATTACTGAAGGAGAAAGGGGCTTTGAGCAAACTAAAGAATGTTATTTAACTGAAGTCATGCCTTTCTTTAAACTGCTAAAAGATCATTTTGAAAGTCTTAAAAAGGGAATGAACTTAGACATTAAAGAAATGGAAAAGGAGTTTGATGCAATGATAGTTGAGGTTAGTAACTATGAGCGAGCACTAAAATATAATGAGATTGAGAGGAAGAACTTGCATACATTAAATGAGACTCTCATTACTGAATGTGTTGCTCAAGATGTGTTTTTCACTGCTACAAATTGTTCTATTAATGCTTCCCAATTTCATGAATTATCTGTTGCCCTGAAAGTCTCCCATGATCGTGTCATTGAGCTTGAAAAAACTAATTCTAAACTAAATGAGAAAATCAAACTGGATGATCACGAGAATTTGGTTAAACATTTTTCTAAACTAGAAGTTGAGCATTTTAATTTACAACTAAAATATCAAAATCTTAAAGAAAATGTCAAAACTTCAAATATCAAGACATCCTCAGATGCTCCAGAGTTTGATGCAGTTTTTCAAATTAACAAACGTGATGAACATATTCAAGCTCATTGCAACACGACCAGAAAGTTGAAAGCCCAAATCTCTCAAGTATAGGGTCAAACGAACAATATGACAGGCTCCCAAATGCCTCCTCCTCTAGATTCTCAGAATTCTCAAACATTTCATCTTCAAAACTTAGTAAATGCATTACAAAAGGAAAACGAAAGTTTTCTAGAAGAAAATGAAAAGGTTAAACGTCATTTCAATGAGTTATTTGAATCAATAAAGGTCACTCGTAACAAAAACAACGAACAAATAGCTTCATTGCAAAAGGAAATTGAGAATCTGAAGAGTCAGGTAAAAGGGAAAATGCCAATGACCAATGGGGAGAATGGTGTATCAAAGGTTCACTCTTGTAATAAATATGCTTTGTCTGTGAAATATGTTCCTCCTCATCTTAGGAATAACAAACTTGCTATTCAAACATATTTCTCACATCTTAAGGACAACCTAGAATGTCTCCGTGAGATTGCAAAAGAGGATATGTTAGAAAAACCAGATGATAATGCAATTGGCCATGCATGCTTATATGCCAAACGATCTCAAGAACTTCTAGAATGCCTAATTACAATATGCCCTAAAACCTTAGGTGAGCAAGTCAACCCCTTGATACCGTGCTCTATGCCTAGTGCCAAGCATGCAAGTCACTCAATAACAAATGTTATGAATGTGAACCCTAATGTGCCTTCAAGCAGTTCAGTTTCCAAATCTGTTAAGGTTAAGAATGTGAACTCGAGCGTGCCCTCTAGGTGTTCAAATCCCAACAATTCAAGTGTTAAAAAAGTTAATCTTAGTGTGCCTGCATGTAGTTCAGATCCCAGCACATCTAAACAGGTGAAGCAAATAGTAGCAAAACCAACTAATGTTCCCATTCCCTCTACAGGAGTAATCAGTGACATTAAAGCATGCAGGTCAAAGTCTCAAGACAATACAAGGAATGATAGGACCTCACAAGCTAAGAATGTGCATTGGAAAAGAGTAGAAGACCAACCTAGGAACTTTAAGTTTGAGCCGAATAAAACGAATCGTGTTGATTCTAGTATTAGCTATAGGCGTACTGTAATTAAGTCGAATTCTGATACTATTTGCAAACCTTGTAATGATGTCTGCTTGAATTCTGTTGCTAATCATGAATATGGTATGAATACTTTGTCTAATACTGTCAAATCCCTAGTGAATCTTGTCAATGAAAATTATCATGCTAAGAAGGCAAAAAGGCAAAGGCGAAAGAAAGTTAGAAAAAAGTGGAAACCCACAGGAAGAACATTTAGTAAGTTAGGCTATCATTGGATACCTGTTGGTCATAAGACTAATCAGACAATGCCCACTAGAAAATGGATGCCTACTGGTAGAACTATTCCCTTAAGAAGTGAGCACACTTTGAATAGGGCTAATACAGACACTAGTACTGCATCTATTCATAATGATTCCATTGCCTTAATTTCTGATATGAATGCTTCTATTTCTGATGTGGGTGTTCCAACCATTGTTACTAACCAAATGGAACCCATTCTTGCATGGGGATCCCAATTATCCAGTTATCCATTCTTGTCTGTGTTCAATTGCAGATCATTCAAATCGTTCTGTGGTACCTGGACTCAGGCTGTTCCAAGCATATGACTGGCGACCGGTCACGGCTCATGAACTTCGTGAGCAAATTCATCGGGACAGTTAGATTCGGTAATGATCATTTCGGTGCAATTATGGGTTATGGTGATTATGTTGTTGGTGATAGTGTTATCTCTAGAGTATACTATGTGGAAGGTCTTGGTCATAATCTATTCTCTGTTGGTCAATTCTACGATTCTGATCTAGAAGTAGCCTTCAGAAAACACACTTGTTTCGTTAGAGAACTTGATGGTAAGGAACTATTAAGAGGTTCACGTGGTTCAAATCTATACACCATCTCTATCGAAGATATGATGAAGTCTTCTCCAATTTGCTTGCTGTCAAAGGCTTCTAAAACAAAGTCATGGTTATGGCATCGTCGTCTCAATCACTTGAACTTCGGCACCATCAATGATCTCTCCAGAAAGGACTTAGTTGTAGGTTTACCTAGACTCAAGTATGAAAAGGATCATCTTTGTTCAGCATGTCAATTGGGAAAAAGCAAGAAGTATGCCCATAAACCCAAACCTACTAACTCTGTCACAGAAGTTCTTCATACAATTCATATGGATTTATGTGGACCAATGAGAGTGCAGAATATCTTTGGGAAGAAATATGTGTTAGTTGTGGTTGATGATTACTCTAGATTCACCTGGGTCAAGTTCTTAAGGACAAAGGATGAAACTCCTGATATCATCATCATACTCATCAAACAGCTGCAGGTTCGACTTAACAAAACCGTCAGAATTATCCGAACGGAAAATGGTACTGAGTTTGTTAACAAACAACTTAGTGAATTTTATGAAAGCATTGGAATCAGCCATCAAAGAAGTGTTCAACGAACTCCTCAACAGAACGGTGTAGTTGAAAGACGAAATCGAACTCTTGTAGAAGCCGCTAGAACAATGCTGATTTACTCAAAGGTTCCAATGTTTCTCTGGGCTGAAGTTATTGCCACTGCATGCTACACACAAAATCGTTCCCTGATTCACACTGTTCATGAAAAAACTCCATATGAACTTGTCCACAACAGAAAACCTAATCTCTCTTTCCTTCGTGTGTTTGGTGCATTGTGTTATCCAACTAATGAGGGTCAAGACTTAGGCAAACTGAGAGCTAAAGCAGACATTGGAGTTTTTGTAGGGTATGCACCAAACAAAAAGGGATACCGAATCTACAACAAAAGAACCCGAAATATCATGGAAACAATTCACGTTACATTTGATGAGCTGACCGGTCAAACGGCTCCTGGACAATCCAGTTCAGGACCCGCACTTCAAAACAGTCCCATTGGTTCATTCCTTGTTCCAAACTCTTCTCAAGAAACTCCATATGTACCTCCATCTGAAGATGATCTAAAGAAATTGTTTGATCCTATGTTTGATGAACTTTATGATCCAAGTACTAATGAGGTGTCGATTCCTACAACAGAGGCTGCTCATATTCCTGTGAATGAAGTCAATCCTTCAGTCTCAATATCATTAAGTCAAGAAGCGCCTGCTGCTGATCCTTCAGTCTCATCAACAAATCATCATTCTTCAAATGTACATCATGGAACTGTTTCTGGCATCAATGATGAAGTTAATCCCTTTGCTACTCCTGAAGATGCTCCATTTGAAAACATATTTGGTCCTGAATCTTCATCAGAACCATTTTCTTTAGGAGACATCGACTCTGCTACTTCAGTCCCTCAACAACTACCACATGAACACCTCAGAAAATGGACTCATGATCATCCATTAGACAACATCATTGGAAATCCTTCTCGTCCGGTATCCACTCGTAAACAGCTTGCTACTGATGCCTTATGGTGCTTCTTTAACTCAATACTCTCAAAGATCGAACCTAAAGATGTTAAAACTGCTATGAATGAGGACAGCTGGTTCAATGCCATGCAAGATGAAATTCATGAGTTTGATCGACTTGATGTATGGGAGTTAGTACCTGCTCCAGATTGTGCTATGATTATTGCTCTAAAATGGATCTTCAAAGTGAAACTTGATGAGCATGGTGATGTGTTGAAGAACAAGGCTCGATTAGTTGCTAAAGGATACCGTCAAGAGGAGGATATTGACTTTGAAGAATCTTTTGCTCCTGTTGCTCGAATCGAGGCAATCAGAATCTTTTTGGCTAATGCTGCTAGTAAGAACATGGTAGTCTATCAGATGGATGTAAAGACGGCATTTCTGAATGGAGATCTTAAAGAAGTCGTCTACGTCAGCCAACCTGAAGGATTTGTGAATCAAGAGCATCCTACTCACGTTTATCGTTTGAAGAAGGCTCTTTACGGTTTAAAGCAAGCTCCAAGGGCATGGTATGATACACTATCAAAGTTTCTTCTATCTACTGGTTTAGCAAAGGAGCAGTTGATCCAACTTTGTTCACCAGGAAGTCAGGCAAACATTTAATTCATGTTCAAATTTATGTTGATTATATCATCTTTGCCTCGACTGACCCCAATGAGTGTGACTGTTTTTCAAATGAAATGAGTTCAAAATTTTAAATGTCAATGATGGGACAAATGTCATTTTTCTTGGGATTACAAATTTCACAAAGTCCCGGAGGCATTTTCATAAATCAATCTAAATATGCAACTGAGATCTTAAAGAAATTTGGATTTGATTCAAGTAACCCTGTTGACACTCCCATGATTGATCGAACCAAACTAGATGAGGACCACTCAGGGATCATGATTGACCAAATGAAATATCGTAGTATGATTGGATCCCTGATGTACCTCACTGCTAGTAGACCAGACATCTTGTTCACTGTTTGCATGTGTGCTAGATACCAGGCTAAGCCTACTAAAAAGCACCTTGAAGCGGTTAAACGGGTCTTTCGGTATCTCCAAGGAACCATCAATATGGGACTCTGGTACCCGAAGGACACCGGTATGTCACTAACAGCCTATGCAGATGCTGATCATGCAGGATGTCAAGATACTCGTCGAAGTACGTCTGGAGGTGCTCAGTTTTTGGGAGATAAGCTTGTGAGCTGGTCTTCAAAGAAGCAAATGAGTACTTCTATTTCCTCTACAGAGGCAGAATACGTAGCCATGTCATCTTGTTGTGCTCAAATCCTTTGGATGATATCTCAATTAACTGACTATGGCTTTGTATTTAACAATATCCCTCTGTACTGTGATAATAAAAGTGCTATTGCTCTTTCATGCAATAACGTTCAACACTCAAGAGCTAAGCATATCGACATTCGACATCATTTCATCAGGGAACAAGTGGAAAAAGGTGTGGTGGAACTCTATTTTGTGAGGTCTGAATATCAGTTAGCAGACATCTTCACCAAAGCTCTTCCAAGAGAACGTTTTGAGTTCATACTTCCACGACTAGGCTTGAAAAGCCTTCAACCAGAAACACTCAAACGTCTTCAGGAGGAAGACGAGGAGTAAAGGTCTATGCTCATCTATCTCTTGTATATATCTATTTGAAAAACAAAATACAAAATTATAAAACCCTCAAAAATCAAATAGAAAAATATAAAACCTTCAAAATCCATAAAGATCTGAAAAATTCAAAAATTCTTTAAAAAAAAAATATTGTCAATTTGTTATGTTTTTTTCGGTTCGTCTATATCTACGGTCTTTGTGCTGTCATTCAAAGAATGAAACGGGACTTTAGATGTTGTTCGAACTCTTAAAATATATATATATATATATATATATATATATATATATATATATATTTGAGAAAAAGAGGAAATATTGGTTTATTGTCATTTCAGGCAGTAACACACTCTTTAAAGAAAGAACAAAGCCATTCTTTATCATGTTTTTCAAAATTCCATGCTCTGTTTCTATAAACATTTATCTGCTGAAAACTAATTGCTTTGAAAAATAACTCAGTCTCTATTTTTGATAATCATCTGGACTTATTTGTCAAAACATCAATCTCTCAATCAACAACCTATGTCATTGATTGAGGGGGAGAATGATTTCAATTAAATTAAAAAGTTATTTGTCATTCAATTGTTTTCAAAAGATATTCATGCATGTTTAATCAATGGAGTTTAAAGTCTTAAAATCCGATCCTTATCAGTTAAAACGCTTTCATAATCAAGTCACAATTCTCCTTAAAAGCTTTCAAAATCAATTTAAATCTATAAGAGATCACAAATCTCAAATGATTTGATAATTGTGATCGGGGGAGAATGTGTGATTTAAATTGGATTTAAACTGATAATTCGGTAAATGGTTTTATAAGGATGTACAAGCTCTCCTTCCCACATGTGACAAACGATTTCAAATTTTCCATGCACATGTTGAGGGGGAGCATCTATCTTAAACCTATGATTTGAAACGTGATCACTTATCTCAATGTGCAGTTTCCCTCTAGTATGTGCAAAACTCTTTTCAAATCTCGAGGCACATATTGAGGGGGAGCAAAATTATGAAAATCTCATCCTTCCCCTAAATGCTTTATCTACTTGATTTGATCAGGGAAGTGAGGTTGATATCTTTTAGAAAATGGTAATCAAAGAAGTTAATTCTTTCTCTTGCCTCCATGTGCAAAACGATTTCAAATACTTGATGCACATGTTGAGGGGGAGTTCTCGTTCTAAAAATATCAAAAACAATTCAGGTACAAAATGCTTTGATAATATATCATAAGTATCTGGATTGATTTTCAAATGGTTTTCAATTGGTTCCAAATGGCAGATGAAAAATACCAAATAGACCGACCAACTTTACTTTATGTACGGTGATATAAGGATGATAAGGTTATGTATTTGTTCCCATGATCCGCCAGAACCGGAGGGATCTACCCATGGACTATCCACTAGTTAGTGTAGAGTTCTTAGGTATGATGATAAAAGGAGAAAAATGAGATATGGGAAGAGTGCGAACTGAGACTGAGCTAGTACTGGAATAAACCCAACAAGGTTCTAGCTATGAAGTCTTGGTAAGCACTGAAGGGGTTGAAGAATTAAAAAGAATTGAATGAGAAAAGGGTGAAAACAAATAGCCCTCCATTGATTCAACCTTAGGGCAGTAACCGGGTTCAATTCATTTGCTACTGGCGGTTACCAAGGTAACACCGGTATTGAAGACAAGACGTCATGGACCCAGTGACGCACTGCACTTCAATCTTCCCAAACCACTCAAGTTCCTCTTAAAAGGGCTTGTTTCATTCTCTGTTTCACACAATGTGGAAAGAGAGATTATATCTTGAGTCCCACGCATTATCCTTGTGGTATTGCCAGAACATCTGAGTGATATGCAAACATATTCACAATGAAGATGGAAAGCCCTCTGGAGCCAACATCAAACAAGCTCCTGGTGGGTGGCATGTGAGATCTATTCAATAGATCAACCATGTGACAACTGAACAGAAACAATGGGGCGATTCAATCTTTTAAATCAATCCTGGTTCAGGTTATGGATTGACGGATACCTTTGAAAAATAGGTCATTGTGCTTAAAAACTCTTTTCTTTAGCACATTGACCGTGTTCGAATATTTCAAATCAAAAGGTGTTTTATGATTGATAATTGATTTTCATTAAAACCTTCGTTGTATTGCAAAAACAATTTCTATTGAGCAATACACGATTATCTTTCAAATCTCTTTTCATCAATCAATTTCTACTTCGCTGGTTCACTCACTCCGTGTTGTCTTCTTTGAGATGTTCCGGTTTGAGAACAGCTAGAGCAGCTGCGAAACCCTGTCAAGAAAATTCTTCAGAATTATACCTGATCACAGGCAGTACATGTACTGATCAACGGGGAACCGTGGGCCGTGTACCTCAATTCAACGAAAGTGATCAAAGACACTTTCGTGCACTTTATTGCTAACTGTTGTATGCAGGTACACCCGACGTTTGCAGCTGATCCGAATGAAGCAGTGAATCCATAGCCGCATGCTCACTCAACACATTCATCTCAAAAGAAATCATGATTAGTGCATCAATGACTTTGATATTTTCACTCCATGCTTCTGCTACGCTGCTGCCAATATCTTGAATCAACGAAAGCTTCCGCTACTCTGATGAGAAGATATCATGATCCAGAATGTGAGCATGTCGGTCCGAAAGTCACAACATCACATAATTCCAACACCACAATGGATGTCTCAGAGATTTTTGTTTGCTGATGATCTCAAAAGCTGGCTCAAAATTATTATCACGTAGATCAGTAAAAGACCTCCACTTGGATTAACCAAACATGCAATGAGTGGAATCAATGACTACGAGCTTCAGAGCAAAGTACTACATCAAGAATGCAAGAACAACGGTTAATGTAATATCTGTTTGTATTCGATGTAATTTTAGTATATGTTTGAGGTGACCTCCCATAGGGGGGGATTGTTAGGAATTAGAAATTCCAGGTATTAAAGAGTCAGTCACCTCAAGTATATGTAATCGTTAGAAAGCTCGTAGTCGTAGTTATTTTATGTTAAGTAGTTCTTAGTTAAGTAACACCGTGGAGGACGGACGGGTCTTTACCCACTGTATGCCTGATCCACAGCCCGTTGTGTGGCGTTTTATTGTAAGACTATAAATACTCTCTACCTCCCAAGGTAGAGAGTTGGAGCTCATAATAATATCTTTCACTTTCTCTCACTAAGTTCCCTAAACCTCTAACTTTCTCTCTCTAAAACACTCTTGTACGCCTACTTGTGTTAATGGTTTGATGTGTATGTGAAATCCAATATCTTACAAGTATGATTGTCATTACTTGAGACATAATTCATTAACCAGTATTATCATGCATTGATCTATTTAGTATTTGGATAAGGGATGTTTTGAACAAATATTATTTAAATGAAATAAAATATTGGTTATGTTTATTTTTCATTTTCTTAATATTATATCATGTATTTGCATGTTTAATCCGTGAATAACTTATGTTATTCTAAAAGTCCGTTGTCGATCAATGATGTGGGAATGTCATTGAATTAAGACAAATCTGAGTTTTGGTAGAATATATTTTAAAGTATATTGATGCGTGGGACATACCAGATTCACATGATATTCAATGAATTGAATATAGGACTCATCCAAACTTTACATGATGATACTTTATGGATCTTTGTCATTAAGTATATCATGAAGTGTTTATCCCAGACTTGAGATACCAGATAACTGATATGAATGTAGTACATTTGTGTAAGATAGTCTAACGCTATCCGTAACTGGTAGTTATAAGGGCTATTTTCAGAAGTGTTACAAAGTTCATGAGTTATGTTTGTAGTCAAGAGAATTTGTTCATTTGAATTTGTTTCAAAGTATAATACTATATTTGGGCCCCTAGTAGGGTTGACAAGATGTTTGTATGGCCATACCCAAGATCTATCTGGAATACGTTCAGATGATTTGGTAATCTTGTTCAATCGAATACAACGAGAAACAGAATATTAACTTATGAAATGACTTGATCCATATTCATAGTTAATGTAGTATTAGTAACAAAAGGATAAGTAATAATGATGAATCATTAAATGGTTTTTTCCAGGAGACCATACTCGATTTGATCTGGGGGCGTTGGCGTGTGAAAGCTAGACTAACCAATGTCATTACTATATTAAGTAATATCCAAGTGGGAGCTGAAAGGTTTATGGATAATTATTAATATTAGTATGACCGGATTCGAACTCGAGACTTCGGGATTGCACACATTACGTATGAGAGTTGATGTTAATAATTAATATATAAAATGTTATTATTAATTATTAGTCACGAAATAAAACATAACGATAGTTAAATATTTAACGAGGTTTGGTTAACGGTCGTTAAATGTAAACTAAGAGGACTAAGAATGAAATTAGTGGACAAGAAGGATCTAGAATCCCCTTTGGGGAGCATGGCCGGTCGTGGGCTATCAAACCCAAGGAGGTGGGATTTCTTGGTCACCAAGTTTTGAGAAACTATAAATACAAACCCTTGTATTCATTATTCTCCTAACCTTGGATCACCAATATACCTAATTTCTCTTCTCCTCTCTCCCTCTTTGTGTGGCCGGTCGTATACCCTCACCACAAGGGTGTTCGATTTTGCTTAACTCAAAGAAACAAGTGTTTGGTTTTATTTGTGATTCAAGAAACTAGCTTTTCACATCAAATCGCTAATAGTACGTGTGTACAAGAACGAAGGACAAGCACGCTTGAGCTTGTAATCTTGGTGGTCGACTTTTGGTTGGGTCAAATTTAATAAACCCTAAAGTTAGGGTTTTGGGTTTTGTTCTTGTTCAATTACCGTTTAATTCTTGAATTGCTAAAAGGTACGCATTTTCTTATTCGGTTAATTACTTACATATATTATTCCTATTTACTTCCGCTGCATGCTTTGATGATATTATTTGATTTTATATAATTGTTATGAGTATTAAATCCCAACAACAAGACCCCATTTCAAATTTTGAAAGAGTTTATGTGAGTTCCAAGACGCAAAGGAAAGAAGTGGAATACGATTTATGCAAGACACATGTCACATTTTAAAGTATAACATGTCATCTAAACGTGCATCTTAAAACACTTTTACAAATTGGTAACATGTAAAGCAATATTTTTTTAAGAGAAAATTTCTTAAATGAACTTTTTCTAATGGTATTTTACAAATATAAACCTCGCCTAAACATTTATCTAAAATGAACTTTTCAATATTATACGTTAGATTCCTACCATAGTAGTTTTAAAACCGTACACGTGTATAACGAATTCTTGGGCGTGGGCGAGGCGAGAACCTAGGCGAATGATTGGGCGTGGTACATACTAGTAACAAGCGTCTATGTCTAGGCGAGATGTCTGGGCGTGTACAACTAACTCTAGGCGTGGGCCTGGGCGAGAGGCTAGGTGAGATTGGTGCTTTATTTTCTGGGCGAGGGTCCTAGGCGTGTACAACTATTTTTAGGCGTGGCCTGGGCGAGGTGCTTTATTTTCTGGGCGAGGTTATTTTGGGTCGAGAAGATTGGCAAGCTATTTATGGAGATGAGGAACATGGAAAAGGCAATAGGGTAGCATGCTAGGCCTCAAACATTATAGAAATAAGAAAAGTACATTAGGTAGACTAGTACATTAGGTAGGCTAGATGGTGCAAAACAGTATATGTCCTAATCAAAGACATTGTTTGTTAGCTGGTCTTGGGTATGCTTTTTGGTATACATGGGCTATGATTGTGAGATAATATTTGTTTATAAAAAAGGGAAATCATGATGGTGACATATTTCAGTTATTTTCGTAAATTATATAAAAGAAGTTCACTTTGGTAATATGACTCTCTATATAAATTATTTTGGTAATTTGCTTTTTTTTTAATCACGTACTAAAATAGTATTTTAAAAAAGTCCATTACTATTTAATAACTTTACCCTTGTTGTTATTTAAAATAAGTTACGAGTTTCCGAAAATACCCCTACTTACAATGCCAAAATTAAAGAAAAAAAAAGAAAAGAAAAAAACAACTCTTTTTTTTCAAGGTCTAACATTTCTTCCCTTTGAATTATTTCTCTTGACCCGGATCATAAAACCTCAACCCATTTATACAGGTACTTCTGTTTTTAAGTTTTCTCATTATATTTTTATGCTAATTTGATGTCCCATATAATTTATTGCTCAATTAATTATAACCCTGATTGAAAACCCACAAACAAACTGTTCATCTTTTGTATGCTCATGCACATATATAACCTGTTCGATGATATGATTCAATGAAAATATGTTAATAAATTATTGAAAATGTGTTTTGGGGAAAGCCCTTTTTTTATGATGCACATAACATGTTTGATGTAATGCCTCACTGAAAATATGAGAGAAATTTAGTGTAGAAATGTGTTTTATTGTTGTCCTTTTGGAGATAAAAAATGATTGAATGCTAATGGTCTTGTATTAACATAAGTAATAAGTTGCTAAATAGTAGACTCTTGTTAAGTGTCAAATGTGTTGATTTAAATTTACTAAAGAAGATGTTGTAAGGTGAAAATAACAGGGCCGCTTCAGAACTTACTTTAATTTTTCGTTTGTGGAGTAGGCATGAATTTGGTGATCTTATGTGCGGGTTAAAGTTTAACTGAGTTTTAATACTCATAGCTTGTATTTTTTTTAAGACAAGTCTAGGTTTTTCTAATCTTTTTCAGAAATCATGTCTCAGTTCAAATTCTTATGTTCAATATATTGTCACATTTAGTGATCTTATTTGCGCATTGCGCCACACTCTTTTATTGGCTGGTAAAGAATAGCAATAATGGTTATGTTTGATATAAGAGTAAAATACACCGTTCGTCCCTAAACTTGTCAAAAAATATCACAATGGGACATACCTTGTCATTTTGGTCATCAGGAGTCAATTCTTCAAGATTTTTATATCAATGAGGTCCCTTGACTTGTTATTCTCAAGTCAATGTCTCGTTATATGTTGTCAAATCCCGTTATTCTTGCGAAATGACTATTTTACCCTCGTCTTCTTCCCACTCTCATTTTCTTTTGGTATAACTTGTAACCTCACTCACACTACCACCACCACCACCACCCACCACCATTACAACCATCCACCTTGTGTATGTTGCAAGTTGCTATTAGATTTATGGGTGGATTTATTTGTATAAGCACAGAAAATATGAAAATAACAAGGATTAAAGAAGTTGTAGTAAACAAATTATGGAAATGTTTATCACAAAAAGGAAACGATATAAGAAAATATCTCATTCTTTTATTTAGTTGGCTGTATGGATCATCTGGATGACATATTTGGTGCATCAGTAAATTTAGAAGACACCCACTTGAAAGATGGCTTTCAAGAAGGCTATGTAGCCGGTTTTGCTTCTGGAAAAGATGATGGGCATGAAGTTGGATTAAAAACAGGGTTCATAACTGGTGAAGAGTTAGGGTTTTACAAAGGCTGCATCGATGTCTGGAACTCTGTGATTCGAGTTGAACCAACATGCTTCTCCACCAGCGTTCAAAAGAAAATCAAAGAGATGGATGAGTTGGTGTCTAAGTATCCTATCATGGAGCTAGAAAACAAGACTGTAACAGATATTATGGGGTCATTAAGGTTGAAGTTCCGGGCTATTTGTGCAACACTGAATTTGAAATTGGAGTATAACGGGTACCAAAATGCAGCAGACCCGAATGAAATACAGTTTTGAAGAGACATATTATAAAGCGATGACAATCACCAAGGTGGCCTTGTGGTAATCCAAAAAGTGTCTGAAGCGACTATGGTTCAATCCTCGTTGGGTAAACATCTTGGGATAGCCAGTGAAAGTCCGGAAATAACCATTGGAATACCGGTTAGGCCTTGCTCATCAAAGCAAAAAAGGCTCGAGTTCCGTGGGTAATCTAAAGCGATATTTTGACTTATGTAATATTATTATTTATTTATTTATTTTTTTCATTTGCATACCTTAGCAAAATACCATTATTCTGTCTTATACTTGTATTCCTTAGAATTATATAATCAAATTTTATGTCTTGTTGTCATCAAATAAACTAACATGAACTGGGTAGCTTATAAAATACAAGAAACTGAACAAATTAAAAGTTTGCATCATTCTATGCTAGGCCATAAAAGGGAGGCATATTTTTTCTGATTCTGTTTTCGTTTTCGGCAAGAAACCATACCCAACCATGTCTTTGACCAGGGAATGGGATAATTCCTACTATCACTCTCAGAAGACCAGACAGATAATTCTTGAAAAGGAGTGACAAAACGGTCAGAGATGGTCTAGTCATCTCCAATGCTGGACTGGTTAAAATTAGAGACTAATACTACCGGTTTACTGTTGGAACTAATGTTATAATCAAAAGTTTGTTTATATAAAGTCTAAGGACCTTTTAGTATGTTTAGTATATGTATGTATATAAGTTTTGTAATTAATATGTAAAGCTAGTAAACATTAGATAGGATATTGGCTGGGTCGATAATGGGTCAATATGGGTCGAATAGGTTAGGTTTAACAGTTAGTAGTTATTGTGTCGCTTTGACTTTGTTGAACTGTATAACTGCCACAATGGCAACGTTTCATCATGTATATATATGTTTAGGGTCCGTAACAGTGTTATCAATCAATACATGTTTCTGACTTTCAATTTCAAGATAACATTAGTGTTGTGATATTGTTTACTCGAATGCAAGTTTCTGTCCAAACACTCCCGTGTTAATCCATAACCGATTCAGAAATTGTATAATAGAAGAAGCAAGACAATTGAAGGCCATCAATTATCTACAGTGGTATCAGAGCAAGAGTTAATCGATCCAGGGAAGAACCAATACAAGTAGGCCATCGATTGCAGCAAGAAAAGAAAGAAGGGTTCGAAAGTTTTGCCCTAATTACAGAAAAATATTGTAAGTGGTCGTTTGTTAAGTGTTTCTCGCCTTCACTTTATATAATTTAGAATTAGAATTATATAAATTAGAAAGTAAGAAAGTAAGAACCCCGAACCCTTTGTGGTTCATAGCAAGTTAGACCGAATCCTTAGGTTCATAGCAAGTTCTGAGCCTTAAGATTCAAATAGCAAGAAGAACCCTTGATTCAAACTAGCAAGAAAGTAAAATCATTGGCAAGAAAGGATCCATTATTTTTTATCAAAGCAAGTAAGAACCAGATTAGCAAGTGGGTCTGGAAAACACAATATTGATTAGCAAGTTGGTCAATATTGAGCAAGTTTAGCAAGAAAACCTGGTTAGCAAGTTGGCCAGTAGCAAGTAAGAGTTTTGATCTTTTGATCAAACACAAGAGCAAGAAAACCAGAAACCATCTCGGTTCTGATTGTAAGAAGTAAGCAAGTTAAAAGAAAGCAAGCAAGCATGGTAGGAAAAGAAGGTGACAAGCATGATAACGCATCAAGCAGTGTATCAGTTCGAGAACAAGGAAATTTTGTACTAAAATGTCCAAAATTGACCGGAACAAACTACACTGCGTGGGCATTATTGATGGAAACAACATTAAAAGCGTATGGACTTTAGAAAGTGATTGATGGTAAGAATGAAACTGGTGACAAGCAAGAAATAGCAATAGATGAGAAAGCAGAAAATACAGCGAAAGGAATGATATTCCAAACATTATCACAAGACATGTTAATGCAAGTTGCACAATACACCACTGCAAAGGAAGTATGGAACTCAATCAAAGTTAAACATCTTGGAGCCGATTTAGTTCAGAAAGCGCGTTTGCAGACTTTAAGAAGTGAGTTGGAAACATTGAAGATGAAACTGGATGTAAGTGCAAGTGAGTTTGCAGGGAAGTTAAGTAACATACAAGCCAAGTTTAAAAGCCTTGGGGGTACCCTGAAAGATAAAGTACTCGTGAGGAAACTGCTTAACTCATTCCCAAAGAAGTTTTTACCGATCGTGGCGTCTATCGAACAATATCAAGAGATTGATACAATGCAATTTGAAGAAGCCGTAGGAAGAATAACAGCTTTTGAAGAACGCCTCAAAATTCAAGATGAACCGGAAGAAAATTATCAAAACAAACTTCTGATGGCAAGTTCAAACAACCAAAGTCATGGTAAAGGGCGAGGTAAAACATTCAACAAAGAAGCCAATGAAAGCATAAAATGGAAGAATAGTCCAAATGCATGAGAGACAAGTACAAGTCAAGAAACTAAAGACAAGAGCACATACAAATGCTATGAATGTGGTGACTTAGGTCATTTTGCACGTGAATGCACCAAATGGAAAAAGAAAGACAAGGGGGAGCAAGCACATCTCATGTATGAAATTGACGATGAACCCACCTTATTGTGAAGTCAAGACGATGGCCTTGCCATCATTTGAAGTGAAGCCTCTCAAGGTTCAAGAACTACTGATTATATCATTAGGGGGGGATGTTGGAACTAATGTTATAATCAGAAGTTTGTTTATATAAAGTCTAACGACCTTTTAGTATGTTTAGTATATGTATGTATGTAATTCTGTAATTAATATGTTAAGCCTGTAAACATTTGATAGGATATGGGTTGGGTGGATAATGGGTCAATATGGGTCGAATAGGTTAGGTTTGACAGTTAGTAGTTATTTTGTCGCTTTGACTTTGTTTAAACGGTATAACTACCACAATGGCAACGTTTCATCATGTATATATATGTTTAGGGTTTGTAACAATGTTATCAATCAATACATGTTTCTGACTTTCAGTTTCAAGATAATAATAGTGTTGTGATATTAATAAAGCCAGTAAACGTTAGATAGGATATGGGCTGGGTCGATAATGGGTCAATATGGGTCGAATAGGTTAGGTTTGACAGTTAGTAGTTATTGTGTCGCTTTGACTTTGTTGAAACGGTATAACTGCCACAATGGCAACGTTTCATCATGTATATATATGTTTAGGGTCTGTAACAATGTTATCAATCAATACATGTTTCTGAATTTCAGTTTCAAGATAATATTAGTGTTGTGATATTGTTTACTAGAATGCAAGTTTCTGTCCAAACACTCATGTGTTAATCCAGAACCGATTCAGAAATTTCAATCATTGTCAATTAGAATATAATTCATACAGATTTGATTGGTTCAAGTTTGATTTCGCGCCGCTAGGTAGCCATCATTTTAATTCAAAGAGTAAGCATCAACATAATCAATATGACACAATATTGGTTATCTTATAAACATTAGTCTTTCTTAATAGAAATAAATAGTCTTTCTTATTAACATTAGTCTTTCTCAATAAGAACACAATAATCCAACTTAATATAACTGTATATAATTTAGAAGATTAATGGGAAAAGATGGTGGTATGTGGTGATGTTTAGAGATGAAGATGTATAAAGTAAAAGAGAAAAAAAGAAAATTTTTAATAATTATGGTGGTGGTGGATGGCGGTGGAGGTGACTGAGATGATGGTGGTTTGGTGGTGATAGTGTGGGTGAGTGAGGTGATAGTGCTAATTTTAAAAGTAAATACACCGTTCGTCCGTGAGGTTATACCATCAAAATAATTAACAAAAGTAGAAATGTCTATTATGCCCTCTTGCTAAAAAGTAAAATGGGTGTTGATCAAAATATAACGGGTCAAGGGACCCCATTGATATAAAAAGCTTGAAAAATGGACACCAGACGACCAAAATGCCAAAGTATGTCCCATTGTGATATTTTATTGACAAGTTTAGGGATGAACGGTGTATTTTACTCTTAATATAATGTTTGCAGGTAGGAAAAAGGAACGTTTGAGTAACATAAGAATATAAGATGGCAACGAATTCTGCTTCTTCTTGTTTTTGTGGTATGTTCTTTTAGGTTCATTTGCTTGAGTAATTTCTACTAGTTTTCCAGTAGCATGCTTGTAACTGCTTCACTTTTACAAGGTCATTGCTCAAATATCGTACTTCTTTTGTATCTGCCTTTCTCGCTATTAAAAGTCAGAAATATAGGGTTTACTTGTAAGAAAGCTAATTGTTCATAACCAATGATCACGTGTCTATATCAAGATACGCTGTTAATTCTTTAACTGTCTCATTGCTAGCATGTGGGTGTTCATCTGTAAATTTATGAAATAATCGAGGGTTGTACATTGACTTTTATTTGTGGCACTATGTGAATCTCTTAATTTAATAATACTTATTGATTGGTCACAAAATTCGTCACGTTTTCACTTAAATATATCAAAGTTATTGGCTCCGTTATCAAACATTATAGTGAGAAGTCTAAACACGCTCATATCTAGTTATTTATATGAAGGATACTAACACAAAATTTATGCTTACATGAATCATAAATATAAGATATAGCATGCGTTGACTTGTCTCCGTAGTAATGTTCATCCCTTATATAGATGGTTCGAAAGTCTGCATACTTCATTTCGATATCCACGTGTTTTTTTTGACATACAAGGATCTAGGAAATCTCATTGTTCCAATATTAAATACACAATCCCAAAAGTTGCATCTTACGCTATTATTCCTGTAGAAAAACACAGATTATATCAACAACAGATCTTGAATCTTAATTCAAGATCAACTTCTTTTATTCAACCAAAACTATCCAGATCAATAAGCAACTGATCTTAATCAGAATAACCCAGAAACATCACATGAATCACAAACAACTGAACATCACACTATCCTTCCCACTGCTACTCAGGTGGAAGGCTATTGATTACTTATCAATAGTCTTTACAATACAAGAAACCTCACAATCACTCTTAAGCAATATTAGTAACAATCAGAAGTAGTTTTGGTTGAGAGAAAACAACTGCGATCTTTTCTTTGAGAGAATGAATAATAATCAAACCCTAAGCAGAAAGAGACATTATATATCTTTGACTCCAGCCTTGACTTCATCTTTCCAGAAATAGCACAAAGCCCCCTTCAACTATCAACCACTTTCATTTTACCACCAAACCTCAAAAGCACTAATAACTGAAAATACAAAGTGTCCAACATTAGTCCCTAACAACATAACATTTCAGATTTGAGTTATATTTTAACATCCCCTCTTAACTCAAACCTGGAACATATCATAAAGACCAAGTTTAGAAACCAGTTTCTCATGTTGTAGTTTATCAAGCCCTTTGGTAAAAATATCAGCTATCTGATTAATAGACTGAACTTTTTCAGTTTTAATAACTCCAGCCAAAATTTTTTCTCTCACAAAATGTAGATCAATTTCCAAGTGTTTTGTTCTCTCATGAAAAACAGGATTAGCTGCAATTTTAATTGCAGCCTGACTATCACAAAACAGTCTTACAGGCAAAAAATGTTCCCAGTTTAGATCTTTTAAAACTTTTAAGACCCAAACAATTTCTGAAGTAGCAGAGGCCATTGCTCTATACTCAGCCTCTGCACTTAGACTTAGAAAGGGTGTTTTGTTTTTTACTTTTCCATGAAACCAGTGAACCATTAAGAAACAAACAAAATCCTGTAACTGATTTTCTAGTAACTACACACTTGGCCCAGTCTGCATCCACATAAGTCTCAAGATTTACAAAAGAGTTTTTGACAATATGAATTCCTCTTCCAGGAGACCCCTTTAAGTATCTTAAAACCTTAAGTGCAATTTTAAGATGAGACTTTAGTGGTTTATGCATGAACTGACTCAAACAATGTACAACATATGATATATCAGGCCTAGTATGTGTTAAGTAAATCAATTTTCCAATAAGTTTTTGATACTCAGTTATATTATCCAAAACAGGATCAGTAGTAGTAGGTTCATTAGTAATAGAAACACTTTGTTCTAAAGGAAAAGCAGACGGCTTACAAGCCAGTAAACCAAACTCAGAAAGAAGATCTAAGCAATATTTTCTTTGAGTTAAACATAAACCCTTATCAGTTTCAATTACTTCAATACCCAAAAAATACTTAAGTTTTCCTAAATCTTTAATTTGAAATTTAGACTTAAGAAATTCTTTAAAACTTTCAATCTCAGCCAAGTTATTACCAGTAACAATAATGTCATCAACATACACAAGTAAAGCAACAATATTACCTGAATCATTTTTGACAAACAAGGAATAGTCACTCTTACTCTGTATGAACCCATTTTCAAGCAAAGCACTGGTTAGCTTAGCATTCCACTGCCTGGGTGCTTGTTTCAACCCATACAAAGACTTTTTAAGTCTACAAACTCTTTATCATTAACATCAAAAAAACCATCAGGCAAAGACATATAGACAGTTTCATGTAGATCACCATAAAGAAAGGCATTATTGATATCAAGCTGAAATATAGGCCAACTTTGTTGAACAGCTAAATTAATAAGACATCTAACAGTAACAATCTTCACAACTGGTGAGAAAGTTTCATCAAAATCAACCCCTTCCTTTTGACTATAGCCCTTAGCTACAAGTCTAGCTTTATATCTATCTACCTCATCATTAGATTTATATTTAATCTTAAAAACCCACTTACAACCTATAGCCTTTCTGCCTTCAGGTAATTTAACAATTTCAAAAGTGTCATTTCTATACAAAGCTTCCATCTCATTATTCATTGCATCTACCCAGTGCTGATACATACAAGCCTCCCAATAATTTTTAGGCTCAAAACTTTTATTCAATTCAATAACAAAGCATAAAGTATCTTTTTTGAGCTTAGCATAAGTCACAAATTTTTCAAGACCAAATTTAACTTTTGAATCAACAATATAGTCATTGTATTTATTTGGAAAATTTGAAGTTCTACCAGTCCTTCTTAACACAGTTTGACCATTATTATGTAAACCATCATCTGCTGCTTGTTCAGGAAAGAGACTGTGATCACCCTCAGAAGCACTCACATTAGCTGGTGTTGCAGCCATCTCATCAACACTGGCAGCCTCATTGGAACCAGGAGAATGCCCCAAATCATCCTCTCTTTGGTCAATTGTTGGGCCATCCAAGTGTTGAGAGTTGCTGCCATCACCCAACTGATGATCATTTTGATTTATATTACCCATAGGGGTACCATTTAGCTTATTATCATCATTGGGTGTGTCAGAATCTTCACTAGTAATTTCATCAAAGAAATTAACATAGTTTAGATTCTGACTGAGAGGGTCAGGAGCAGCAGAAGAATTTTTAATCTTGAAAGGAAATACTTTTTCAAAAAACTTTACATCTCTAGAAAAGATAAACTGATTCCTTTCAAGACTATAAAGCTTGTAACCTTTTTGAAAATTAGAATACCCAACCAAAACACATTTCTCTGCTCTACTACTAAACTTATCATGACTGGTAAGAACAGTAGCAAAACATAAGCAACCAAACATTCTTAAGTGTTTTAAATCAGGTTTTCTTTTAAAGATAAGATTAAAGGGAGACTTTCCATTTAGCACTGAGGAAGGCAATCTGTTAATCAAATAAGTGGCAGTTAGAATACATTCAGACCACAAAACTTATCATGACTGGTAAGAACAGTAGCAAAACATAAGCAACCAAACATTCTTAAGTGTTTTAAATCAGGTTTTCTTTTAAAGATAAGATTAAAGGGAGACTTTCCATTTAGCACTGAGGAAGGCAATCTGTTAATCAAATAAGTGGCAGTTAGAATACATTCAGACCACAAAAAAAGAGGCAATCCCCCCTGAAACATAAGGGATCTAGCAACATTTAAAAGATGCCTATGTTTCCTCTCTACAACTCCATTTTGTTGAGGAGTATAAGCACAAGAAGTTTGATGCACAATACCATTACTTTCACAAAATTTGTTAAACTGATTATTAACAAACTCAGTACCATTATCACTTCTAAAAACTTTAACACTTTTTTCAAATTGTGTCTTAATTAGGTTATAAAAGATTTGAATGCAATCAAACACTTCATGCTTATACTTAAGCAGATAAACCTAAACAGCCCTGGTGAAATCATCAACAATAGTTAGAAAAAATCTATATCCTTCTTTACTTTTAACTCTATAAGGACCCCACAAATCAAGATGAACAATATCACCAAGACTTACGGTTTTATGGTCACTTAAAGGAAAAGGTTCTCTAGTTTGTTTAGCCTTTTGACATACATCACAAGGCTCAGTTTCAGTTTCTTTTTCAAAAAAGATTTCACCTTTTAAAACAGACAAGACCTGATCAGAAGGATGACCAAGCCTACCATGCCACAAATTTTTTGTCAAATTACAGGTAGGAATAGAATTCTTAAATTCTAGGTCAGTACCTTGATTTCCATCAAAGTAATACAATCCATCCTTTTGTTTACCAATCCCTAGAACATTCATCCCCCTCAAATCCTGGGGTAAAACATAACACTGTAACTCATCAAAAGCAATAACAAACTTGCTGTCTCTAGCCACTTTATGAACAGACATTAGACTAACACAATATTCTGGAACAACAAGCACATCATATAAAGTTAAATGTTTAGTTAGAATCATATTTCCAACCTTAGTGATTAAGGCCTCAGTCCCATTGGGATGAGTAACCTTAATTCCAAGTTTGGAGATATCAATCACATTAACTAAGCATTTATCAGTATATGTAAGATGCTGATTAGCACCAGAATCAACAATAAGCCCAGCTGCAACAAGTGCAGGTCTAAACTTACTGTTATTACAGAAAAATCTTTTAAAGTTTTGATTAAAGAACTTGCTATTGTTTAAAACAATACCTGCCATATTGGCATGTACTCCTTTTCCATTTCCATCAACAATTTTAGAGTTTTCTTTAATCAATGAAATCAGTTTAGAAATCTGGTCATCTGAAAAAGTAGAAGTGGAACTAGAGCCAACAGAATTATTATTATTTATAAACCTCTTATTAAAGTTCTGAGCACCCTGACTATTATAACCAGTACTATTCCTTTTATTCTTTCCAAAATCAGCAGGGTACCCAATGAGTTTAAAGCATCTATCAGCAGTATGTCCATTAAAACCACAATGTTCACAAACAAACATAGGACCACCAGCAGTCCTCCTATTATCACTAGACCTAGTGGGATTATTTGGCCTAGAGTAACCACCAGAGGATGGGGGCCTCTGAGAATTAACTCTATTGGGCACACTGGAGTTAAACACAGTTGACTGAGACTTGTTAGAAGTCCCACCAACTGAACCAGTAACCACAGACCTATGAGACTCCTCACTAGAAATAATGGAAAAAGCCCCTTTCACATCAGGTAGAGGATCTCTAGATAACACATTACTTCTTATTTGCATATAAGAATCATCCAAGCCCATTAAGAATTGCATAAGTTTCATTAACTGATTGTGTTTTTTAAAATCATCAGCAGCATGACAAGTGCACCTAGGCAACTGAACTAAAGCATCAAATTGTTTCCACAAAGTGCTCAGTTTATTAAAATATTCAGCAATAGAACAACCATTTTGAGATAAAGAATTGATTTTATGATGCAAATTAAAAGTAACTGAACCATCAACTCTATCAAAAGTTTCTTTTAATTCATTCCACACATCAGAGGCCCTTTTTGAAAAAATTTGACCCAAGAACAACTCTTCTGATATGGAATTCAAAATTCATCCCAATACAACAGCATTAACCCTGTCCCATTGTCTCCCTAAAACTTCATCAACATGTGATCTAGTGCAAGTACCATCTATAAATCCAGTTTTATTTCTGCCTTCAAGAGCCAATAGCATAGCACATGACCACACATTATAATTTTCAGTCCCTTTTAGTTTAATAGAAACAACAGTCAAGGTAGCAGAATCATTAGGATGCAAGTGAAGAGGATGACTAAGATCCAACTTACTAATTAAAGTAACTGGCTCATCATCAGCCTCAAATTCATCATCAGTATAACCATGAACAGACATAATTGAACAAATATAGATAAACACTCAAGAACGATCAAGAAAGAAGTTCCCAGGCTTCCTTGCCACTCAAGGTGGTAGGTCAAGGGCAGATCACACTATATCAAGATCTACAACTAAAACAGATAAACCACACTCCAACAACAATCACAAACCTCCAACAATACTCAACTCCTACTCCCAGTCAATCTAAAAAGGAAATAAAAAAGAGAAATATAAAGGGTGCGAGAGGTGTTACAGTGCACGCAAATCCAGAAAGCAGCGGAACAAGAACCCTGATTATAATTCTTGAAACAAGAATCACAACCCACACGATCTCAATCAACCCAGAACCACCAAGAACAACCACCAATCGAAGCTAGAGATCAAAAATACTCAAACCCTAATTTTCTCAAAAATTAGGCGTTTTGTAAAATCTTTTAGAATCGATCAATTAGAGCCAAAAAACACTAATTAATCACAACCAATAAGGTTTAAACAAACTAATTTGAAAAACCCCCAAATTTTGAAACCCTAATTTTTCCCGAAATCAATTTTAATCAGAGCAAGGCGAGTAACCTGGCTCTGATACCATGTAGAAAAACACAGATTATATCAACAACAGATCTTGAATCTTAATTCAAGATCAACTTCTTTTATTCAACCAAAACTATCCAGATCAATAAGCAACTCATCTTAATCAGAATAACCCAGAAACATCACATGAATCACAAACAACTGAACATCACACTATCCTTCCCACTGCTACTCAGGTGGAAGGCTATTGATTACTTATCAATAGTCTTTACAATACAAGAAACCTCACAATCACTCTTAAGCAATATTAGTAACAATCAGAAGTAGTTTTGGTTGAGAGAAAACAACTGCGATCTTTTCTTTGAGAGAATGAATAATAATCAAACCCTAAGCAGAAAGAGACATTATATATCTTTGACTCCAGCCTTGACTTCATCTTTCCAGAAATAGCACAAAGCCCCCTTCAACTATCAACCACTTTTATTTTACCACCAAACCTCAAAAGCACTAATAACTGAAAATACAAAGTGTCCAACATTAGTCCCTAACAACATAACATTTCAGATTTGAGTTATATTTTAACAATTCCCGCTTCTTGTGGTTGTTTCTGTCACTTGCGAGTTCAAGCACTGTTTCCATGTTACTTGATGTTCATCATACATCCCTTTCAAGTCACTGATTAATTATGGTACTCTTAGTCTCTATTTGGCAAGCATAATCTCTTTTTATTCTTTGATTTCTGTTATCAGTTTTTCGTGTTCTGAGTTTTGTCCTATTATATGCATGAAAAAAAATCAAACTAGCTGGAAGTTTATTGTTGCGGGGCCTCAGCAATGTGTCGTCAGACGTAAGGAATGCTAAGATCACAACAGGAGACTCCCTGCAATAGTTTCTTGGCTCAGGTCTGCTCATTTATAATCTATTTGAGGAAGTGTCGATCCAATTATTGTTATGGCCCATTTATTCATGAACGGGACAAATGGGTAGAAAGTCACCAAATGTGTAACCTTATGACTTAGACATCCAAAATTATTCTATTTAAAAAATATAACTTTATTACTATTACTTATGTTTTATAATCATATTGCCACTAATACATTTGCTTTGCATTAAACAAGTTAATTGGTTTACTTCACTGTACAACATTTCTTTATTTTGTGGCTTTTACAGCAAATAAGGACTTTCATACAAATGAGATCCAATTTGAAAGTGGTGGACAACTCATGTGCAAGACGAGTTATGTGCATACAAGCTTTGAAATGGAAGAAAGGAGCCAGATTAGGGGACACGATAGTAGCATCAGTGAAGGAGGCCCAACCTGGAGGAAAAGTAAAGAAAGGACAGGTGGTTTATGGTGTTGTTGTCTGTGCTGCCATGCAAAAGGGCCGGTGTGATGGGAGTGAGGTTAAGTTTGAGGATAATGCAGTTGTACTTGTCAACAAGCAAGGTGAACCAATTGGTACCAGGGTTTTCGGGCCGGTTCCACATGAGCTAAGGAAGAAAAAGCATGTCAAGATACTCAGTCTTGCTCAGCATATTGCATGAGGTATGAATTTTTCTAAGCTTGTTGTTTTCGCCCTCTTTCCTCCCTGTTTATTGTTCAATACAAGTAACATCAGAATTTAGAGGTGGCAATTTTAACCCTTTACGGCTTTACTTATAAATTTGTTATTCTGGGTCATGTTTATCTCTATTAGGTTTAAGTGTCTGAGAGCTAAGTGATAAAAACAGCTTAATGGAAAACAGGGCAATGGGTCAAACAGGGTCGAAAGTTTCCTAAATGTAAATTAAATGCATAAACCTCCTCATTCATTTAATTCAAAAACTCAGATTATTACCAAAGTTATCTAATTACTTTAATCTCGCAAGACACTATTTTTCTATTGAAAGTTTTGCAAAATAGTCTTTGCCAACTCGATTATTTTAACCCTTACGGCCCTACCGAAAAGGGAGTCTATTTTGACCAGTTGCATGACAAGACCATTCTTCCACTTCTATTAAAAATAGATTAAAAATGGCCAAAACAATTCAGTATATGACAAACTAGCAAAGAATCCCGCAAGATTCTTGCGGATTGGTCTGCTATAAAATCTTCAAACCTTGTGAGTTTGGTTTATTTGCAGCGGATGTGGGATTCACATGGTGAAAGTTGGACGCTTTTATGGAGAAACCATGAAAGCGGCTTGACATGAAGCTCTTTTGGTGCAAAAGTTTATGCCTCGCAAGGTAGCAAGGAATCTAGTGGGATTCCTTGGCTATTGTTTTTCATAAACCTGTTTTTTTTTGTTTAACCAGTTGCCATTTTGGCTACTTTGATGATTAATTTCCCCATATAAATAGAGGGATGCCCACCAAATAAGGTTTAACTGATTTGTTCTCAGTGTTTTGCGTGTCTATTTATTAGTAGGCCTTTGTGTTTCTTTTCTAGTTAGCATCATAACTGAAGGTATGGTAAATACCTTCTTTCTTTTTGTCATTTTTTATCTCGTATATCGGTATCTTACACCTTCTATCCAACTACTCCAACTAGATAGCATAGCTTCTTGCCATAATTAGCGTTACATCTGCAAATTTGTTCTGGAAATTATCCAACTACTCCAACTAGATAGCATAACTTAATATTACAATAATATGACCAAATCATATCAAGACCAGCTACCTTTTGGGCCTTATTTCGCCAAAGCCCCTATGATTTTTGTTACTTTCGTAAGACTAAGATCTATAACTACACCCGTTAAGCTCAAAGGGATGACATCACACTAAATAGCAATGTAACTGAGTTGTTTGTTAGGACCATAAGCCTTATCACGTTATGCATTTAAGCACCAACTGAATAACATTAAACATGTCAGGTATCTTTTTAATCATTATATGTATATTTTTAAAGCAGACTGTACATACTCATTTTAGCATCAATTGACTAGTTTTGTCTTTAATTTTGATAAATCTAGTTTGCTTTTGTGTATAAAAGTAATAGTTAAATTTAGGGTTAATGGCATGTAATAGCAACGTACTTTCTCATTTGTGCTATTATCAAATATGAAACCAAAAAAATACCACAGTACCCATCCAACTTTCAAATTTTGTTTAATTATCAGATACGAACCCAAATTTTGTTTCATTATCAGTCATGGGTTGTTTGCACCTATCAGAAATATAACTACACTTCTCTCACATTTGTCATGATGATATCACGATGATAGTTACAAGACTTTTGCCACTAGGCTACATACCCTGGCCGGTTAAAATTGTCCTCATAGAGATAAAGTAATTAATTTCATAAGCCCATGCTTCGTGTTTGGGTTAGCCTTGTTATTTTTAACGAGGTAAAATGACCAAAAAATATGCGAGAATGTTGCTTTGTTATTGGAACCCAACTACATCTCAGATCATTAATCTCCCTCCCTTGAAGTATAGCAAATCAAAAGTGTGTGGCCCCTCCCGAAGATCCCAATTCGGTTCTTTTGCTGTGAGATCCACAAAACCCAATATTGTTTACTGTAGGCTCGGGATGGATTCATTCTTCAGAAAGAAGTTAAGATGGACCAAAAAGACATACGCAAAGCAAATAAAACAAAATGATAATGAAAAAAATTTGCGTATGATAATGAAAATTTGAAAAAAATTTGATGATGAAAAAAAAATTGAAAGTTGGATGGGTATTGTGGTATTTTTTTTAAAGTTCGTATCTAATATTTGAACAAATGAGAAAGTACGTATCTGATAATGAAACAAAATTTGAAAGTTGGATGGGTATTGTGGTATTTTTTTGGGTTCGTATCTGATAATGGCACAAAAGGGAAAGTACGTTGCTATTACATGCCATTAGACTATTATGTGATCTAACATGAACATTTAATATTGAACATAAAACTGCTGTCATGCCTTAAATTTTTTAAAGCATTAGTTCTTAACAAAGAAATTAACAGATTCACAAATCATTCTTAATTTCACAACTTTGATAACAAGAGTTCTCAAAGAAAAGTATATTCATATTAAACAGTTTTAGTACATTGTTCACGAAACACAACTTAATGTGTGCTTTTTTCGCGACCTTTTGCTTTGGACGTTTTGTTGACTGAAAAATTGTTCTTTCAGGTTTGAGTTGGCAGCAGTGACCAGACTAGCTCAAGTTTGATGCAGAATTTAAGATTTCTAGAGTTGTCAATTAATTGGACCTCTCAAGTAAAGATTTTGAGTTCATGATCTTATGATTCTCTGCATGGTGTTTTTGTATTGTAGAAAGATTCTTTCGGTTTAGTATGTCATTGCACCTTTATAAGTGATAACCTTTTGGCAATGCTGGAAGGGAGATAAAGTGTAATCTTTGAATGAATTGTGGTTAGGTAACTTCATGTTTGCCTGTTGGGATATCAATCTTCAGAAGTATACCTTCTGCTCAGATACTCGGATGTTATTTCATCTCAGATGTTTAGTTATCGCTTCTATTGAATAATATAAATGTCAAATTGTGTTGTAGGCCTGGTTGTTTGCAGCAACTTGGGAGATCCAGATTATAAACAAGGTTATATGATGTTGCGTGTCCAAATTAATAAGATTTTAAGATTACACGAGTCTTGAATTTAGTTGATAATCAAGCTGGAATATCCATATTCATGACGCATAGCCCTGATATTCTTTAAAGTTATGTATGATTTCCGACACAATTCCTCTTATTTGAAATGTAAGTACAGGTTTATTCTTCGTTTTGCTACAACTGTACTAAGTGGCGATCTCTCTCTTTTTTGTTTGACGTTTTAAGTATTTTAAGGTTGCATTTCTTACATAGGTAGAAACTAGTACCTGTTAGTGATTGCGGTGGATCGGATATGGTTTGGGGGAAGCCGAATTCATATCAATATGCATTTACGTTTGATTCATCCATGAAGAAGTGTACAAATATATGAATATAAAATCATATCTACAGAACTAAAACAGTAAGTGACAAAAGAATGTGAGAGCCAATATCACAGTTATGTGCATTACAAGACACTGATTTTAGTTCTAGCATGACCCTTGAGACACCTGGAACTGCTCTGTGATGCTCAAATGTGCCATCAGTATCCAAACATGAGTCAAAAACTCGCCACACTTGACTCATGGTGACATCTGCGGTGAGTAGCAGCATAAGCTAAGATCTCTATCCATACTTGACTCATGATTTTCCACACTTTCCTTTTCCATCTTTTTTAATGTTAATGCAAACCTGCAACCATCAAAAAATGCAGATTTACAAGGCAGCAGTTCAGGAGAATCAACTTCCAGCAGCTTTAGACATGCGTCAACTTTTTAGGGAATAAGACCCTTTTCTTAAAAAAAGCATTGCTTCAGCACAGGTGTCACGATACCTGATCATGCTAAATTGCCAATATCTATTGGCAACATAACAAGGTATGGTACGAGAAGATGCATCACATAGTCAATTATGTGCTTGATTTCCATACGACATATATCAATATCAGAACCATCTTGATTGTCAACATTGCTGATACTCCATAGAATAGCGTACACTCATTCTTTTGTAGCGAAAAACTAGCTTTATGAGTACATTACTCTTTCAGATTGGAGTGGACAACCATATACTCCCGAAAATGACTGTAAATCAATTCCAGGATTTCACTTAGGTAGGCCGAAATGTACCATAAAACAATAATACAACCAATCATAATTGATATAACATAAGTGGCAAACAAATTAGCAGATAGTTGTAATATAAATTTGCCTTCGGTTGAGCCAAAATGGCATGAATTTGTCTAACTTGTAATGAGCTAATACAAATTCTTACAATATACATTATTACAGCAACGCCCTTGTTTCTTTTTGGTTGTCAAAAACTTTGTTGTACGTCTTGTAACTATGTTGTTCAGGATAAGGGCGGGTTCAGCGACCTCCTCCACGTTTACATCAAACCCATGCGACTTTGTTGCATGTCTTATTAACAAACAAGCTGACAAAATACTAGTGGAAATTGTTCATTTGTTCTCCAAAGATTTTATATGAAACAACAATAATTGCAAATGAATGAAGAACGTAAGAAAGAAATAAGTCCATATTTTTACTTTGAGTAGTCCCAAAATACTTGTCCACTTTCATGTTTAACCAACCAAAAGAGACTTTAGTTAGTAAAGATGATATTTGATTGTTGAAAAGTGTAGTTAATGAAAATTTGTTAAATTACATGCAATTTGAAAATAGACTTAGGGCCCGTTTGGTTTATGTGTATTGATGGGTGTGGATTGAAAGATTAATCAAATAATTTGTTTGGTGTTTTTTTAATTCCCCAACAATGGATTTTGAATGAAAGATGTTATTCCCTACCTACTAGTGACTTTTCACCATTTCAACCAATCATATTTAAACTTTTATTTTCTAAAAAAAATCCAACCACATACTTAAGCATTATAGTCATATTTCTTATATTTTATTTCAAAATAATATACAATAACTCAAATAATAAATAATAACTTTTTCTTATTTTATCTCTCTTATTTATTACCATTACCAAATCCGATTCTAACCCCTTTACAAACCAAACGCACCCTTATATTTCACAAGTGGAGTAATAACTCGTTATAGGCGTCTACTACAGAAAAAGTAAATTATTTTCATTATTTTTAACTTAAATTTACATATATTGGTAGGTTGCATAACTGAGAATCATCAACTAAAAAAACAAATAGGAAATTAAGCGAGGAATGTTTGGTGCAATTTTGTATTGACAAATAGGAAATTTCAAAGAAATGAAGAAAAAAAAGCACCTTTTCATTTCTCAAAAGCAATTAGGAGATTTTGAAGATACAAGTGGATATGGAAACGAAACCCATGTTTGCAATACATTCTTAACAGTCAATTTAACTTAACAGTCAATCATGGGGCTTGTGGTCTAGTTGTAGAAGCTTAAGCAATTAAGCGAGCCACAAGTGAGAGTAGTACCGGGTGGGTGACCTACCGGGAAGTCCTCACTTGTGGACCACAAGCTCTGTTGATATTAGGCAATGAAGAGGAGAGCCTGTAAGCCATTAGTTGCGCAGGTTCAAATCCAAGCCGGCCCCGGTTTTCATCCGGCCGTTACTCCAGCGAATTATAATCGTGTGGAGGCGGTACGGTTTCCGGGCGGACGCCGTTAAAAATCCCCACTAAGCCAGCGTGGACCCGACTGTTACTCACGCGAATTATAATCGTGTGGAGGCGGTACGGTTTCCGGGCGGACGCCGTTAAAAATCCCCTTTACGCCAGCGTGGACCCGGTTAAGACAACATAGTCTGGGTATGTGGTGGATGAGGGCCTACCGTGGGGTGGGTGCGACTCTAATCCAAAAAATGAAAGTCACCGTTCAAAAAAAAAAACTTAATAGTCAATGATTTCTTCTCATACACATTTCAACAAACACTACTACGTAAAAAGCTCATTATAATCAAAAGTCATATAGATGAATTAAAGAAACACAATAAAGCTCATTTCAATTGAACTACCACGTCCGGTATAAATAATCACTCTGCCCAAACAGGGCTAACATCCCACCATGTTGTGTTGTTCGAGTAGGGAGGCCATGGAGCATGCATAAATCCATTTCTTGGTCTATATCTTAATCACAAATTAAAGAAACACAACAAAGTTTTTCAATTGGACTACCATGACCAGAGTAAATATCTACCAGTACTTAATCCATGTAGGCCTAAAAAGCCAGCATGTTGTGTTGTTGGAGTAAGGAGGCCTTGGAGCATACTTAAATCTGCTTCTTGTTATATATCTTCATCACAAATTAGTCTTACACCACACTCCTTCACCTCGACATCTTCACCTTCGAAACAAAATGTAACAAAATTCTTTGCTTCCTGCCATTTCCGTGTCTCCTTCCTATAATGCAACCATATCAGATATGAATCTTGGATTCCTATCACGTCATTCTCACTAGAAACTACACAGTTATATTCTGGAGCCAGATAAGCTCCATCAAAGTTCTTTACAGAGTATCCTATATGTTTGCACTTGAAAACAACACAAGTTCCAAATCCCCTAAAATTATTGAAGCACCAGTCTGATGGTAATTCAACCTTTACATGATTTTCCGTACTTTTATTTGTAAACCACTCTGGAATGCTATTCCCGTGATATTGTCACACCCCAAATTACATGTTTTACAGCGGAATGGAATTCCTGGGGGTTGACTGTCATAGCATCAAAGTTACAGTTATATCGAACGACCTAAAGTGTCGTTTTGAAAATATCGTTTGATTAAGTAAAATAATCAGAGTTTACAAAACGTAGGTCCCAAAAGATTTCCAATGTACCAAAATGAGTTTGTTACAATCAAACGATAGTTAAGTGCATAAAATATATGTGAGAAGCGTCGACACCGCGACTCTATGATAAGTCCACATGCATGCCATGATGTGAATGCCTTAGATACCTGAGATAAAACATGCTAAAAAGTGTCAACACAATGGTTGAGTGAGTTCATAGAGTTTGGTTTATCATGAAAAGCCTTTAAAGAACGTTCATGCGGCAAAGGCAAAGTTTTTGATCATTGAGAATAGTCCACAAAGCAAAGGCATTGTAAATCCACTCAGTTCCAAGTTCCGCCCATACAAAACTTGCAACCTGTGTGTTCACAACCCACTGCCAAAAGTAGTATGTCTAGTAGTCAAGTATACGTTGTCATAATAGTTCACAATATAGCACCACGTATATAATAATGTATGCCAGGCAAAGCCCCTAAAATAAATAATATGCGTCCCGTAACATAGTGAACGAGAGGTTGGCCGACCTCTAATAGCGCTATCCATACTACCTACTGGTAGGAGACTAACAATGCAAATGTACGAACGGTACATCATACAACTATTATGTACAATTAAGAACACTCCGAACATGGGAGAATTTGCACTGCTCCGAACAGGGGAGACTTTAAGTCAGGGTCATAGCACGTACGGTTCAATAAGTTCAAACAAGTCATAAGTTCGTATTTAAGTTCAAGTGTTCCAGTCAAAAGTTCATAATTAAGTTCAAGGGTTTAAGTCGAGTTCAAAAGTTCAAAACAGTCAAAGAGCTCAAAACATATCATAAGGTTCAAAGTAGTCAAAGTGTTCAAGTATTAAGTCAAACAAGTTCAAAATATATCAAAATGGTCCTTTACAAGTTAAAAGAGTTCAACTATATGTCAAAAGGTTCAAATCAAGTTCAAAGTGTTCAAATATATGTCAAAGGGTTCGAAATCAAGGAAAGTGGTTCAAATAATAGTGTTCATATCATAGTGATCAATTTAGTTCGGGCATAATCTACTTACTAGCATAAGTAGTGAAACAACAGCTATTTAAGTTCATATAAGTGTAAAGTGAAAGCAATTAGTGGAGCATGTATCTCCCCCGAAGAGTTTATAAAACAATTAAACGAGTAAAAGTGGGGCTACGAACTCACCTGATGCAATGATTATGATGACAAAAGTGGATACACTGAAATGAGGTGCAATCTCTATCTGCAACCTAATATGAATGATATGTTCTAATGTAAGCCATGAAACAATGTCGTGCATGCAAACTCATATGATATCCATACCACTTGTACATTTGAAAATAAAGTTTATCGCCGAAATATATGTTTATGACATCTTGTCATGTTATAAAATACTTTACAAGTACTTACGTTGAAACGACATCCTACGATAGTCGTTTAGTGATTTATCAAGAAATTATAGTTTTTCGTCGCAAAATAATGTACTTTGATAATTCGTGAAAGTGGCTAAGTGGCCTCGAAAATCTAGTCGTAAAATTGTGAATATCGAGTGTTAGGAAACAAACTCAGCGGTTTTGGAATGCTTGTAATATTATCTAAAAGTCGTAACACTGAACTTTTGTCCATACGAGTCTCGATCCTAGATAAAAATGATGGTGAAGTGAGGTAGTCGGGCTAAAAATGCACTTTCTGGGCAGTTTTCGGGAAAGTTTGAGAGGTCATAAGTTACTCGTTATAAATCCGTTTGACGAACGGCTGGACATTTTGGAAAATAGGCCAAGTGAACTAACTTTTACTCAGAGATACCTTTTTACCAAAACCAACTCGATCATTGAGAAAAACGGCTCCAAACATGGGTACCCGAAAAGACAGTTTCAACACTTGGAAATATTTTAGTAAAAGCTGATGGAAATAAGTTGTGAACGTCGGTTTTCAAATGCTTGTATCTCGGTCATTATAAGCTCGTTTTCTACGTTTTATATATCCTTGGTTTCGTGTTAATATATACTAATATATTTTTTATAAGTCGACTCCTCTAGTTTACGTTAAAAACTCGTTTTTGTCCTTAGAAAAACCCTTAACAGCATGTACATTTTCAGAAAATAGTTTTCGTCGTTAAACTTGAAACTAGCGTAACTTCTTCGTTATAAACCCGTTTTAACCCGTTCAAGCGGCCACGGTTTCATTTTTAAATCTATTTTCTGAATATCTAGACCAAAATAATCCCCAGCCTACTGAAATTTACAGCCCTTAATTATATGTTGTCGAAAATGATTTTTCTAGTTCAAAGCTTGTACTAAACCCTTCCAATCAACACCAAAGCTATTCTAAACCTACCATACACCTTCCTAGGGTGTCATGGGTTCCTAAACTTCACTAATAATGATAAGTTTCATGAGAATAATTATAGGATAGTTTATACTAATAATAAGTATTAAAAACAAGTAAAAAGTGGTATGAATCATAGAGTACTTGCATGTTTTTCTTACTAGATCATAAAAATAGATCATATATGATTATAAAAGAGTAGTAAAAATTATTTAGAACTTACTTGAGTGATGAAGGGATTTTTGTTGCAAATATATATAATCAACCTAGAGGTTTATATTTCAAAACCTTAAAATATAAAACTAATAGAGATTGTAAAACACTTGATCTTGGAATTTTTATGGATTCTTCTTGGTTTCTTGCTTTGGTCGACCATCAACAAAGAAGATGGAGAGTTTCTCTAGTTTACACCTTGAATGTATGTGTAAGTATGTGTTAAATTTTTATGAAATAAAATGCAAGAGTTGGAAATATCTAGCCACAAGGGTATTTTGGTAGTTTAGGTAGCAAAGATCATATTTGTTACTTTGATGACAAGGGGGGGGGGCAATGGGTAGAAAGGGGAATGGATTTGGTGTATTTTGATGATTTAATGTGTTTTAAGTTAAGTATTATGTATATTTTGTACATGTAATTAATTAATTTGTGTAGCGTTAGCCAGAAATCGATTTTAACGGAACAAAATAAAATATATCGAAGTCATAGAAATTATAAAAATGCATTTCTCGCAAGTATTGAGTGAATAAATAATTATCAAATTGAATTTACGAAAACCGTCGTAATTATATATATATAACAATTTATATACCAAAATAATTTCAGAACATCGGGTAAAATTATACCATAATTTTTATAGTCCTAGAATGTGTATAAAAATATATCAGGACAAATTTTTGGAAGTATCGAATCAATTATTCAAAATAGATGATCGTGCGATAGCGTTTATTTAATGAATAAATATACGTTAAGAAAATACGCAAACCCATGCATGAACTAATATGCAGATAATAGTCGTAAATATAAATTTTTCTCCGGGAATGAATAGTGTTTTGTGAATAGTAAAATTTTGAAATAACCTCTCAAAATATCGAATCGACCTCAAAAATGATGAATAGTAGAATGATGAATAGTAACCGATGAATAGTAAATTCCCGAGATGAATAGTAAAAATTTCAAAGTTTGTAAAATGACCTGAAATTGAGAATTGTGACAGATATACTATATCTAAATTATAAAATCCATTGGCTTACGTGAAGAATTCACATCTGTTAGTCGTCTGGAAACCCAAAGACCAAAGGATAGCAGAAAGCTGGTGAATAAAGCCGTGGGAAGTTGTAGATGAGTCAAGACACTGAGTCTTCAATATAGACCCCTCACTATCAATGGTAACATTCTTAAACAGCTTTGGACAATTTATGAAATCATGTAACATCCTATACCTGAATGGGTCTTTAGATGATCCCGACACTTCTCTTAAGGAGGTGCAATCACCTGCACAAAGAAAACCTAGGCTATGTGGAAGTTCGGGCAACACTTCCAGCTTCTTGCAACCAACAACATTAAGAAGATTTAGATGAGAAAGTTGACTCAAACTTCCAGGCAAGCTAGTAAAATTGTTCCCTTTTAAGTATAGACGTTCTAGACATGATAAGCCTCCAATGCTCTCAGGCACCTGTTCTAAATTGCAGTAGCTTAAATTCAGATGCTTTAACGTATGTAAACCTGCCAATGAATCTAATCTCTGGGGATGTTGTTTACTTAGTAAACTAAAATGAACAGTGATTGAAGTCCACCATCTAGGTTGAATCCTCCCTTTGCCACCAAATGACAATGATTCAAGGCTTATTAGAGAGGATACAAAAGAAGGAAGTTCTGTAATGGCAGTGCTGTCAACATGAAGCTCCATTAAACTTTTTATTTGACCCAATGCTACTGGGAGTTTGTCAACTTTTAGGCACCCCGAGAGATTCAAAACTTGAAGAGCATCCATTTCCACTCTACTTGGAAAATTCTGAAGCCGTTTGTAGTCTCTCAGATTTAACACAACAAGCCTCTTGAGCATTCCAACTGAGGGATGAACGCTAACCAAATTCACACACCCTTCAAGACTTAGCTCTTCGAGATTTGTAATCTCCGAGAAGTCAGGGGTGGTTGTTAGGTTACAACAGTACCTTAGCTTCATTACTTTCAACCTTCTAAAACTCTGACATCAAAAGAAAAATAATAAGTTCGTATATCATAAGGTGTTAAACACAAACACATGTATGAACAAGTAAATACCTTTGATGTTGTCCAAAGTTTCTTTATTTTGTTGTAAGATAAGTCAATGGCCACAATGTTTTCTGGATAGAAATCTGAAGGTGAGTGCTTGAAAGGTGATAAGGTTTTAAAAGGTACCATTTTGAGGGGTCGTTTTAGTCCTTATTTGATCACTTTTGTATCCGTTATTCCTTAATATCGTTCCTTTTCACTTTTTGGGTCTCTTGAAGGTAAAATGCTGGAATGGCACTTATTTGGACGAAAAGGCGCGAATATATGAAGAAAATGGCCAAAGTCAAAATCGAGACACTCACAGTTGCTGAAATTAGAAGGCGACGGCGTCAGGTGCTAATGGCGACGCCGTCCCAAGATTTTTGTGACGATTCAGAACTCAAAACTCGTATTTTCAAGTGACGACGTCTAGTTGTGAAAGAGTAGGCCGTCGCTACTCAGACGGCCTAGATGCAATCCAGACGACGTCAGAAGCTGAAGAGGACGGCGTCACAGACATATGGTGAAGCCGTCGCAAGGTTAACGTGGCCAAGACGAAACCCTAATGACGGCGACACGACGGCGTCACGAAACATAAGGTGACGTCGTCGCATATGTAATCTTATATATAGAATCCGAATTTTTCAGTCTTTTGGTGGAGAGTCTTTTGGAGTAAAAACCTAAAACCGAACCTAAGGGGTCTTGTACAGTATTTTAGGGTTTTAAACCCTATCTTACATCAAGATAAGTCTTTACTTCATTAATTCAATTATGTCTTTGATTATTTGTGTGTATGCTTGCATGTTCTCCATGTCCGGCTAATTTATTTGTGTGTTTGCTTAGGAAGTATGAAACTTAATTATTGAATATTGATTGGTTGTTTCTTATCTTAGTTGATTAATGATCTAGTAATGCGATAGGTCATTCGTTGTGTACTTAATGCTTGATTCATCTTTGTGAACCTTAGAATATAATTACCTGAGTAGTTGTAGGCTAAACCATCCAAAGAGTGCCTTAGAGTAGGAGTTTATCATCCCTAGTGGGTTTGTAGACGAGAGCCTTTGGTAAGTTCAAAGAGTTAGGGAGAAACGCATACCCTACAACTTTAGACACACAACGCAATTAAGAATAAGACGTGACAACTCAACCATCAATAGGAGATAATTAAGGAGTAATACAACCTAAGTAAACACATCTTTAAACTATCATACGAGCACACATTAATTAGACATAGACTCCCACAACCTTAGTTTAGATAATTAGATAATAGTAGAGTAATCGGTAGAAATACCAACCCCCCCCCCCCAAATCCAATACCCGAGATTCGTACCTTTCCATTTCATAAAACATAAAAAAGATAAAAAATAATCTTCCTCAACCTTAACCTTAGCGTAGTAACTCCTTACTAGCATTCCTATTCCCCTAGAGAACGATATCAATACCCGTGGCTTACCCTAATTACTACACTACAACGATTAGGTTCACTGCCTAGGGTGTTATAAAACTTGCTCGAAGAAAAGGAAGTTTCCTTGACCCCGAACGACGCGTGTAGCGTTATCAAGTTTTTGGCACCGCTGCCGGGGAATAGAATAGCTAGTTAGTAGTCCACCTCGTTTAGGTTCTTTGCTTGATTCCTATCAAGTAAATTTTTCTTATTTTTAGCTTTCTCTTAGTCTATCCCCCTTCTTCGTGACCTTTGTTCGTAATCCCATCACTTTTCATCATGGAAGGTGATAACCAACAACCACGTCCCCATACAAACCCCCTTAAGCAACTTAGAACCCGCAGTTCCACCAAAACTCTTCTTGAACCATTTGCAGAACCCGAATGAGAGCTCAATAGGCGAAGAAAAGCTCTCCATGATTCAGAACTTCAAGGCACTTCCATCAATTTTGATGAAGTTACATCTGATGAAGAATCCCCTCATTCCCCACAATCTCCTGAAACCATCCTCATTGACAATCTGAGTCAAAATGGCGAGGAAGTTCTTTCCACTCCAGCCAATGAGCCCATAAATCCTCCTAAAGCGAAACCCCTCGGGGAATACTCCTACCCTTCTGCATCTGGATTCACCAGTGCCATTGTCTATCCTTCGGAACAGATGAATGAGGTATTGCATGCATCTGACATTTGGCTAATCCAAAAGGCATGTCAATTCCATGGATCCCACAGCGAAAATCCAATTCACCACATCAAACAATTTCTAAAAATTGTTGATGCTATCTATACCGACGGAGCATCTAAGGAGACATCTAGACTCCGGTTTTTCCCATTTTCTCTTCAAGGGCGAGCCAAGGAGTGGCTCGATAAGCTCCCTCCAAGGTCCATTTTCACATGGGAACAACTTACAACCAAGTTCACCAAAAAGTTCTTTCCTCCTGGAAGAACTGCAGCAGTTAGGAGCAAAATTCTGCACTTTCATCAACCCGATGGAGAATCTATCACCAACTCCTGGAGTCGTTACAAAGATCTTATTCAACAAGCTCTACACCACGGTATCAACCTTTGGTTGCTTGTTCATATCTTTTACGACAATGTCTCCCGAAAGGATCAAAAAGGGATTGATTTCTCGACTGGCCAAAGAATCGCGAACCTCACCGCAGAAGAAGGGTGGAACCGGATAGAGGAATACATCCAATATCAAGACAGCCATTGGAATGAGCAAGAAAACGCGTCAAGCATTTCTACTTTCTCAAGTAAAGAGTTATCCTTCGATTATCGGATTGAGAAAGCACAAAAGAAACTAGCTTACCTCATAAAATCACCAGAACCAAAAAGGCTGACTAACCCATATCTCATATGCGACATATGCGGAGGACCGCACGAGAGCGATGAGTGCGATGACACACATCGAGAAAGCGTCTTCCTCTCTAGTCATGATATTTATGATGACCCTTCACTCCTTGCATTTTATCAAACCGATGAATGTGATCCTTGGGGCAATCTGAAATGGAGAACGGAAGGAAACGACGGACCTGAGTACACCATCCGTGATCCTTTTGAAGAAAAACTCGGGCAGTTCACCATGGAAGGGGCTGCACTCTTGAAAGGTCTTGAGGAGTTTATCCGAGAGCAGCAAGCTGAATTAGAAAGTCAGTTCACCGATCTCCACGAAAGAATGAGTGGACCTGGCCCAGCCCTTCATGATCCAACTTGCGCAATCACTACTCGATCAGGAACTACTACCAAGGATCCCCCACATCCCAACCAGAACCCCATCACAAGGGAACCCGAGTTAGGAAATGAGGCGATTCCCGCACCTCTTCCAACTCCTCACGATCCTCCCCCACAAACACCAGCACTAGCCCAGCAACCAACTCTCGCAAGGATTCCCTATCCCTCTCGTCTAAAGAATCAAAAGGCTGAAGAAGACAATGAAAGAATATTGTCTTATTTGAAACAAACATCCGTCAACATACCACTCCTTGATGTATTCTATCACATCCCTAAACATAGTAGATACTTCAAGAGGTTGATAACTAATCGGAAAAAGCTTGAAGGATTGATATCATTAGGAGAAGAATGTTCAGCTATCATCCAAAAGAGCATGCCCAAGAAGAAGGAAGATCCGGGCAGTTTTACCATTCCTTGCTCTATAAGGGCGCTTTTTATGAAAAACGCCTTGGCAGATCTTGGGGCAAGCATTAACCTGATGCCTCACTCCCTGTTTCTTAAACTAGGATATTCAGGGCTTAAACCAACTAGGATGAGTATCCAATTAGCTGATCGATCAATCAAATATCCCATCGGAGTTTGTGAGAACGTTCTTGTAAGGGTGGGGGAATTCAATTTTCCAGTCGATTTCGTAATTTTGGAGATGGAGGAAGATAATTCCGTCCCAATAATCCTTGGAAGACCCTTCTTGGCTACAGCTCGTGCCATCATTGATGTTCATGATGGTAAACTCACTTTACGAGTGGGATCCGAGAGCTTGACCTTCGATATTAAGGATTCTATGAGACATTCTTCTTCCTGCGGTCACCCCGTATATTTAGTTGAAGAAGTTGATGAATTTGTTGACGACATAGATGGCTGCATTGACGAGTATCTATTAAACGAATTCATGAATAATGATAACAACGTAATATACGACGACCAAGAAATTGAGATGGTTGGAGCTGTGTCCTTTTATCCTCGTCAGGATGAAATTGAACCTATTGAGCTTCAGAGGCCGGGAAACAAGCTAAAACCATCGATCAAAGAGCCTCCTACCTTAGAACTGAAAGATCTCCCGAGTCACTTGGAATACACCTTCCTTCAAGGGGAGGACCAACTCCCTGTCATCATAAGCTCTTCGCTAACCACTATTCAGAAAGAGAAGCTCTTAGAAGTTTTAAAAGAATACAAAGGGGTGATTGCATGGAGTGTTGCCGACATTAAGGGAATCGATTCTACATTCTGTACTCACAAAATCCTCATGGAGGAAGATTACAAACCAACCGTTCAACCGCAAAGGCGGGTTAACCCTAACATCAAAGAGGTAGTGAAAAAAGAGGTCATTAAGCTTCTGGATGCAGGTCTCATCTACCCCATATCAGATAGCCCATGGGTCAGCCCGGTCCAAGTGGTTCCAAAAAAAGGAGGGATGACGGTTGTAAAAAATGAGAAGGGTGAGTTGGTGCCGCAAAGAACGGTTACTGGGTGGCGTGTATGTATTGACTACAGAAAGTTGAATGATGCCACCCGGAAAGATCATTTTCCTCTGCCGTTTATTGACCAAATGCTTGAAAGATTAGCAAGGCACGAATACTACTGTTTCCTTGATGGCTTTTCAGGTTACTTCCAAATTCCAATTGCTCGTGAAGATCAGGAGAAAACTACATTTACATGTCCTTACGGAACATTCACCTACAAGCGAATGCCCTTCGGGTTATGTAACGCACCCGCAACCTTTCAACGATGTATGATGGCCATATTCCACGAGTTAATTGAGGATAGCATGGAAGTCTTCATGGATGATTTCTCGGTGTTTGGAAATTCTTTCGACCTTTGTCTTTCTAACCTTAAGAAGATGTTGAAACGATGCGAGGAAACTAATTTGGTTTTAAATTGGGAAAAATGTGATTTCATGGTAAAAGAAGGAATTGTCTTAGGGCATAAAGTCTCGGGGAATGGAATTGAGGTCGATAGAGCAAAAATCGAAGCAATTTCCAAACTCCCCTATCCTACTACCGTTAAAGCCATTCGTAGCTTTCTTGGTCATGCAGGTTTTTATCGAAGGTTTATTAAAGATTTTTCGAAAATTGCCCGGCCAATGACACAGCTTCTTGTTAAGGATGCCCCTTTTGATTTTTCGGAAGAATGCAAGGAAGCATTTAACCGACTAAAGAAAGATCTCACTCAAGCACCTATAATGGCCACCCCTGATTGGTCTCAGCCATTCGAAATCATGTGTGACGCTAGTGATTATGCTGTCGGCGCAGTGCTCGGCCAAAGAAAGGAAAAGCATTTTCAACCAATCTACTATGCTAGCAAAACCATGAATGTAGCACAAGAGAACTATACAACCACTGAGAAAGAACTTTTAGCCGTTGTTTTTGCCTTCGACAAATTCAGGCAATATCTCGTTCTCTCTAAAACTGTCGTCTTCACCGATCACTCCGCCTTACGCTATTTGTTTTCAAAACAAGATGCTAAACCTCGCCTGATTAGGTGGATCCTATTACTTCAAGAATTCGACATTGAAATTCGAGATAAAAAGGGGGCTGAAAATCTCGCTGCTGATCATCTATCACGCTTGGAGAACCCTGATCTTGAGAAGTTAGATCACACCGATATTCGCGATTCTTTTCCCGAGGAACGGCTAATGGCGATTAAAGAGATTGAGCCATGGTATGCGGATTATGCTAACTACCTGTCCATTAAGGTTTTGCCAAATTACATGACCAAACAAGATAAAAAGAAGTTCTTCACTACGCTAAAACATTACTTCTGGGATGAACCTTTCCTTTTCCGTATATGTCCCGATCAAATCATTCGACGTTGCGTGGCCGGTAGAGAGATTGATCGAGTTCTGAAAGAATGTCATGCGGGACCATCTGGAGGACATCACGGTGTGAATATCACGGCACGAAAGGTTTTTTACGTCGGATTCTATTGGCCTACTGTTTTTCGAGACGTTAAGAGATTAGTTCAAATGTGTGATGCATGCCAACGATCAGGAAATATTTCACGACGGGATGAGTCACCTCAGAACTATATCCAAGTCTGCGAAATATTTGACGTTTGGGGAATAGACTTCATGGGACCCTTTCCATCTTCCGGAAGAAATGAATACATTCTCGTAGCTATCGACTATGTATCCAAATGGGTAGAGGCTCAAGCCCTTAGAACTAATGATGCAAGGGTAGTTATTCACTTTCTTAAAAAGCTCTTCGCACGATTTGGGATTCCCAAAGCATTAATCAGTGATAGAGGGACTCACTTTTGCAATGCTCAAATGGAAAAGGTGATGAAGAAGTATGGCGTCCCACATAGATTTTCTACCGCATATCATCCTCAGACAAATGGACAAGTAGAAAACACCAACAGAGCATTAAAGCGGATACTTGAAAAAACGGTCCACCAAAATAGGAAAGATTGGGCATTCAAACTGGATGAGGCACTCTGGGCATTCAGAACTGCTTACAAAACACCTATCGGGACAACCCCTTTTCGCCTGGTATACGGAAAGGCTTGCCACCTCCCTATCGAACTTGAGCAGAAAGCATATTGGGCCCTTAAGGCCTGTAATATGGATTATTCTGAAGCATGGTCAAATCGGTTCTTACAACTTCAAGAATTGGATGAACTGAGGCTGGAAGCATACGAATCATCAATCACTTACAAAGAAAGGGCAAAAAGATGGCATGATCAACGAATAAAGAATCCTAAAGAGTTTTTGGAAGGGGATAAGGTGCTCTTGTATAATTCAAGACTAAGATTATTCCCAGGAAAACTAAAATCCAGGTGGTATGGACCCTTTTCAGTAAAAAAACAGATGAGCAATGGGGCGGTGGTGCTACTAGACCATGATGGAAGAGAATTCACCGTTAATGGGCAACGGGTGAAGCATTATCAATTGGATAATATTGAAATGGTGAACGATGAGGATATTGTTTTAGAAGAAGAGGGCGGTGGTGAAGAAACGTAGGAGCACGACTATGAGTCTAGCTACAAGACTCTTAAATAAAGAAAAGCGCTTCGTGGGAGGCAACCCATGCTTAATTGTTTGCTTGTTAGTGTCATATATCTTTTATTAATTGTTTATCCTCATGTTTAAATTTGTAAAAATGCTTTATTTTGTTTTTAACCTCGTCTTAATTGCATATAAAGGTATTTTACATAAGGGATAAGTGTAGGGAGGATTACACACGTTTTCAAAAGAAACGTAAACATGAGAATAACAATTAACTAAAAGATATTTATATTTGTTTGTTCGAGTCAAATGCTTGTATCGAGTCATAATGAATGTTTTGCAGAAATTTTTCCAGATTCTAAAGATGTTAATTTTCCAGAATTTTTTCCAGAAAATCGCAGATCAGTTTTTTTCAGGATAACCTGACGGCGTCAGGAAGGAGTAAAAACATCAGATTACTTTTTTTCTCGTTTTCTGAGCCACTTATAAATTTTTGGAATTTTCCAGGTCTTAATTTTCTTAGAAATTCTGTAAAATATCCATTCCACAAGCATTATATCCTAGTTTAAATCGAGTCTTATATATATTATTACCGCCGATTTTACGCGAAGGTTTCGTTTGTTTTCTTCAAGTGTGCAGGTTTAGTTTGTCAAGAAGAAGTTACATAAGATTGGAAGGAGCTTTTCACGCAATAATTCTTCTTGAAAAGGATTTAACCACCACTTTACACGGATCCTACCGAGCTAATCAGGGGAGTATTAGTTTCTCTCGTTTTTAATTACCTTCTTTTATCATAACTTTGATACTTTCGGGGAACATTGGGGACAATGTTCAGTTTAAGTGTAGGGAGGGAAAAGAAAACGGGAACTTTGAAACTATGCTTATCCTTGACTATTTGCTTTGTCCAATTGTGATTGTGTAATAAACCATGAGAAAATGTCGGTTAGGGTAATTTTGGCACCAAATTTAAATTTTTTTATGACATATAGGAGTGGGCCATTAGTCTTAACAAAAGCGTCTCATGGATAGGAAGTTGCATGACTAGCACAAAAACCCTTTACCACCCAAATTCCACCAAAATGTGAGGATCGCCCTTAGATTAGTAGGAATTAAAGCATTCATCTTTAATGCTTAGAGTGTGAACCGGTAGTATATTAGATTCTAGAACTTGTTTTGTGATGCATTCCGAGATCGCAAGTGAGGCTACACTTGTGTAGTTAGGAATAACTAAATGATAAGAGGCATTAGGATAACCCTTGTTTGATACCTGTAATATAATTACTTCTTCCATATCGGTTGAGTAATTCCCCCACACCCTTTGCGTTGTACTCATCTTTAGTACACGATACCCCTAGTTAACCCCTCAGAGCCTATCCTTTTCGCGGTTCTCGTGATGTTTCGGTTTTTTCGGAATATCAATGAAGAGCATTGTTTACACCCCACTCCCAAATATACACCCAAATCGCCTTAGCCTACCCCTTATGCACTCACTTTTAGTGCAAATGTTTGTTATCACCCCAAACCCTTAGTTCAATTATCTAGTTGCTTGCATAAGTTGCTAAGTCGAGTTATATCCTTTGTATACAGTTTTGGGACGATTGGGATTCATGGGAAAAGTTAAAGTTTATGAAATGACGGGAAGGGAACGTTAAATTCAAATTCCCTTTGTTTGCATAATAATGTACCCCAAGTGTTTTGATCTTTTCAATTCGGGTCAAATTAGTGTTAGAGTAATAAAAACTCAAGTGTAGGGATATGCCTATAAATCCCTATTATTTTGATGTTATCGTAGAGGATGGTAGAGTAAAAGTGTATGAAAAAAAAAAAAAAAAAAAAAAAAATCGAAAAAAATCAGAAAAAAAATAGAAAAGAGAAAAAAAAATAATAGAGTGAAAAAAAAAAAAAAAAAAAAAAAAACCATACGGGCTACCATCCTACATCTATCTTTGAATTTATGTTTGTCTATTTCAGTTATCTAGAGTTTAGAGTGTCGAGTCTTGGCTTAGCAACGCCATTCTTCGTATGCATTTAACATAGAGATTTTTGACTTACCACCACTAAATAGCCTATCCCACCAAACCCTTGTTTCCCTACCGTAAGCCTAACATTACAACCCTTTAAAAGACCTCTTTGATAGTCTTTCCTAGGTGCTTACGCCAAAGCGATGGAGGTTTGATCTATTCTCAAGCCTATGGTAATCTATGTACTAGGACCGGTTAATGAGTGTTTATCTTCCATTTCCTATTTGTTATATTTCATATATACACCCGAGAGAGATGTGAGTATCCAAACACCCCATGTGAGGTGCTAGTATGTAATTTCCGTGCTTGTTATGACTTTTGCGGGGCTTATATGTGTTGTGGACCGTTTTGAATTAATGCTTCATGACCCCTAACTTATAAATTAATTGGCTAAAAGCACATTTGCTTGAGGACAAGCAAATAACAAGTGTAGGGATATTTGATAAGGTTTTAAAAGGTACCATTTTGAGGGGTCGTTTTAGTCCTTATTTGATCACTTTTGTATCCGTTATTGCTTAATATCGTTCCTTTTCACTTTTTAGGTCTCTTGAAGGCAAAATGCTGGAATGGCACTTATTTGGACGAAAAGGCGCGAATATATGAAGAAAATGGCCAAAGTCAAAATCGAGACACTCACAGTTGCTGAAATTAGAAGGCGACGGCGTCAGGTGCTAATGGCGACGCCGTCCCAAGATTTTTGTGACGATTCAGAACTCAAAACTCGTATTTTCAAGTGACGACGTCTAGTTGTGAAAGAGTAGGCCGTCGCTACTCAGACGGCCTAGATGCAATCCAGACGACGTCAGAAGCTGAAGAGGACGGCGTCACGGACATAAGGTGACGCCGTCGCAAGGTTAACGTGGCCAAGACGAAACCCTAATGACGGCGACACGACGGCGTCACGAAACATAAGGTGACGCCGTCGCATATGTAATCTTATATATAGAATCCGAATTTTTCAGTCTTTTGGTGGAGAGTCTTTTGGAGTAAAAACCTAAAACCGAACCTAAGGGGTCTTGTACAGTATTTTAGGGTTTTAAACCCTATCTTACATCAAGATAAGTCTTTACTTCATTAATTCAATTATGTCTTTGATTATTTGTGTGTATGCTTGCATGTTCTCCATGTCCGGCTAATTTATTTGTGTGTTTGCTTAGGAAGTATGAAACTTAATTATTGAATATTGATTGGTTGTTTCTTATCTTAGTTGATTAATGATCTAGTAATGCGATAGGTCATTCGTTGTGTACTTAATGCTTGATTCATCTTTGTGAACCTTAGAATATAATTACCTGAGTAGTTGTAGGCTAAACCATCCAAAGAGTGCCTTAGAGTAGGAGTTTATCATCCCTAGTGGGTTTGTTGACGAGACCCTTTGGTAAGTTCAAAGAGTTAGGGAGAAACGCATACCCTACAACTTTAGACACACAACGCAATTAAGAATAAGACGTGACAACTCAACCATCAATAGGAGATAATTAAGGAGTAATACAACCTAAGTGAACACATCTTTAAACTATCATACGAGCACACATTAATTAGACATAGACTCCCACAACCTTAGTTTAGATAATTAGATAATAGTAGAGTAATCGGTAGAAATACCAACCCCCCCCCAAAATCCAATACCTGAGATTCGTACATTTCCATTTCATAAAACATAAAAAAGATAAAAAATAATCTTCCTCAACCTTAACCTTAGCGTAGTAACTCCTTACTAGCATTCCTATTCCCCTAGAGAACGATATCAATACCCGTGGCTTACCCTAATTACTACACTACAACGATTAGGTTCACTGCCTAGGGTGTTATAAAACTTGCTCGAAGAAAAGGAATTTTCCTTGACCCCGAACGACGCGTGTAGCGTTATCAAAAAGGCATCCATGCCAACAAAACAAGCTTAGCTCATTGGACAAAAAATACAAACTTCCTGAGAACTTCAGATTGTAGCCATTCAATTCCACTTTCTGATCAAATCCTTCCTCAGCATAAATATGCAGGATTCGCAAATTTTTCATAAGTGCAAAAGAATTAGTATCTATGTGAACCCTTTGACTAGATTTTGTTGGCCCAGTTTACGGATCTTTAATCAACGATATACCAAAGTATGAAATAATCTCTATTTTCTATAAATCTGTCATTATAATTCTATACAAAGTTCCTATCTATTTATAACAAATGAAAAGGTACAATGAAAAGATGTGTTGGTTCAAAGGAACCAACAGATGTGTCGTTTGGTGTTGTAACTGCCAAATAGCAGTTATTTTGTAACTGTCTTTAAAACTGCTGTCTTTGACTTTCTTGTTTGACTTTTGGGTTGACCGGGTCATTTGGGGTGTTGACTTGGGTCGATTGGGATTAACCCATATTCTCCCCCTTAATCACAATTGCTGCGACGCAGGTCTTTAAGTCTTTTGTAGTCGTCTCACATAGCTCCATTTTGCTTCCTTTAACATTCGTTGCAACATTGATAGAATTTTAGAATCTTCTACACTCCCTGCTGTCTTCTGCATTCTCTGCTGTTTTAGCACTCTCTGCTGTTTCTGCAATCTCTGCTGCTTCTGCAATCTCTGTTGTTTCTGCAATCTCTGCTGTTTCTGCAATCTCTGCTATTTCTGTGATCTCTGTTGTTTCTGCACTCACTGCGGTATGCTCATTGTATCATTTCTCTTCAGTTATAGTCGCCATAAGCAATGTTGGCTCTAAGTCATCTTCAATAAAATTGGATTGTTCTCTGACTTGATTCTTGCGTTTATTTTGACATTCATAGGCATAATGTCCAAGTTTGTGACATCGGTAGCATGTGACTTGAGATTTGTCTCTTGTAACTTCTTCAAAAGACGCTCGTTCTTCCCTTTTAGATTGATAATTGTTCTTGTCTTGTTCTCGGCCTCGAGACTGGTTAAATCTTCCCTGACCATATTCTCTAAAAGGTTTTCCTTGTCCTTTATGTCGTGTGAACATCAAAGTCTCCTTATTTTTCACTTGTTTATCCTTCTTAAACTTAATCCTTTCTTCATAGGTCTTAAGTCTTCCAATTGCTTCTTCCATAGTCATTTCACTTAGGTCGGAATATTGTTCTATAGATGCGACTATTTGGAGATACCTATCGGGTACAGCATTTAGTAGTTTCCGTACTAAGGTTTCATCTTCTATGGTGTGTCCTAGACTAGCGGCTTTGTTTACGAGAGTTGTGAGTTTTGTGGTGAAGGTGTCGATTGTCTCGTCTTCCTTCATTTCTAGCATCTCAAAATCATATTTGAGTGTTTGTAGTCTTGCTTGTTGAACTCTGTTTTCGCCAACGTGTCTAGTTTTCAAAGCATTCCAAATGTCCTTCGCGGTTTTGTGCTTTGTTATTTGAAGTAATTGTTCCTCGGGTAAGGCTTGATAAAGGAAAGCAATAGCGGTTTTCTCTTTTGTCTTATTGGGTTGAGTCTACTCAGTCGGCTCTATTGTTTCCCATAAGTTATTTGCTTCGAGAATGATTTGCATGCGAATTGCCCATAATGAGTAATTCGCGGGCTTTAGGATTGGGTATTGAAATTGAGGTGTACTATTCGTAAAATTAGTACTAGGTTCCTTATTTCCACTTCCTTTCGTCATATTTTAAATTTATTGACAATAAAAAATATCTCCAAAAATCTACCACGAGGTGTGTTGAAAAAAAATGTTTTATTTTTCCTTATAGGCTATAAAACTTTATAGGACTGGTTTTTAAATCCAATACTATCCTCAGAGATTATTATATTTTAAAAAAGAATAACCTAAGGTTAATTTCTCCTTAAATCTTATTCTTAATTATAATAAGCAGCGTTAAAATACTAGGTTATTATATTTTCTAAACCTCGAAAAAATACTAACTTAAAATTAGGAAGTATCTTATCTAAAGTAAAAACTATACAATATATTAATTGAAAACTAATATACTATATATATCAAAAACAAAGTGAAGGGTGGTATTTATGAATTTTGGAACCTGGGGGGTTATTAAACCCGTAGCCCTCTTAAATTGTTGGTTCAGTGTTGCCCTGGTTTATATGTCCGCCTCCTTTTTTTTTCTGCTTATCTATTCTTCTGAGATAAAAAGGTCTCTCTCCCTTTGAGACTTAGAAACTGCTCTTGGTTCTTTGATGGGTTGACCGCCGTGTGTTTGGCTTGGTTAACCGCTCTTCTTCAGGGATGGTGTTCTTGTCTCGAACTCCTGTGATCCCTTTGATGCAAAAGGTTTTTCGTTCACTGGTGGGGATCTTTTTCCGTGTATTGTTTTTTTTTTTTTTTTGAATCAAGTGGTGATTCAAAACAAATTAAGGGTGCTTGGTTTGATTCTTTAGAAACAGATGTGTTCGTTCCTTTGATGTTTCTGATTTGTGCCCCTTGATGATGACTTATGTTATCCTCTCGATGTTTGGTTCTTAGTTTCTGAATCGATTTAGTGTTTTTGTTTGAAGAAAAACAAAAACTTTTGATCCCTAATTTGTTTCTATTGTTCTCGGTAAAACAAAATGAATCGGATTTTTTTTTGCAAATCAATTTTGAAGGTGCCTTTTGTAGATGCCGGTAACTTTGTTACGAGGCGACTAGAAATTAAAGGGTTTCTTCCTTGAACACAATAAGATGAAAAATCTTTGATTATTGTGGTTCGAATAAAAAATTTTGCAGAAAAATTAGATACCGAGACATGGGGATTTTTTCTTTCGATTCAAAGCAACAATGGAACCTTGATATATGATGATGTTGTGGCTCTGATACCAATTGTTGGCCTAGAAGTTGGAAAACATAATCCATTAATCTTTGTTTCTTAAAATCAAGTCTGCATGTTTTTCGTTGGACTGCAATTTGCACCAGTATCACAGACAATATTATTAGCAGACATAAAATTCGACCAATAAGGTTGAATACATAGGATTGATGACTTGTCACTTGACAGTTATTATAGTTAGTTATTTACGGTTAGAAGTCAGTTATTATCAGAGGGACATGTTTGTTGGTTCTAATGAACTATCACAACCCTTCTACATACCTATTAGAATAGTATAAATATGTAACTTTCTGTAACAAACAAGTAACCCAATTCAGATTATTAATATCAATATTATGGGTTCACCCAATCTTCCTTGTTTCACTTTTTTCAATTCTTATTTTATATGATGATTGGCATGTTGTTATGATAATTCGATCCTGGAAATCCTCCCACACAACCTGTGTAATAATTGGTATCAGAGCCTATGGGATCTAACAACACAAATAAATCAATTATAGTTTTATTTATCAAAATTGCTCCTTCCTCCCATACAAATTGCTCCTTGATGAGTGTCTAAATACTCATCATTTTTGTACAAAATAAACTGCAAAATCATCTGAAAACACTCAGAAACACATCAAAATGATCAAAATATCACAAATCAGTGTTTTATGTGTTTTAAAAGCAAAAATATCAAAATCAGATGAAAAACATATCAAATTTGCAAAAATTGCAGTTTCAGTCCCCCAAGTTTCAAAAGTTGTCAAAAACAGTCCCTGAGCACCTAATTTCAAAAGAAAAGTCACCAAAGGTCCTTTTTAAATCATAAGTTGTCAAATTTAGTCCTTTGGTGAAAAATATCAAAAGTTTGAGAAAATTACAAAAATGGCCCTTCAAGTTTAAAAATTGGCAGAATTGGTCCCTGGAAAATGTGAAAAAGGCAACATTGGTCCTTGTACTTTTGAAAGTTGTCACTTTTGGTCCTTGGAATAACTTTTCAGATTTGGCAGCTTAGGCCCCTCAAATTTTCAGAATTACACTTTAGGTCCCTTGGATTATTAAAACCTTTAACTCAATTTTGGACCCCTTTCCTATTCTGGACCCCCTGTCAAAACAATTGTGACCCCCACTAGTATTAACCACTTGCCTGGTCAAACCCTTGGTCAGTCAACCAAAGTCAAAAACCAGATAACCCGCCCCCACTGTTCCCTTATCTTCCCCAACTTGACCTCTGCAAATTCAGGCATCTCCCATCACCTTTCCACCCTCCTCCTCATCATACTCACCTACCCTTGCCTCCACATTTAATGCCACCCCCCCCCCTAGCTAGATATCACAGAGGTCAACAGGTCAAATTTGCTTTCCCGCCAAAAATGTGAAGACACTCAAGACTCTCCCATTGGTTCTAAAAAGTGGTGGGATCTGCTCTTTGGACACGTGTAAGACTTTTGGGTGCATAAAAGAGAAGGAAGGAAGCAAAGAGAAGAAGTAGTTTTTAGTTTTAAATTTCTCTTATGTCGTTTTTTTTATTACTGTCTTAATTCAATTAAAAGGTTGTAATATTTTGTTTCTCAGTACTAAACTCAAGTGATTATTGCAATATTATCAAGTTTTAAGCTTTAATTCCAAGTCTTTATCTATTTCCAAAAATTTGCATTACTGTTGAAATTTTCAAAGTCAGAATCTCATTCAAAAGCTTCAATAAGCTCATTTATCAGTTTAAATAAGCTTAAATGAGCTTATGAAAGCCTTGTACAAGCCCACATTTAAGTTTCCACTCATTTTGTATTTTGGTCAACAAAAAGTCAACACGGATAAAAAATGATGCAGAAAGGAATGGGGTTGATTCAGGCATGTATGTGGGTTGAAATGGAAGCTATGGGTTGGAATTGATAGGGTAGTAGTTCATTAGTTTCTGTTGCAAGCCACTGTGGCTTAAGGACCATTTGTAAGTGTTATTCAAATTTCATAGCATAATCTGCTATTGTAGTTTAAAGTTGTTAAAATCTGTTTTAATAGCTGTAATTAGGTCTATATAAGTTAGTTTGATCATAAATATAACTAGGTTCATGGTTAAAAGCTGTTTTTGAGCTCAAAACAAGTCATAAAGGTGTGTTTGGAATAGTCTGTCAAGCTGTCATTGGTCCTTAATTTGAACTTGAAAATTGCATTAGCAATCTTAATACAGGTAGCTGAACTCATTTGAGTTGGTTAATTGTGCATTTGAACCTTAAAAGTCAAAATTATGCTTAAATCACTCTTAACTGCCACTGTTGGAGTTTTGTGAATTGCAACTCATTAATTTGTGTTTGGAAATCATCAATATCACTTGCATTAGGCTTATTACTTCATATAACATCAATAACAGTCAACAAATTGGTTTCAAAGTTCATATTAGTCAAAGTTTATCAGTAACTTCAAAAGTCAAAAAAGCTAAAATCTGGTTTTGGGGTCAGTTACAAAGATTTTTCTTGAACTCACCTTTGGGTCTTATCAAGTAAGGTTTGGTATTTCAGAAACTTCAATTGGTTGTCCTTCTTATCAGTATTTTTGTGGAATTTTGCCATTTATTTAAAAGCTTCAAATCAGATCTTCTTTTAAGCAAAAATCCCCTGCACCATAAGCTCAGTTAATACTGAGACTTTTTCCAGTTCTTGCAGCAGGCACACAGAGCTCATAAGAGCTTGTTATAATCTGATCTTTGGAACACTTGATCTCAAACAGGTCTACCTTAGGTTGCAATTGGTAGTTTTCAATTTGAACTTATTTTTAAGCTTGTGCATGTGATCAAAGTTGGTACCCAAAGCTGTTTAAAGTTTATAAAATCAAATAAGTTAAATCTGTGATCAGTGTGATTCTGTGGTTAAAAATAGTTAGGATTAGTTGTAATTTAGTCCTTTTAGCATAATTAGGCTTCTGTTAACAGTTGGTATCTTTTGGTGAGTTTTTAGCTTATTTGAAGTGCTTAATAATAAGCACTCCCACATCAGTTCTTAATTTCTATACATAAGCCCATGTTTTTCTATTTTTCCTAGATTCACAATATCATTTTAGAGTTTTCCTGAAAATTTCAGATTTTTCCTAGTTGTTTAGATATTTTTCTTAATTTAAACTAGTATTTAAGCATTTTTAATTAGCTTTTAATATAAAAAATTCAGAAAAGGTTCAAAAAAATAATTTTTCAATTTTATTAAGTTTAGATAAATATAAATAGTGAAAAAAGTAATTTTCCAGATTTTTCATAGTTTATTTGGTAATTTTTAGTAATTTAATTAGTTTTAAATAGTTTAAAATTCATAAAAAATAGAAAAATAGTCATAAAAATACAAAAATAGTTTTGAAAATTCTAGTTTGTTATTTTAGACTTTTCCATTTCATAATTTTATTTTTCTAGCTTAATTTCCTAATTTTTTGTATTTTAGGTAATTATTTAATAGTTAAAAATAGTTTTTAATTAATAATAATTAGATAATTAGTTGTAAAAATTAATTTTCTTTTTCTAATAATTTTCTTTTATCATTAGGTTTATAAAAATATAATTTTCATATTTTTAGGTTTAATATTGTGTAAGTTTCACGTTTTTATCTGTACGTCGTGTAGTTTTTAATTAAGTTTTATTAAAATAAAAAGAACAAAAACATTAGTTTAAAAATAGTGATAGCATTTATTTAATAGATTTTATCCTTTTAATCTTCTTTTATTTGTCTTTAAGCCATTGTAATTTGTTGGCTATTTCTGTAGTTATAATCAATCTTCAAAATCTCTGTATCCATTCAAATCTTCTCGATCACTAAACGTCTGACTATTCTCGCACAGCTCGTTGGGACATAACGACCCGGGGAAACATTATACTCTCCCGATCTTCATTGCATTGGTGTGTGAACTGTTTCGAGTTTCTTACAGTTGGTCATTCACAAGTGACTAGCTCGCGTAAGAAAACTTGACGGTTTTGCACCGATCAAATTTTGGCGCCGCTGCCGGGGAGCAGTGCTAATAGTCTTACTTCTAGCAGATTAGTAGTTTGAATATTCACTCTCTGTTCATACCATCTATCTATATCTATATATTTCTATAAAAAATCCAAAAACCCAAAAACAGCCAAAAACGTATAAAACACAAAAATATTTTGCTTTTGTTTCTATATATGTATCAAAAATAAAAATACAAAAAGAATCGTCGTTTTCTTAAATAATAAACAACTTAAAAGATTACCACCGCAAACCAAGGCAGTGCACTACCTAACTGGGGGTGCGACCATAATAAGTTCCCGAACCAAAGATTTAAAACTTGCCTTTGTGTCCTTGATAGTGGTGTACCTTTTTCAAAGAAGCCATTCATCTTGGATTATTGGTTAAGTTCACTGTTGTTTTGCCTCGATTTTGTGTTAATTGATTTTGTTGTGATATCGACGTTTCAGAACCAGAAAACCTAAAAAGATTCTCCTTACCCCATTTTCACCAATTTCATAATTCCTCTCCTTAACTCTGAAATCCTTTTAGAGTTATCTCTAGTGCATGCGCACTCGTTCTTCTAGATCATTGAGTCCTTTTCGTGATCTAGCAGACATTCCTAGACGACGTTCTCGTAGACGTGCTGCCCAAATAGTCGAACCCGAGATTCGCACTATTTCAAACAACAAAATGGCAGACGAACGTACTATGGCGGAAATGCTCCAGGCACCCACCGAGGGTTATGGAGATGCCATCATTCTACCAGTAATCAACTCTGATCACTTTGAATTGAAGACACATTTGATCACACTTGTGTCTACAAATCAATTCCACGGGTTTGATCGTGAAGACCCGTATGCACACATCCGTTGGTTTAACAAGTTGACTTCAACTATCAATTACAAGGATGTGCCACAGAAAGTCATCAAGTTGATGCTATTTCCATTCTCACTTGAGGGGGCAGCCCGGATTTGGCTGGAAAAAGAACCCCCTCGATCCATCGAAACTTGGGAGGAACTTGTTCAAAAGTTTGTCAATCATTTCTTTCCTCCATCAAAGACGACTAATCTAAAAAATGAAATTTCTGGATTTCGTCAAAATTTCGATGAAAACTTTGGAGAGGCATGGGAGAGATTCAAAGATCTCCTCAGGAAATGCCCTCACCATGGATTCACGGAGCTTCAACAAATCAATATCTTTTACAATGGGTTGAATGGTAACGATCAAGATTCCTTGAATGCAGCCGCAGGTGGCAATATCTTGAATCGTAAGCCTAAAGATGTGATTGAAATTTGCGAGCAAAAATCGAAAGTTCCTATTTCTCGCAACAAAGTCAATACTCCGAACACTCCTGCTTCTACATCTAACAACTCTTCCGAGTTAGCTGCTCCGCTAGCAGCTCTAACGGATGCCATCCGTTGTATGATTAAGGATGTTAAGGAAATCAAAAGCGAGATTCATAAACCGGAACCAATCAAAGCCGTAAACAAGGTGTGTGAAACTTGTGGTGGTCCACACGCGTATTATGATTGTCAAGCAACCGATGCTTCCTTTTACCAAGCTCCCGTAGCTTCGGTAAACCACAATCAATACCGACCACAGGTTGATCCTCACTACCGTGCACCTAGCGGTATGACACCACCTGGTTTTCCTCCTGTGCAAAACCATGGCAATCAGAATCGCTTTGTTCCGAATCAAGGACAAAATTTCAATCAAAACCGGAACAATCACAACCCACCCTACCAAGCTCCAAATCAGCATAATTATCAACAACCTTCTCATGCTCCCCCACCAAATGACTTCATGAAAGTTACTGAGTCAAGCATACGTTCTATGCAAACTCAGATCAATAACATGAGGGTTGAGCTGAAGAAGGAAATTGATACCACAATGTCTCGGCAGACAAATGAGTTGAAGAATATGATGAGCAGTTTCATGAACATGAATACGAACCAAGCTTCATCATCTTCTGGAGGACTCCCAAGCAATACAATTACTAATCCTAATGCCGAGTTGAAAGCCGTCACCACTCGTAGTGGTAAGACGCACAATGGACCTTCGACTCCTATGCCCCCTCCTCCTGTGGCAATGAGTCAAGTTACCAAGGAGACAACGGACAAGGTGCATTATTCTAGCCCACGAAGTACCGCACACGTCCAACCTTCGGTAGTCCAAGCTTTAAGTCCGGAACCCGAAGTTCCGAAGACACATTCTGAGCCAGAAAACACTTCCATCCCGGCTCAAAAGTCTAGTCAGCTTCCTTACCCATCAAGAATGAATGATGAGAAGCTCAAAGACAAAAACAAAGAGCAGATGGAAAAATTTTTCCAAATCTTCAATGAGCTTCACTTTGATATAAGCTTCGTTGATGCTCTCGTTCTAATGCCTAAATTTGCATCCACGCTTAAAGGCTTACTGAGCAACAAAGATAAGTTGTCTGAGATGACGAAAACTCCTCTGAATGAGCAATGCTCAGCGGCCATTCTTAATAAGCTTCCCGAAAAGCTTGAAGACCCTGGCCGGTTTTTAATCCCGTGTGATTTCTTGGGGATGTTTCAATGCTCCGCCTTGGCCGATCTTGGCGCTAGCATTAACCTCATGCCACTCTCAGTATGGAAGAAACTGTCTCTTCCTAAACTTTCATCCACTTGTATGACACTCGAGCTAGCGGACCGTACCATAACTCGTCCACTTGGGATAGCCGAGGATGTTGTGATGAAAGTGGGAAAGTTTCACTTTCCTACTGACTTTGTTGTAGTAGACTTCGATGCAGATTCTAGAGTTCCCCTCATCTTAGGGAGAGCTTTCTTAAGAACGAGGCGTGCTCTGATTGATGTGTTTGCTGAAGAGTTGACCATACGGGTTGACAATGAAGAGCTCACGTTGAATATCAACCAGAACTCCAAACCTCTGTACAAACAGAGTGTTGCCACAATTGATCAAAAATCTGAAAGATTCAATGCAACACTCTCAAATTTCACGGTTAAGAGGAGTTCTCAAAAACGTGCTGAGCTCAAAGCTTTGAAAATCACCCCTGGTTCAAACAAATGGTTTGAAAGCTGTACCAGGGAAGTCAAGAGTGTTCTTGATGATGATGATGATCTAGATTCGGAGACTTCAACGGAAGTGGTGGAACCTGCTAGCTCTAAGAGCACACCACTTGTCCCACCTCCGGAATCAGTTTGTCGCATCGAGTTTGTTAACTCTGTGGATGAAACGAAACTCTCTTCTGTTTCATCTGAATTGGATAATGATGTTTGTGATCCAATGGGAGACATTCTTCCCATTGATGAATTGCTCAAAAATGATCCATCATCTCCCAGTCTTATTCCCGACTCTTCCATCCCTTCCCTCACTCCTGATGAGGAAGATGACAACTTTTGGAATGAAGTCGATGCATTTCTTAGTGATGAGTCAATTCCTACAGGAATTGATAACACTTACTTAGATCCGGAGGGAGACATCCTTTTTCTGGAAAGTCTGTTGATTGAAGAACCATTTCCCACCCTCCCTCCCGGACATCTTACTGACAATCACCATATAAGCTTCAAGTTTAAGCTTAAAAATGTCAAAAATGGTGATTTGCTTCTTTCTGATGAGGAATGGACTTGCATTGTCATGCATATCTTTGTTCCATTCTTCACAGATGGTGTGGTTGCTCTTTCCCTTTTCTCTTCTGGGAATGAGGACACCATCTTTGACCCCGGTATCATTCTTAATAGTTTTTACTATTAACAATACCGCGGTTGTGTCTCGTCGGTGTGGAACTTTCTGATGTTCATATGTTTGTTAACACTGTGAACGAAAGTCCGACTGAGATTGGTTTTCCACGTTACTTTCCCCAAGAACAAATGAATTCGGGGTCGAGTCAAGCTAGCGACTCGGTAATCAAAAACAGTAGCTAAACATGGGTTTTCACCCGTGTGTACCACCCTAGTGTGGGGGAGTTGCCCCACGCTGTTGTATATAAGACTATCTAAAAAAAAAAAAAAAAAAAAAAAAAAAAAAAAAAATACTTGCTAAATAATGGCCGTAGTATTTCCCTTTTACGTTCTTTGTTTCGGCATAACCGCCGGTACTTTGAATATTGAGGGCAATATTCATTTCTAAGTGTGGGGGGGAATTCTCACGAATTTCATATAATTATACCGATTCCCCCGTTTTTGGCCAAAATTTTTTTTGGAGTAAGTGTTTTACACTTACTCAATTGGTTATCAGTCCGCCATGTCTAACCCACAAAAGGATTGGCTAATCCAGGAGCAAACGGCTCTTGGTAAAGATATCTCAAATCCGTTTATATGGCTTGCAATTTGCCCAAAATTGTATGGTATTCAGCTCACCATATCCTAAAAAGTGAAGAGTTGGCTAGCCCGCAAGATTATGGCTTATGGTAAAGGCAGTGGAAAAACCATAATTGGTAATCAGCTCACCAAAGATAATATTGATAATTTATCTAAGAGTTGGCTAGTCCAGAAGGGTACGGCTTCTGGTAAAGACAAATCAAATCCGTTGAAAGCTGGTGGTTTGCTCAAAATCACATGGTTATCGGTGTACCATGGTTCTTACTTGAACTGAAACATTTGGCTACTCCAGAAGTAATGGCTTTTGGTAAAGAGATTAAAATCCATTAATTTTTCTCAAAACATTGCTAGGGACTAGCAATATCTCAGTGTGGGGGATTGATGAGTGTCTAAATACTCATCATTTTTGTACAAAATAAACTGCAAAATCATCTGAAAACACTCAGAAACACATCAAAATGATCAAAATATCACAAATCAGTGTTTTATGTGTTTTAAAAGCAAAAATATCAAAATCAGATGAAAAACATATCAAATTTGCAAAAATTGCAGTTTCAGTCCCCCAAGTTTCAAAAGTTGTCAAAAACAGTCCCTGAGCACCTAATTTCAAAAGAAAAGTCACCAAAGGTCCTTTTTAAATCATAAGTTGTCAAATTTAGTCCTTTGGTGAAAAATATCAAAAGTTTGAGAAAATTACAAAAATGGCCCTTCAAGTTTAAAAATTGGCAGAATTGGTCCCTGGAAAATGTGAAAAAGGCAACATTGGTCCTTGTACTTTTGAAAGTTGTCACTTTTGGTCCTTGGAATAACTTTTCAGATTTGGCAGCTTAGGCCCCTCAAATTTTCAGAATTACACTTTAGGTCCCTTGGATTATTAAAACCTTTAACTCAATTTTGGACCCCTTTCCTATTCTGGACCCCCTGTCAAAACAATTGTGACCCCCACTAGTATTAACCACTTGCCTGGTCAAACCCTTGGTCAGTCAACCAAAGTCAAAAACCAGATAACCCGCCCCCACTGTTCCCTTATCTTCCCCAACTTGACCTCTGCAAATTCAGGCATCTCCCATCACCTTTCCACCCTCCTCCTCATCATACTCACCTACCCTTGCCTCCACATTTAATGCCACCCCCCCCCTAGCTAGATATCACAGAGGTCAACAGGTCAAATTTGCTTTCCCGCCAAAAATGTGAAGACACTCAAGACTCTCCCATTGGTTCTAAAAAGTGGTGGGATCTGCTCTTTGGACACGTGTAAGACTTTTGGGTGCATAAAAGAGAAGGAAGGAAGCAAAGAGAAGAAGTAGTTTTTAGTTTTAAATTTCTCTTATGTCGTTTTTTTTATTACTGTCTTAATTCAATTAAAAGGTTGTAATATTTTGTTTCTCAGTACTAAACTCAAGTGATTATTGCAATATTATCAAGTTTTAAGCTTTAATTCCAAGTCTTTATCTATTTCCAAAAATTTGCATTACTGTTGAAATTTTCAAAGTCAGAATCTCATTCAAAAGCTTCAATAAGCTCATTTATCAGTTTAAATAAGCTTAAATGAGCTTATGAAAGCCTTGTACAAGCCCACATTTAAGTTTCCACTCATTTTGTATTTTGGTCAACAAAAAGTCAACACGGATAAAAAATGATGCAGAAAGGAATGGGGTTGATTCAGGCATGTATGTGGGTTGAAATGGAAGCTATGGGTTGGAATTGATAGGGTAGTAGTTCATTAGTTTCTGTTGCAAGCCACTGTGGCTTAAGGACCATTTGTAAGTGTTATTCAAATTTCATAGCATAATCTGCTATTGTAGTTTAAAGTTGTTAAAATCTGTTTTAATAGCTGTAATTAGGTCTATATAAGTTAGTTTGATCATAAATATAACTAGGTTCATGGTTAAAAGCTGTTTTTGAGCTCAAAACAAGTCATAAAGGTGTGTTTGGAATAGTCTGTCAAGCTGTCATTGGTCCTTAATTTGAACTTGAAAATTGCATTAGCAATCTTAATACAGGTAGCTGAACTCATTTGAGTTGGTTAATTGTGCATTTGAACCTTAAAAGTCAAAATTATGCTTAAATCACTCTTAACTGCCACTGTTGGAGTTTTGTGAATTGCAACTCATTAATTTGTGTTTGGAAATCATCAATATCACTTGCATTAGGCTTATTACTTCATATAACATCAATAACAGTCAACAAATTGGTTTCAAAGTTCATATTAGTCAAAGTTTATCAGTAACTTCAAAAGTCAAAAAAGCTAAAATCTGGTTTTGGGGTCAGTTACAAAGATTTTTCTTGAACTCACCTTTGGGTCTTATCAAGTAAGGTTTGGTATTTCAGAAACTTCAATTGGTTGTCCTTCTTATCAGTATTTTTGTGGAATTTTGCCATTTATTTAAAAGCTTCAAATCAGATCTTCTTTTAAGCAAAAATCCCCTGCACCATAAGCTCAGTTAATACTGAGACTTTTTCCAGTTCTTGCAGCAGGCACACAGAGCTCATAAGAGCTTGTTATAATCTGATCTTTGGAACACTTGATCTCAAACAGGTCTACCTTAGGTTGCAATTGGTAGTTTTCAATTTGAACTTATTTTTAAGCTTGTGCATGTGATCAAAGTTGGTACCCAAAGCTGTTTAAAGTTTATAAAATCAAATAAGTTAAATCTGTGATCAGTGTGATTCTGTGGTTAAAAATAGTTAGGATTAGTTGTAATTTAGTCCTTTTAGCATAATTAGGCTTCTGTTAACAGTTGGTATCTTTTGGTGAGTTTTTAGCTTATTTGAAGTGCTTAATAATAAGCACTCCCACATCAGTTCTTAATTTCTATACATAAGCCCATGTTTTTCTATTTTTCCTAGATTCACAATATCATTTTAGAGTTTTCCTGAAAATTTCAGATTTTTCCTAGTTGTTTAGATATTTTTCTTAATTTAAACTAGTATTTAAGCATTTTTAATTAGCTTTTAATATAAAAAATTCAGAAAAGGTTCAAAAAAATAATTTTTCAATTTTATTAAGTTTAGATAAATATAAATAGTGAAAAAAGTAATTTTCCAGATTTTTCATAGTTTATTTGGTAATTTTTAGTAATTTAATTAGTTTTAAATAGTTTAAAATTCATAAAAAATAGAAAAATAGTCATAAAAATACAAAAATAGTTTTGAAAATTCTAGTTTGTTATTTTAGACTTTTCCATTTCATAATTTTATTTTTCTAGTTTAATTTCCTAATTTTTTGTATTTTAGGTAATTATTTAATAGTTAAAAATAGTTTTTAATTAATAATAATTAGATAATTAGTTGTAAAAATTAATTTTCTTTTTCTAATAATTTTCTTTTATCATTAGGTTTATAAAAATATAATTTTCATATTTTTAGGTTTAATATTGTGTAAGTTTCACGTTTTTATCTGTACGTCGTGTAGTTTTTAATTAAGTTTTATTAAAATAAAAAGAACAAAAACATTAGTTTAAAAATAGTGATAGCATTTATTTAATAGATTTTATCCTTTTAATCTTCTTTTATTTGTCTTTAAGCCATTGTAATTTGTTGGCTATTTCTGTAGTTATAATCAATCTTCAAAATCTCTGTATCCATTCAAATCTTCTCGATCACTAAACGTCTGACTATTCTCGCACAGCTCGTTGGGACATAACGACCCGGGGAAACATTATACTCTCCCGATCTTCATTGCATTGGTGTGTGAACTGTTTCGAGTTTCTTACAGTTGGTCATTCACAAGTGACTAGCTCGCGTAAGAAAACTTGACGGTTTTGCACCGATCACTCCTTCCTCCCATACCTTTTATGTGTCATTTTGCATACTATTTCCTGCATATTATCTCTCAAACACTACACAAATGGCCTAATCTACACAACCCTTATAAAGGATCTGTTGGCACTTACAATATGTAGAGATGCTTTTTAAGAAAAGAGAGCAACCATGGATATGCTGGATGCATTTGAAGAGGCTTGTTGGTTATTTCTTTTTCTTTACCAACAAAAGCCATGAAGATATTTCTCAATGAAGATACTTGGCCTGTCAAGAACATGGCAGAAGATCAAACCATGCTACAATCAATTAAGGGACGACTTCAATTGCTATTATAGCAATGCAAAGGGATCACACTTTGGAACAGATGGACATGTTTCACAAGGCAAGAATGCCATAAAGATCGACAAGATCATGTGATCAAACCCTATGGAATAAGCAGACAAGAAGAACAGCCAGATTGAGCATTTTATTTTTTTTAGATCTTTAATAACAAATATCAACAAACTACAAAAGAAGACATCAAGATTGAAGGAAGACATCAAGGAACAAGGAGATTGCAAGGAGATTGAAGAAACAAAGATTAATAGATTAGGGGGAATATGTTGGAAAACATAATCCATTAATCTTTGTTTCTCAAAATCAAGTCTGCATGTTTTTCGTTGGACTGCAATTTGCACCAGCATCACAGACAATATTATTAGGAGACATAAAATTCGACCAATAAGGTTGAATACATAGGATTGATGACTTGTCACTTGACAGTTATTATAGTTAGTTATTTACGGTTAAAAGTTAGTTATTATCAGAGGGGCATGTTTGTTGGTTCTAATGAACCATCACAACCTTCTTGATACCTATTAGAATAGTATAAATATGTAACTTTCTGTAACAAACAAGTAACCCAATTCAGATTATTAATATCAATATTATGGGTTCACCCAATCTTCCTTGTTTCACTTTTTTCGATTCTTATTTTATATGATGATTGGCATGTTGTTATGATAATTCGATCCTGGAAATCCTCCCACATAACCTGTGTAATAGATTTCCTTAACGAAAGGGCTAGAACTTCAATTGCTTCAGTCATTGCCACCTGAAAAAGCAAGAACATGTAACTTAAATTATAAAGAGTAACATATGGAATTGTGTACTAATTTAATATTAGAGTTAACTACATTTTTGGTCCTTGTGGTTGTACCTGGATTTCACTTTTGGTCCATTTGTTCAAAAAGTTGTGATTTTAGTCCAAAATGCATAGTTTGGTTCCACTTTTGGTCTATTTTTCTAACGAAGTTAGTTCAGTTAGTTAAGTCGAATTGTAAAGTGGCAACATTAGTCCTTTAACCTAACGGTCGTTAACAACGTTAGTCATTTATACCAAAGATCGTTTGCAACGTTAGTCCTTTCTGTTAGTTAGTCCTTTGAAAAAATTTCGAAAAAAATGTTTTTTTGTCGAAATTTTTTTTTAAGATAAAAAATTTCAAAATTTTTTTTAATTTTTTTTTCTAATAAAAATTTTCTTAAAAAATTCTAAAAAAATAATTCGGAAAAAAAAATTTAGAAAAAAAATTAGAAAATTTTTTTTCTAAAATAAAATTCGAAAAAAAATTCGAAATATATTCTAAAAAAAACTTTTTTTTTTCCGAAATTTTTTTTTTTAAGAATTTTATTCTAAAAAAAGATTTCGAAAAATATTCTAAAAAAAACTTTTTTTCCAAAAAAAATAATTTGAGATTTTTTTTAGAAAAAAAAATCTAATTTTTTTTAGAAAAAAAAATCTAATTTTTTTTCCCCTAGAAATGGACAAAAACTATATTAAAAATTTTTTAGACATGTTTTTTTAGAAATTTTGTACTAACCCATATCAAAATGGACTAAAACCATATCATTTTTTTTTTTTTTTTTATCAAAATGATAGTTTGGTTTCACTTTTCTAAAAAATTTTGTACTAGTTTCACTTTTCTAAAAAGTTTCTAAAAAATAGACTAAAACCATATCAAAATGATAGTTTCAGTACATTTTTTTTTTAGAAATTTTTTAGTCCATATCAAAAAATCGCAAAATGTCAATGCTAAAAAAATTTCTAAAAAATGGCAAAGCTAAAAGAATTTCTAATTTTTTTTTAAAAAAAAATTCTAATAAAAAAAACGTGTGTAAAAGTGTGTGTGATCTTTGGTATATTTTTTTTTAAACTTGTATACATTTTACACACATTTTTGCAATGTATATACGTTTTTTCAATGTATATACATTTTTAAAAATTATAGATTTTTTTTAGAAAATTTTTTAGAATTTTTTTCGGAAAAAAAAAAGTTTTTTTTAGAATATATTTCGAAATTTTTTTCGAATTTTATTTTAGAAAAAAAAAATTAGAAAATTTTTTTCTAAATTTTTTTTTCCGAATTATTTTTTTAGAATTTTTTAAGAAAATTTTTATTAAAAAAAATTTTGAAATTTTTTATCTTAAAAAAAAATTTCGACAAAAAAACATGGACCAACTTCGTTAGAAAAATGGACCAAAAGTGGAACCAAACTATGCATTTTGGACTAAAATCGCAACTTTTTAATCAAATGGACCAAAAGTGAAATCCAGCTACAACCACAAGGACCAAAAATGTAGTTAACTCTTAATATTAATATGGGAGAATTGCATATATATATATCCTTCCAAAGCTAAATAATTGCATATATGAGAAAAGTTCAATATAGAACTCATATTTGTCATAAAACCAATGAACCAATCATAGCCACTCATTTTTTTAATTAAAATATAAAGAATAAACTTTCTCCCTTTTTTTAAAAATTAAATATCTCACAAACCGTTAATCGTTACGCCAAAAAAATCATACCATTTCGACGAGAATTAAATTATCTTTCTATAGATATGCATTGTTATATACTTTCGACGAACTTTTTTTTTTAAAATTTCGTCCAGAAAAATCACATGTGATTTGTAAAAATCACATGTGATTTGTAAAAATCACATGTGATTTCTTAAAATCATATGTGATTTGATTTTTACGAATCACATGTGATTTTTCTGGACGAACTTTTTATAAAAAAAAAACTCGTCGAAAGTATATAACAATGCATATCTATAGAAAGATAATTTAATCTCGTCACGATGGTATATTTTTTGTAGCTTGAAGATTTACCGTCTGCAAGATATGTTGTTTTAAAAAATATGTGAAAAATAATTTTTTATTAATTTAGATAAAAAAAAATGGATGAATGTAATTGGTTAATTTTTTCTATGACAAATTTGAGTTCTATATGGATCTCAACTCTTGCATATATATCCAACTTAAAATCATAACTACATATATATCCTTCCAAAGCTATTAAATTAACATATATATCCAAATAATTAAATTATGTATAAATAAAGGCAAGAATAAATAAAAATTATCACTGAATTTTTGTGGTTGCCCGGAGAAAATAAATCAAAGAAACGGCCATGTTTTTGTTGATGCCGGAGATGTCGTCCCCAGCGATAGAAAGAACAATGCACTGAAAAAAGTTATAACAAATCAAATCAATAAAGCATTTTATCTAAAAAGAAAAAGGCAAGTAATAAAAAAAAGGACAATTGAAAGATTGTTGGCAACTGATGCTTGCCTAGCCGAAGATAGGCGTATAAGAAAAAGTTGTTTTTAGTTTGTTGTCGTGATAAGAATTTAATTGTAGTTTAATATACTAAATTATTTTTATAAAACTACATACATTTTAAAAGTACTTGCAAGTGGAATTGTTGTCGGTGCGACTCTCGATGCCATATCACATAAGAGAAGATGGGCTTTTAGCAGAAAAGAAGGGTATAAGCCAAGTTATCGCCCTGATCCAAATGATACACCAACACAGATTAACAAAATATGAAACTTTTGTTAAGCATTTCATGCACTATTCAAATTTTTCCAGCCAAAACTCAGATCACCAATTCAGCCACAATTCCTCAATCTAATCAATCAATTTCAAATATGAAACTACTGCTAATTTGAACATTTCAAGGTTCCTTAGTGGCGTTTTTTAGCATAGGGAGGAAGAAGATGATGTAATACACTCACATGTTAGATGTGGATCAATATGATTATAATAAGTGTGTGTTTTGTGTGTGTGAAAGATTAGAGAGAATTATGAACTTGCTTTTTATTTGATTAAAATTGTTACCACCAAATGAGCTTACTTACAAAATAAACTTTTAATATATAGTGGTAGTGCTCATAACTTCAAACTAGGCTCTCAACTATTACAAGATTATCATTTTCTTATTTCTAACACGATTCCATTAGATTCAAGTTACAACACATTATAATTCATTCACATTCCAACTTACAATTCCTTTAAGATCATTCTGTGGACCAAACGTCCCCAAAATTGACCACATTCAAGCTACTTTGCTCTCTTTTGTTTAAGCCAAGTTATCGCCCTGATCCAAATGATACACCAACACAGATAAGAAATCCTAACAAGATACAACCCAACAAACTAATATGAAAGAGGCCTGCAAAACCTGATTCATAATTGAGATCCCTCTCACCTTGAATCCCATTCTTAAGATATTACTATCTTAAAGGTTTAATAAGTTGTTTAGTTGCAAAAAATAGAAACTTTTATGCTTGGTATGCAGACATAGAACAATGAGTTACTACAAAATGGAAGCACTAAAGAGAAAAAAGAGGGTTTACAAACAAGCTGAAGTAACTTGGGGTTTGTTTGGTTGGACGTAAAGTAATGACTACATAATGAAATAGACAATGTAATAGAAAAAGTGGCGTAATAGAATGATTAATTACCATTTCGTAATCAAGTTTCGGTTGCTATGTTAGATTGGAATGGAATCAATGAGAAAACACAAATGGGTTTAAGTGGGAAGTTAGAAGGTTATGACAACAACAATGTACTGAAGAGAAAATTGACTTAAACTTTCAGGCAACCTCCAATGGCATCAGGCACTTGTAAACCATAAGGGCCATGAATTGAAGTCCACCATCTAGACCGGATCCTCTCTTGTTATCCAAACAAAGGCAGTTACATCATCAAGTTTAAGCTGTTTGCAGTTTCTCATATTTAAGACAACAAGCTTCTTTAGCATTCTAATAGAGGGGTGAACATTAACCAAGTTCTTACAACCTTCAATAATTAGCTCTTGGAGATTTCTAATATTGGTGAAGTTGGGTGTACCTGTTAGGTTGTGACAATAGCTTAAGTTCATCAACTTCAGCCTTCTAAAACACTGACATTAATAACAAAATAGAAGTTAGATACGTTGCATGATAAGAAAGTAACATGGAAAGTTATTAATAAGTAAATAATACCAAAGGTGTTGTCCAAAAATCTTGTATGTGGCTGTAAGAGAGGTCGATGGAAACAATGTTTTCCGGATAAAAATCTGAAGGTAAGAGCTTGAAGGGACATCCATGCCAACAGAGCAATCTTAGCTTATTGGATAAAAATTCCAACCTTCCAGAAAAGTTCACCAAATCGTCCATTGGTAGTTTTAAAATACGCAAGTTTTTCATTTGTGCAAATGCTGTACCGTCTATATCAAACTTTTGACTCGATTTCATATGCAGAAGATCAAGAACTTCAACTGCTTGTGTTGCCTGTAAACAGGCAATAACATTACTATATTGTATTATGAGGCATATGGAACAGAGTAACATGTGCAATTGGAAATACCTATGTATTTACACCGTAAAAGAAAATTTCTTACTTTATTTTCACTCAAGATATTGTAAATCTCTGATGGATTAACCCACAATCTGCTTCGGTTCCCAGGCGTGTTTGATTCTTCACTTACAATTTCCCTAGCCATTGCTTGAATCAAGTCAGACATTTGAAGTGACATATTGCTAGAGATCGTGATCAATGACTTACTAACTAGAACTCTTATATTTGTATCTGCAAAAAAGTAACAGCCATCTAGTAGGCTTGTTACAAAATCACTGTTTTCTCCAATGAATAAACATGCAATATCAAGTAAGATATTTTGCTGTTGGAGGTTTAGCCCATCATAACTTAAACGAAGCACGTTTTGTATCTCTTCATTAGGGTGTAATTTCAGCCTGTCCAGTTCACTAACCCACTGACCCACAGATTTACCGTACAAAAAAAGACCCAAATCTTTGAGGGAGTGAGGGTGACCATGCACATATTTCACAACATCCTCAGCAAGTTCTTCGAAGCCTGTAGAAGGATTTTCTTCGTCAAAGGCATAGGAATAGAAGAGCTCAAGAGATTTCTCGTCATCTAGAAGTTCCATGTCATGAAAATATTTTCGATGTAGTTGTTTACTTGGAAGTTCGGCCTTAGCAGTTTCATCTAGACCGAGAAAAGACTGGAAGATTAAAGTACTCCACCATCTAGACCAAATATTCACACGTTGACCAAGTGATAAATATACAAGGTTCGTAAGAGAGCGTATAAAAGAAGGACGTTCTGTGATAGCAGTTCCATCTTTATGAAGCTCACCTGAGGTTTTGATGCTCCCCATGTCTTCAGGAAGTTTGTCCATTTTCTCATTGGAAGGGAAACTAAGGCGTTTGCAGTTTTTAATATTTAAAACGACAAGCCTCTTAAGCATTCTAATTGATGGATGAACTGTAACCAAATTCACACAACCTTCAAGATTTAGCTCTTCGAGATTTCTAATTTCTGAGAAGTCAGGGGTACTTTTTAGGTTACAACAGTGCCTTAGGTTCATTACTTTCAACCTTCTAAAACCCTGACATCAATAGAATAAAGATAAGTTCTTAAATCATTAGGTTTAAAACACGAACAAATTTATGAACAAGTAAAAACCTTAGGTGCTGTCCAAAGTTGTTTTATGTTGCTGTAAGACAGGTCGATGGCAACAATGTTTTCTGGATAGAAATCTGAAGGTAAGTACATGAAAGGGCATCCATGCCAACAAAACAATCTTAGCTCATTCGACAAAAAATACAAACTTCCTGAGAACTTCACACTGTAGCCGTTCAAATCCACTTTCTGATCAAATTCTTCCTCAGCATAAATTTTTAGGATCCGCAAATTATTCATAAGTGTAAAAGAATTGGCGTCTATGTGAACCTCTTGACTATATTTCTCTAGCAATAGGACTAGAACTTCAACTGCATCAGTTATTGCGACCTGGAAAAGAAAGAACATGTAGCTTCAATTAAAAGGAGTCACATATGCAATTGCTTATACTTTTATGTATTAATATAGAGGAAAAGAATCATATGCGCTCTTACCTTCTTATGACTCAATACATCGTAAACCTCAGATGAAATGCACAATCTTCTCGGTTTCCCAGGAAAGATAGATTCTTCGCGAACGATTTCCATTGCCATTGCTTGAATCAAGTCATGCATTTGAAGTGACATATTACTAGAGATCGTGATTAATGACTTATCAACTAGAACTTGCATGTTTCTAACAACAAAAATGTTACAGCCATATAGTACGCTTGCTACAAAGTCCCTGTTTTCTCCAACGAATAAACATGCAATATCAAGTAAGATATTTTGCTGCTCAAGTTTTAGCCCATCATAACTTGCACGAAGAACTTGTTGTATCTCTTCACTGGAACGTAATTTGAGCCTATCGAGTTCACTTTCCCACTGACCTACATTTTTGTCATACAAAAAACAACCTAAAACTATGAGAGCTAGAGGGTGACCTTGCACATATTTCACAGCTTTATCAGCAAGTCCTTCGAAGCCTGTAGAAGGATGTTTTTCCTTAAAGGCAAAGGAGCAGAAGAGCTCAAGAGATTGATCCTTATCTAGAAAATCCATGTCATGGATTTCATTCACTCTATGAGATCTTAGCAACTGTTTATCTTTACCTGTGAAAATAATCAAGCTTCCTGGGCAAAACCAACAAGCTGAACCCGCTAGTGCCTTTAACTGATCCCGATGATCCACATCATCCAAAACAAGCAGGATCGGCTTACATGCCATCCTTTGCTTTATGACTGTAGAACCTTCACCAACACATGATATCTTCAGATCTTCTGTTTTCAGAATCTTGTTAATCAAATGCATTTGAATTTGAGTTATGCCTTGTCGTTTTGTGACTTCTTTGACATCTTCACAAAAGCAACTTCCTTCAAAGTGGACATACATTAAGTTATAAATAGCTTTGGCAAGGGTCGTCTTTCCTATCCCGCTTATACCGCATATTCCAATCATGTTAACCTTATCTGACCCAATGAAGTGTGACAAGTCTAATTTGTCGAAATGGATATTCATGCCAACAAGGTTCTCACCAACATGCAAGGGTGCGTCACATAAATTTTTGAGAATTTCTCTGGAAATGGAATCAATGAACTTGGACTCATACCTGTTAACCACCAAAACACAATAAGTAAGAGAAATTACATAGCGTTAAGCTTTAGTGGAGCTACAAGACTAATTACACAAAAACAAGAAATTTACCCATTTGTCGTGTCCTGGAGATCCCATCCAGCTAAGTTAGCCGCCATGGATAAAGCTTCCTTCCATTTATCCACCTCTTTTCTGTTTGAAACTTGATGTTTGGCAAATGCTTCAGCATAGCTCCCGGTTTGTTTCCTCACTAGGTTTAACATCATAAAAGATTATTTGAACCTCGTGTTTAGGCTTTCCTATTTGCTTGCACTCGAGTATTTTGATAAGTTCCCTCAGACACCATGATGAAGAAGCATAATCTTTGGAGAAGATAACTATCAAAAATCTCGATTCTTCAATGGCTTTGTAGAGATGTGGGGATATTTCTTCTCCTTTAGGCAATTCTCTATCATCTCTAAAAGCATGAATTCCTTTTTGCTTAAAATTGTTGAATAGATGATCCATGAACTTTTTGCGGATATCTTCACCTCTAAAACTTACAAAGACATCATATTTCCACCGATTAGGAATGAACGTAGTCGACATTATCAAAATTGAGATTGAGCTGCGTTCACAAGTAAAGAAATTCAGATAGTGATTTTGCAATTATGAAAATCAAGTTGAACTACAAATGGCATTTCATCAACAATTCGTTTCACTAAAAATGTGACACTGTTTCATATTTTTAGAGGGAATTGCATATATATCCCTCTAAAATCTCATAATTACATATATATATCTTACAAAAACTCATAATTGCATATATATCATTCCAAAGCCTTAAAATTGTCATATATATATCCAAATGATTATTTTAAATATATTTAGTAGAAAAAAATGTCAAATAATTAAAATTGATATATAAAATGACAATTATACCCTTATTCTTATTAATTTTTTTTACTATCCTTTTATTGGTTTGAATTTTATTATGTTTTTTGATCTATATATATACGATTTTGCGTTTGGATGAACGATGGATGATGTTGTTGATATTATTATTCAAGATTCGTCGATACCTAACACGGTTTGTTTGCCGAACATGGTTGCTCTTTTTTCTCTTAAAAAATGGTTAAAGAATATTTTTTAATTGTAAAAAAAATTAATAAGAGTAAGAGTATAATTGTTATTTTATATATAAATTATAATTATTAGACATTTTTTCTATTAAATATATTTAAAATAATCATTTGGATATATTTGACAAGTTTAAAGTTTTTGAAGGATATATACGCAATTATGAGTTTTCGTCGGATATATATGCACTTATGAGGCTTTGGAATGATATATATATGCAATTCCCCCATTATTTTATAGGCAAAAGTTTAATATAGATCTCAAATTTACCATAGATCCAATGAACCAATCATAGTCATTCATTTTTCTAATAAAAAAAAAAAAAAAAAAAAAAAAAAAAAAAACTTTCACCCTCTTTTAAAAAATTAAGGGTGCATTTGGTTTGTCGCTATGAATCACAATGGGGTGTTGGTATAGAGTGAAATGATAATGGAGGGTATGAAGAAACCACTCACACACATAATATATGAGGAAACCTTCACATTTTGGTATCCTCATTCCATTGTGGTGGGCCCCATAACAAACCAAACAACATTAATGATTTTCAAAGTCATAGACCCATACCCATACACCCAACCAAACGGGCCCTTAATATCTCGCAAACTGTTAATCGTTACGAGAAAAAAATCATACCATCGCGACGAGAATTAAATTATCTTTCTATAAATATCCATTTCTATATATTTTTAACAATTTTTTTTTTCAAAATTTCGGCCAAAAAAATCATATGTGATTTTTGAAAATCACATGTGATTCGATTTTTATAAATCACGTATGATTTGTAAAAATCATATATGACTTGAAAAAATCATATGTGATTAAAAAAATCAGATGTGATTTGTAAAAATCGTATCACACGTGAGTTTTGAATATCATATGTGATTTTTAAATATCATATATGATTTTACAAATCATATGTGATTTTTCTGGTGGAATTTTTGAAAAAAAAAAAAAAAAAATGTTTGTCGAAAATATAGAGAAGTGCATGTCTATAAAAAGATAATTTAATTCTCGTCACGATTGTGTATTTTTTATAGTTTGAAGATTCACCGATTGGAAGATATGTTATTTAAAAAAAAATAAAAAGTTTTATAAGATTGAGGGTTAATTTTAATAAAAAATTGAGGGTTAACATTGATTTGTTAGATATATGTTAAATATGATATATCTCAACTCTTATTTTATAAGATGTCTCTAATTCGGTACGGGACCGGTATCAAATCGGAAAATTCTCGAAAAAAAGCGGGAAAACCCGATTTCTCGGTACCGGTACCGGTACCGATACCGGTACCGATATCCGAATCCCGTTCGGTACGGTACCGGTACCACTAATTTATGCTCGGGAAAAAATCGGTACCACTAATTCGGTACGGGATCGGTACGGGACCGGTACCGTGCTCATCCCTAAGTTTGGGTGAATGAATGAAATGGAAGATGAAATAGAAGTTACATAGATTAAAGGCAACTGGGTTGACTCCAAAGTCAATTTCACAATATCCAAATTGCACTTCTAGTCCCTTGGTTTTAGATAACATGTAATTTCTTGTATTAGGTATATGTCATAATTTTTTAAAATGAGGTGATTTGCACACTCTCAAAAATGATTAGGACACTCATATTTTGAGTGTTTGACATTTCTACTCTCACATTATTTTTAGTTATGTTTATCCTGTAAGGATATAAATGTCCAAGCACTCAAAATTTGAGTGTTCCAATCATTTTTTGGAATGCGCAAATCACTTCCCTTTTTTAAATAATGCAAGGATATCAAGAAAATATTGTTTTCTTCGTTAGCTTAAAACTTCATTTAAAAAATTCACATCAAACTCTCCTGAATGCTTATTGGTGAAAAATATCACTAGTCTCTAAAGTCTAAACAGCTTGGGAATACTCTATATCCATGATATGTTTCCAAATTCTCTTAGTGATGGACGGAAGAATGCAGCTATAATATTCGTAAAATGCTCGTCTGGTAATATAACTTGTTTTGCTTAACCGTTGACGTTTTGTACGTCCTCTAAAAAAAAGGCCTCTTTCATTATGCAGTATTTTAGACTACAAACTGTTGATCATTCGTCAATCTTATGTTGTTTAATTACTTTGTGTTGTAATTTTATACTCATAACAATTATATAAAACAAATAACATCATCAAAGCATACAGCGGAAGTGAATAGGAATAATATATGTAATTAATTAACCAAACAAGAAAGTGCGTACCTTTTAGCAATTCAAGTGAACCAAACGAGCTTTGAACAAGAACAAAACCCAAAACCCTAACTTTAGGGTTTAATAAATTCGACCCAAAAGAATCGACCACCAAGGAATACACAAGCTCAAGTGTGCTTGTTCTTCGTTCTTGTACACACGTACTATTAGCGATTTGATGTGGAAAAGCTAGTTCCTTGAATCACAAATAAAACCCAATACTTGTTTCTTTAAGTTTGGAAAATCGAAACCCTTATGGTGAGGGTGGAACCGATCGGCCAAACAAAGAAGGAGGAGAGGAGAAGAGAAATTAGGTTATTGGTAATCCAAGGTTAATGAATACAAGGGATTGTATTTATAGGTAACTTAACTTGGTGACCAAGTTTGTGTGGGTTAGGGTTTGGAAACCCAAACCGATCGGCCAAAGCATCCCAAGGGGATTCTAGAACTTTCCCGACTTGTAATTTCATCTCTAGTCCTTTTAGTTAATATTTAACGACCGTTAACCAAACCTCGTTAATTGTTTAACTATCGTTATGTTTTATTTCGTGATTAATAATTAATAATAACATTTTATATATTAATTATTAACATCAACTCTCATACGTAATGTGTGCAATCCCGAAGTCTCGAGTTTGAATCCGGACATACATATATTTAAATATCCATAAAACCTTTCAGCTCCCACTTGGATATTACTAAATATAGTAATGACATTGGTTAGTCTAGCTTTCACAAAACGCCCCCAGATCAAATCGAGTGTGGTCTCCTGGAAAAAACCATTTAATGATTCATCATTTTCACTTATCCTTTTGTTACTAATACTACATTAACTATGAATGTGGATCAAGTCATTTCATAAGTTAACATTCTGTTTCTCGTTGTATATGATTGAACAAGATTACCAAATCTTCTGAACGTATTCCAGATAGATCTTGGGTATGGCCATACAAACATCTTGTCAACCCTACGAGGGGCCCAAATATAGTATTATGCTTTGAAACAAATTCAAAGTAACAAATTCTCTTGACTACAAACATAACTCATGAATTTTGCAACACTTCCGAAAATAGCCCTTATAACTACCAGTTACGGATAGCGTTAGACAATCTTACACAACTGCACTACATTCATATCAGTTATCTGGTATCTCAAGTCTGAGGATAAACACTTCATGATATACTTAATGACAGAGATCCATAAAGTATTATCATGTAAAGTTAGGATGAGTCCTATATTCAATTCATTGAATATCATGTGAATCTGGTATGTCCCACGCATCAATATACTTTAAAAGTATATTCTACCAAAACTCAGATTTGTCTTAATTCAATGACATTCCCACATCATTGATCGACAACGGACTATTTAGAATAACATAAGTTATTCATGGATTAAACATGCAAATATAGGATATAATATTAAGAAAATGAAAAATAAACATAAACAACTATTTTATTTCATTAAAGTAATATTTGTTCATAACATCCTTTATCCAAATACTAATCACAGATCTGCATGAAACTACTAGCTAAACGAAGTCCTATCCCATCTGCATGGTCAGTAAGTTTTTCTTTTAGCAAAGGCTTCGTAAAAGGGATCAACTAGATTATCATCTGTATGAAATTTGAGTAGATTGATTTCACCTATGTCAACTTGTTCTCGAACATAGTGATATCGACGAGGAAAATGTCTGGCGCCCTTCATGACTCAAGGCTCATTGGCAAATGTTATTGCAGCAGAGTTGTCACAATACACATTTAAAGGTAATTCGATTGAGGGCATTACTCCGAGTCCCGAAATGAATTTCCTAATCCAAACAGCTTCCATCGCAGCTTCTGAAGCAACTATGTACTTAGCTTCTGTAATAGACATCGCAACCGTTGTTTGCTTCTTGCTCTTCCAGTCAACTGCTCCTCCATTAATGACAAAGACATAACCCGTCTGAGACTTCGTATTATCATTATCAGTTTGGAATGACGCATCGCAAAAACCTGTAACATCAAGTTCTGCATCTGGATTTCCTCCATACATTAGAAACATTTCTTTAGTAGCCCTTAGATACTTAAGAATGTTCTTAACAGCTTGCCAGTGTTTCACACCTGGGTTCTGTTGATACCGACTGGTGATGTTCTGTGCAAACGCCACATCAGGCCTTGTACATCTCACAGCATACATGATAGATCCTACAGCCGAAGCATAAGGAACTTTCTTCATGTAAGCCACCTCTTTAGGTGTTGACGCGCATAGTTTATTACTTAAGCCATGTTCAACTTGCATCGGCAAATATCCCTTCTAGGAATTTTGCATACTGAATCTCTTCAATATTTTATCAATGTAAGCACCTTGGCTTAGTCCAATTAACCGCCTTGATCTATCTCGGTAGATCTTGATCCCCAGAATAAATGTTGCTTCCCCTAAGTCCTTCATAGAAAAGCACTCTCCAAGATAAGACATTACATCTTGCATACTTGGAATGTCTTTTCCCATGATCAATATGTCATCAACATATAAGACAAGGAAAATAACATTACTCCCACTAGCTTTGTGATACACACATGGCTCATCAAGATTTTGAGTAAAACCAAATTTCTTGATTTCTTCATCAAACTTCTTGTTCCATTGCCTTGATGCTTGCTTCAATCCATAAATGGATCTTTGAAGTTTACATACACGCTTCGGAAACTTTGGATTCACAAACCCTTCAGGCTGCGCCATATAGATGTCCTCATCTAGGCGACAGTTTAAGAAGGCAGTTTTGACATCCATTTGCCATATCTCATAGTCATAGTACGCAGCTATGGCTATAAGAATCCTAATAGCTCTAATGTCTGCTACAGGAGAAAATGTCTCCTCGTAGTCTACCCCATAGGTTTGAGTATACCCTTGGGCTACAAGACGAGCTTTATAGGTGTGTGCATTGCCATCCATGTCAGTCTTTATCTTAAAGAGCCACTTACTTCCAACTACCTTAGCATTTGGAGGTAAGTCAACCTCTATCCAGACTTCGTTATCTTTCATGGATTGCATTTCCCCATTCATTGCAACTCGCCATTTTTCCTTTTCAGGACTCATCATGGCAGCTTTATAGTTAGCAGGTTCACCAAGATCCCCTAACATATTTTCCTCAGCTTCTACGTTAAGACATAGACGCTCAGGTGCACGCGTAGCCCTTGCGGATCTACGAATGGGAACTACTTCAATCTCAGGTGGAACGCCCAGACTTTCAGGTTCTACTTGAGGTTGGCTAGTGTTTTCAGAAGGTGTTGTATCTTCTTGATCATCTTCCAGATCATAAACTCTCCCACTGAATTCATGAGATATGAGATCCTTTTCAAGAAAGTCTCCATACCTAGCAACAATTACTTTGTTTTCAGGTGGAAAGTAAAAGTAGTAACCCATAGTTTCCTTTGGGTATCCTACGAAGACACACTTAACAGATCTTTGTTGCAGCTTATCAGCAGAGTCACGTTTAACAAACGCCTCACAACCCCAGACCTTTAAGTAAGACAAGTTGGGAGCTTTCCCAAACCACACTTCATAAGGAGTCTTATCAACTTTCTTAGTTGGAACCATATTCAATATGCGAACAGCAGTTTCCAAAGCATAATCCCAAAAGGATAAGGCAAGAGTTGTAAGATTAAACATTGATCGCACCATGTCTAGCAATGTACGATTTCTTCTCTCAGATACACCATTTTGTTGTGGAGTATATGGAGATGTGAGTTGCTGGACGATACCACACTCAGCTAGATAATCTTTAAACTCTTGGCTTAAATATTCACCACCTCTATCGGATCGAAGAGCTTTAATCTTCTTTCCTAGTTGCAGTTCTACTTCACTCTTAAAAACCTTAAATGTTTCAAAGACTTCATGTTTATGTTTAAGTAAATAAATATAACCATAACGACTGAAATCATCAGTAAAGGTTAAGAAGTAGCTAGCACCCTTTCTTGACACATGTCTTAGTGGTCCACATACGTCAGTATGTATCACACCAAGAAGATCAGAAGCCCTTTCTAAACTATTTGTAAAAGGTTTCTTGGTCATCTTCCCAGATATGCAAGATTCACATTTATCAAATGATTCATCATTGATGTCTTGCAAAAGCCCATCGTGTTGCAGCTGTTGCATGCGTTTCTTGCCTATATGAGCAAGTCTACAATGCCAAAGAAATGAAGAATCCAAATCACCTTTGATTCTTTTATTATTGATGCTAAAGACATAATTATTTTTATCAATCACATTATCATGCAAATCAATTTCAAACACACCATTTACTGGAATAACATTAAAGTAAAAAACATCATTTAAAGAAACATAAATTCCATAATCAGTAAATGTATGAACGAAACCAATATCTTTTAACAAGGAAACAGAAACGACACCCCTAACAATGGAAGGTGCGTAATGACAATCGTTTAATGACAGTACTAAACCCGAAGGTAAAACTAAATCAAACGTGCCTATAGCTTCAACGACTGCATGTGCTCCATTACCCACGTGCAGGTATTGCTGTCCATAGGCAAGCTTCCTTGCTCCTCTAAGTCCCTGCAGTGTATTACATATGTGAATACCACATCCAGTATCATATACCCAGGAATTTATTTTATGAGGAAAAGCAAATAATTCTATCATCAAAAGAGTACCTGAAGTACTGGCCACAGTGCCAGTATTTTTATACCTCTTATTGCGCAACTCATCAAGGTATAGTGGACAATTCCTCTTCCAGTGTCCAACCTCGGTGCAGTGATGACAAGCCATATCCTTCTTCGGATTCTCACGCATTTTGGGAGGGTACTTCTTGGGTTCTTGCTGATAAGTCATAACTTGTTTTCCCTTATCAGCTTTACCCTTACCTTTCCCTTTCTTGTTCGCTAGCGGCTTATTAGGCTTAGAAATTCTACCCTTCTGGATGGTCAAAACCGCAGGTGTAGAGGCCTTCTTGGGAAAACCTTTCTCGTAATCAATGAGCATTGCATGTACCTCACTGACTGTCTTCCCCATGCAATGCATATTGTAATTGCGCACGAAACCATCAAATTCCTTGTTAAGGGATCTGTTGATAAGGCCAATTTGTATGTCATTGGGGTAGACATAGTTAAGACGCCCTAACTGGTCCATGTAACTCATCATTTCCAGGCAGTGGGCGCTTACAGGTTTCCCTTCTCCTTGCTTGCAACTATGAAGAGCATCTATCAAATCATACAGCTCTACAGTCATAGGCTTTTCAAACAACCTTTGCAATTCTTCTAGCATGAGATTAGGGAAGTAATTCTCAAATTGCTTTTGCAAGCTTGAGTTCATACTCCCAAGCATAATGCAGACGACCTCATTATACTTGTCATACTCAGATTGCCATGCAGCTCGTGCTTCAGCAGTAGCATCAGCTGCAGGTTCAGGAGGACAATGCGTAGTCAAATAATTGAGTCTTTTGGCAACCCTCAAGACAATTCTGAGTTGCCGATACCAATCATTGAAATACGCGCTACCAGTCAATTTCTCTTGATCAAACATAGATTTGAACGACGAGGCTAGTGCAGTAGATTCAGCTTGAGCCATTTCTACAGAAATAAAAGTTCAAAAGTTAGTACTTTCGATAAGCAAACATTCAAGAAAATAAAATACCCTTTGGTCAATATTCATATTAACCATAGTATTTTCCTTGAATTTTGGATCCTCATTATCATAGTTCCACCACATCAGTTGATCTGCTAGTGGTGAAAGTATAGAATAGGTAATCGTTGAAAAACGATAATTGAAAAACAAGTTTTCAATTCCAAAAGTTATGGGATTTACAATTTTGCCAAAACAATTAATGCAAAACGTAAGCTTGTTTTATCCCATCTTATGCCTTAAGTCATAGGTCTCACTAACTAACTTAATTAAGTTTTCTAATTTAGAAACTGCAAATCATAAAGCTGAGGTCTCACACAACAAAATAATTCACCTCGTTATTGTAATCTAGATCAGGGTCTCACATAACTAAATTACAGCTTCAAGTGTTTCTTATCATTAGATGGCATAAACTTAAATTTAAAGGGTACAATTTTTGACGTGTAATCAAAACTTGTGTATAAAGAAGCATGCATACAACTTTATGACATAAAATTTTCAAAAAAACTTACATTAAGATTTTAATTGCTAAGATTGAATTCTACAAAGTTTTAATCGATGCGTTGAGAAACTTAAAACTTTGCACTTAGATGCTTCGTACATAGAATGGTTATACTAGGTAGCTCCAATCGAACTCACAGGGGGCAGAGGACCAGGTAAGCGCTGAAGCATAACCTTAGACATCCATTCAGTGCGACTGTGCGCACTTCTTAAACAACCCCTTTTTAGTTTGTTCTAGTGGGTGAGCCGTTCTAACCATTTAGTACAGTCGCATCAATCGATTAAAAGTTCAAGAAAAATTCTTAGATAACAAATCAATTTCGCCATTATTTAGTCCATTTAATTTTCTATTCCAAAAAACCCTTTTTGCTTACTAACATGTCAAACAATTTATAAACAAAAAGCACTTTAATAAAAATTAAACACACTCAAATAATATAAACATATAACTAAACAATTTAACATATGTAAAAACAATTAGCCACATGCATAATTATTTCAATAAACTCTAATAAACAATTCTAGGCGTAAATAAATGCATACATTAACTAGGGCTTTCACCTACAAGGTAGATGAGCCACATACATCGACAAGTCGATTGCGTAAGCCAAATTTAATAATATACCAATTAGCACGTAACAAATTTTTATTAGTTTTAATTGAGGTCTTCCCCAATTCAATAATTATTAAATAAATAAAACATGTGTGTATCACTTAACAATTAATCAATAAACAATAAACAATACTCCATGGCAAAACATGCATGTTCCACCATGGATTTCGCATAACAATTATCACCCAAGATACGCATATTACATGTCACATAACAATTATTCATTAATTAACCACATAAAATTAGCATGCAATCCTAGGGTTTCTACAAGTCTTACAAAATTAAAACCTAATTAAATAAATATAAGGGTAATCGACCCTATCTTTAAAAAATTAGGGTTTCAAATTCAAAACCCTAGAAACCATAAAAAGCATGCATATAATCATAAAGATCAAATTTTTATGTGTTTCGTTAATTAATTACATCATATTAACGGCTCGTGATGCCACTGTTGGAATTTTATACTCATAACAATTATATAAAACAAATAACATCATCAAAGCATGCAGCGGAAGTGAATAGGAATAATATATGTAATTAATTAACCAAACAAGAAAATGCGTACCTTTTAGCAATTCAAGTGAACCAAACGAGCTTTGAACAAGAACAAAACCCAAAACCTTAACTTTAGGGTTTAATAAATTCGACCCAAAAGAATCGACCACCAAAAAATACACAAGCTCAAGTGTGCTTGTTCTTCGTTCTTGTACACACGTACTATTAGCGATTTGATGTGGAAAAGCTAGTTCCTTGAATCACAAATAAAACCCAATACTTGTTTCTTTAAGTTTGGAAAATCGAAACCCTTATGGTGAGGGTGGAATCGATCGGCCAAACAAAGAAGGAGGAGAGGAGAAGAGAAATTAGGTTATTGGTAATCCAAGGTTAAGTTGTGAATGAATACAAGGGATTGTATTTATAGGTAACTTAACTTGGTGACCAAGTTTGTGTGGGTTAGGGTTTGGAAACCCAAACCGATCGGCCAAAGCATCCCAAGGGGATTCTAGAACTTTCCCGACTTGTAATTTCATCTCTAGTCCTTTTAGTTAATATTTAACGACCGTTAACCAAACCTCGTTAATTATTTAACTATCGTTATGTTTTATTTCGTGACTAATAATTAATAATAACATTTTATATATTAATTATTAACATCAACTCTCATACGTAATGTGTGCAATCCCGAAGTCTCGAGTTTGAATCCGGACATACATATATTTAAATATCCATAAAACCTTTCACTTTGAGTGTGCGTTTAGTTGCAAATAGCGATCACTATTGGTATTGGTCCTAAAGTCCAGATTGAAATGTTCGGTCCAGTCTACAAAGCATAATAGTCGCATCTGCGTAAAACCGAAACGGACCGAGGACCGAAAATAGTAAAAGGGTGGACCAAGGACCGGATTCAAATATGTTCGGTCTAGTCCGCAGTCTATAATGCTCAGCCCTATATCGTCCAAGTTACATTTGGTAAATCAGTGCTTCAAAAAATTCTTGCCACTCGTCACAGGAACGTATAATCGATAAAGATTGTTCGTCAAAATTTTTGATTACATGAAACATATAACCGTCACCGCAATAGGTATTGCATGACTTGAAAATATACTAGAAGGGTACCCGCGCAATGCGGCGGCGGGTACCCGGTGACTATTTTTGTGGCGAATAAATTATTTCATTTTAAACCTTCCTTATTTAGAATGTTCTAAGTACTTTATAATGTAGTAGATATATATTTTTCAAAAATAAAACATCTAAATTATTAATAGTGTAAATAGTTAGCACTTTTTTTTAAAAAAAAGTAGCATTAAATTGATAGCTATAAGTTTAGTGAGTTTTTGTTATAAATAACGAGGCTTTACAAACCCGTGCGGTGCACCGGCTGTGCCTTTAGTTGACTATCTACGTGTTTTGTACGTAATGTTGGTGCATATAGTTATATGCTTGGTACAAAAATTGCATCAATGTTTGTAATATAATTTTTATATAATTCCTTACTAGCAGGGTACCCGCGCCGATTAAATTTTATAGCGAACAAATTTTTTTCATTTATATATATTTTTTCTAACAATAGCTTTAGTAAGCAACGCTTCTTGGTTGTTCAAAATGACTACTTGATTTCTATAAGGTAAGCTTTATGGATAGGAGTGTTCAAAAAATCCGTAAAACCGAAAAACCGAGCCAACCTGCTCAATATGAAACCGCAAAAAGCAATCATTATTAAACGAACCCAAACTTATACTTTTTAAGATTCGGACACCCTAACAGAAACCCGAGCCTAAATCAACAACAACGAACCTAAGGGATACAAAGAGTTAAGAAAACTTTATAATCATAGTTACTTATTGCGATGCTACTTATTATAATCTTTTATTGAATAACTTAAGAGATAGAAACAATTAACATTAATTTATTGACATTTTTCTTCTAAAATTTGAATAAACAAAGTCAGCCCAACCGAAGTCACTAGCCCAACTCCAACTTTAACCAAATAATAGCCCATTCCACATAACCTAATTTTATCCTTATACAAAAAGCTAGCAATCTCTAGTTAATTATCCTCACTTTATAACCCTAAAAACACTCATCAACAAATATATAGCCACCACACACTCTTTTTATCAGAAAGTGAAGACAACACTTTTTCTCCTTTCATTTCCGTCGAACACAACTTCACAAACCGCAAACCATAAATACCTTATTTTTCTTTGTTATCTTAAATCGTATTTATCTTTCTGCTTTAGCAAACCACACGAACACAACATAAATAAACTCTCTTTTCTACTTGGCTTGAGTCTCACAAACCCAAAAACACTCGAATCACAACCGCCCCATTTTGTTTCTATATAATCAATTATTTCGGCTTCAAGATCTTTGAAAGATCTAAGGCAAGGTTATGTGTTTATGTTCTTGTTTTTGTTTAAATCGAACAAAAATAAAGAATGAAACACAAGTTGTTTTTTTCTTTCTTCTTCAGTCAAAAACATTAATATGTGAAACACAAGTTGATAACCTGTTTATGTTCTTGAGTCATTGAATCTTGTTTTTGTACTGGATGCATTAATTTGGTTTCTTTATTTAATATGTGTATCAATGTGTTGTATATAATGCATATGTGGTTGTAAGTCTGAAATTTTGTGCTTTAATGTGTTGTACATCATGCTTTATTACTTGCAAGTCTGAAAGTCTGAATATTAAATAGGAGAGAGAGTCGTTTGTGCATTATAAGTAGTAGTGATATGTAATGTATTGGGATTTTCTTTTTGTTTATTTGTTCAATAAGTTTGTAACTTTGGTTTGTTAGCTTGGGAAGAAAATTATTGGCGTAGTTATTTTGTCATTTTTAATTGTGGTTGAGTGAAACTCTCAAAATGGTTTTCAGATCTTTATATCACAAAAACTTTTTTTTTAAATAAAATTGTTAATATCACAGTAACAATCATGGGTTTTGTAATATCACGGTTTATTTTTACATTTAAAAAGCTTAATATCAAGGTTGGTTTTATAATATCACTGCAACAATCATGGGTTTTTAATATCACGGTTCATTTTTACATGTAAAAAAACTTAATATCACCGTAACAATAATGGGTTTTTAATATCACGGTTCATTTTTACATGTAAAAAACTTAATATCAAGGTTGGTTTTATAATATCACCGTAAGAATCATGGGTTTTTAATATCACCGTTTTATAATATCACATTTTCATAGTATCGTTAATATCACAGTAGGTCTTATAAGCACAAAAAAATGCTCACAAAAATCTAAAAAAATTAAAAAATGAAAGAAGACAAAAATAGTAAGGATCGCTTAAAAGGAAAAAAATTAAAAAAATCGTTTCATGGTCAATTGGTACCGTGAAGTTAGCGTGTGTATGTGTAGATCTAGATCTAGTCAAAAGAAGGATGATCTGGTCAAAGAGATGGACGACCCAGCTCAATCCGCACATCCCTACTTAAAATTGATATTTGTACATGATCCTCACTATATATATATATATATATATATATATATATATATATATATATATATATATATATATATATATATATATATATATATATATATATATATATATATGTATGTATGTATATATAATGACTTAGACTAGTGGTAATAAGCCACTTCAGACGTCTGCGATGGCCTCCAAGACGTTTGCTACCTTATTACCTTGACCCGTGGAAGATGCGTGCTAGGTTGGAAAAAAGGAGAAATTTGTTGTTTAGACGACCGAGTTGCGTTTTTTTTTTTTTTTTTTTTTTTTTTTTTTTTTTTTTTTTTTTTTGTGGTTTTATGTGTGATGTATATTTGTATTTAAGTGAGACATGTCTTGATGGTTTTGTTAGATGTGTTATTTGTTGATGATTGATAAACATGACGTATTATGTTAAAACCAAATTTAAAGGATCTCATTCCTTACTTATGGAAGAAAATAAAGTTAGAAAGAGTATGAGTTGACTGCAAGTCAACTTTAATTGTACTTTTTAGTCTTTAGGTTTTTAGACGATATGCAATTTCTTGTATTAAGCTACATGTTATAATGCAAGATAGGCAAAGATATCAGATATCGTTCTTTCTTTCGTTAGCTTCGACTAGTAAACTATGTAAAAATTTACATAATTAATAGCCTCTGGAATGCTTATGGGTGAAAAATACCTCTGGGTTGATAATTCCTCGATGAATATTGTATAAAAATGTTAAAAGGTAAATTAACAAATTGAATCAAAGGATTTAATAAATGTTTAGTGATTCTTTTTACAAAGGCTAAACTTATATGAAGAATGAAAACTTTATAAAGTATAATAAATTAAATGATAAAGATGAACTAAGGTGTCTGATAATTTAAAATAGATGATTATCAAGTAATGAAGCTTTTATTAGAATTTTCAACTCCAAAACATAGATGGCTCGATCAATAACATATAAGTTGACCCAACAAAAGTCTCCAAGTTTATAATTTTGTTTGTAGTTATATTTGAGTATTCAACCAGTGCCTTCTCTAAGTTTACGAAAGTCCTGTGCAAAATTCAGTTTAATAACAAAAACGGGGTCTAAAATAGAAACTAAATAATTTTCTAATGAGATAGAATAAGAAATAATCATTTTTAAAGTGTTTCCGCTAGTATTTTGAATGCAACTTATTAAATCAAATACTTGTAGGCACGTTGACTTGGATTCGAAATTGTGTCCTTGTTGTGATAGTGCGGTGGAAACATGTGTTCATAGCTTGGTGTTGTGTAATTTTGCTACGAGTGTGTGGGAGAAGATTTTTAATTGGTGGAAGGTTGGGAATATCAATGCATTCTGCATTGAAGAAATGTTTTCGCGCAACGGAAATGTTGATGTTCCTAATTTTTCCTCGCATCTTTGGCAAGCGGTTGTATGGACTTCCGGATACTTCATTTGGAAAATGAGGAATGAACGTGTGTTTAAGAATAAAGTATCAAGCTTAAACAAAGTTGTTTAAAATATTCAACTTAAGAGTTACGAGTGGATTACAAGAAGATCGAGGAAGAAAGTTGAGATGGAGTGGCAACAATGGCTTACTGATCCTATCAAGTGCAGAACACAGAAGTAATACAAAGGCTGTGACAGGAGTGTTTGGATCTGCAGTCTGTGACAGGGGTGTTTGGATATGCTGTTTTGAGGCAGTCTGCTCAATTGGTTCACTCTTTTGTCTGCAATGGTTATGCTTCTGTTTATTGATAATGTTTTAAAATGTACCTTTTTGAGGGGTCGTTTAAGCCCTTATTTGATCACTTTTGTATCCGTTATTACTTAATATCGTTCCTTTTCACTTTTTAGGTCTCTTGAAGGCAAATTGCTGGAATGACACTTATTTAGACGAAAAGGCGCGGATATACGAAGAAAATGGCCAAAGTCAAGAATCGAGACACTCAAGCTGCTGAAATACAAGGGGACGGCGTCACTGCTTAACTGCGACGCCGTCGGAGCGCTTCTGCGATGGGACAGTAGCCAAATTTCTTATTTTCAAGTGACGGTGTCAGGCTTTAAAAGAGTAGGCCGTCGCAACTCAGACGGCCTAGATTTGATCCAGACGGCGTCAGAGACTGAAGGGGGATGGCGTCACAAGCACAAGGTGACGCCGTCGCAAGACTAACGTGGCCAAGACGAAACCCTAATGACGGCGACCCGACGGCGTCACAAATCGGTGACGCCGTCGCGATTGTAATCTTATATATAGAATTCGATTTTTTCAGTTTTAGTGTGTAGTCTTTTGGAGTAAAAACCTAAACCGAACCAAGGTTGTCTTGTACAGTATTTTAGGGTTCTAAACCCTATCTTACATCAAGATAAGTGTTTTACTTCATTAATTCAATTATGTCTTCAATTATTTGTGTGTATGCTTGCATGTTCTCCATGTCCGGCTAATTTACTTGTGTGTTTGCTTAGGGAATATGAAATTTAATTATTGAATATTGATTGGTTGTCTCTTATCTTAATTGTTAATGATCTAGTAATGCGATAGGTCATTCGTTGTGTAATTAATGCTTGATTGATCTTTGTGAACCTTAGACTATAACACTGAGAGCGGTTGTAGGCTAAACCATCCAAAGAGTGCCTTAGAGTTAGAGTTTATAATTCCTAGAGGTTTTGGTATACGAGACCCTTTGCTAAGTTCAAAGAGTTAGGGACAAACACATACCCTACAACTTTAGACACACAACGCGATTAAAAATAAGGACGTGACAATTCAACCATCAATAGGAGATAATTAAGGAGTAATAAAACCTAAGTAAACACATCTTTAAACCATCATACGAGCACACAATAATTAGACATAGACTACATACACCTTAGATTAGATAATTAGATAAGTAGAGTAATCGGTAGAAATACCAACCCCCAAATCCAAACCCCGAGATTCGTACCTTTCCTTTTCTAAAAAAATATAAAAAGATAAAAAAATAATCTTCCTCAACCCCAACCTTAGCGTAGTAACTTCTCACTAGCATTCCTATTCCCCTAGAGAACGATATCAATTCCCGTGGCTTACCCTAATACTACACTACAACGATTAGGTTCACTGCCTAGGGTGTTGAAAAACTTGCTCGACGAAAAGGAAGTTCCTTTGACCCCGAACGACGCGTGTAGCGTTATCAAGTTTTTGGCGCCGCTGCCGGGGAATAGAATAGCTAGTTAGTAGTCCACCTCGTTTAGGTTTCTTTGCTTGATTCCTATCAAGTAAATATTTCTCATTTTTAGCTTTCTCATAGTCTATCCCCCTTCTTTGTGACCTTTGTTCGTAAAACCCATCACTTTTCATCATGGAAAGTGAAAATTCGCCAAACAATACTTCACCACCAAACAAGTACCCACCGCTTGAGCCAGCCTCTGCCAACCAACTTCGAGCTCGTATTATTAGTGAAATTGGAGAGCTTAGGAAACTAAATAGGATTATTGAAAATACGCTTGAGGAAGCCCTTAAGGAATCTACTCACCCTTTAGATAGTGATTCGACCTCAAGTGATTCGGATGATGACCTTGAAGATGGAGATTATAAGGTGTTAGAAATTATGGAGGGTAGTAAGGAGGAGGACGAACTTAGGGAGTATTTCGATTCATACCCTAATGGGAAGGAAACCGCCTATCACTATAACTTGGTTAACTTCCCAAGACCACCTTTCAAGCCTCGCATAAGAAAGGGAAACCCTAAAAACATCAAGATACCGTGTATGATTGGATACTTATATAGGGATCACACCTACATTGACTATAAGGCACCCATGAATATAATGTCTATGCTCTATTACAATTGGATCATGAGCAAAAAGCTAGAACCTATGAGGGACCCTTTTCGCCTTAAGAAAGCAAGTAACTATGTGGGGAGGGATAAGGGATTGCATGTCTTCGTAGGTAACTTCACATATAGGTGTGATTTCATGATTTTGGAAAATGTTAAAGGCATCATTGATGGGTTTTTAGGAGATGTGATTCTTGGGAAACCATTTATAGAGGAGTCTAAGATGGTTTATGATAGAGAAAACGGAATAGTCGAGTTCTCAAATGGAGCCGAGAGTGTTAAATATATAATGCCCCACAAAAATAAGAAGTTTGAGGGCATGGATAATTTAGATGTGGATAACATTCCGGCATTTGAAGTAGACTGGAAGAACAAAGTTTACTACACTGCTTGTCTTGAACTAGGCCCTGAATATATTCGTGATGAGAGAAGGGTTAAGGAGATCGAATGGGCCTCTAAGATTAGGACAACGTAAGGGCACGACTACGTGTCTAGCTACAAGACTCATAAATAAAGAAAAGCGCTTCGTGGGAGGCAACCCATGCTTAATTATTTGCTTGTTTGTGTGTCATATATCTTTTAGTGATTGCTTATTCTCATGTTTAAATTTGTAAAAATGCTTTATTTTGTTTTTAACCTCGTCTTAATTGCATATAAAGGTATTTTACATAAATGATAAGTGTAGGGAGGATTACACACGTTTTCAAAAGAAACGTAAACATGAGAATAACAATTAATTAAAAGATATATATGTGTGTTTGTTCGAGTCAAATGCTTGTATCGAGTCATAATGGATGTTTTACAGAAATTTTTCCAGATTCTAAAGATATAAATTTTCCAGAAAATCGCAGACCGGTTTATGTCAGGATAACTTGACGGCATCAGGAAGGAGTAAAAACAAGATTACTTTTTTTCTCGTTTTCTGAGCTACTTATAAATTTTTGGAATTTTCCAGGTCTTAATTTTCCAGAAATTCTGTAAACATCCATTCCACAAGCATTATATCCTAGTTTAGTCGAGTCTTATATATATTATTACCGCCGATTTTACGCGAAGGTTTCGTTTGTTTTCTTCAAGTGTGCAGGTTTAATTTATCAAGAAGAACTTACATAAGATTGGAAGGAGCTTTTCACGCATACATTTTTTCTTGAAAAGGATTTAACCACTACTTCACACACGGATCCTACCGAGTTAATCATGGGAGTATTAGTTTCTTTCATTTTTCATTACCTTCTATTATCATAACTTTGATACTTTCGGGGAACATTGGGGACAATGTTCAGTTTAAGTGTAGGGAGGGAAAATAAAACGGGAACTTTGAAACTATGCTTATCCTTGATTATTTGCTTTGTCCAATTGTATTTGTGTAATAAACCATGAGAAAATGTCGGTTAGGCTAATTTTGGCACCAAATTTAAATTTTTTCATGACATATAGGAGTGGGCCATTAGTCTTAACAAAAGCATCTCACGGATAGGAAGTTACATGATTAGCACAAAAACCCTTTACCACCTAAATTCCACCCAAAATGTGAGGATCGCCCTTAGATTAGTATGAATTAAAACATTCATCTTTAATGCTTAGAGTGTGAACCGGTAGTATATTAGATTCTAGAACTTGTTTTGTGATGCATTCCGAGATCGCTAGTAAGACTACACTTGTCTAGTTAGGAATAACTAAATGATAAGAGGCATTAGGATAACCCTTTTTTGATACCCGTAATATAATTACTTCTTCCACATCGGTTGAGTAATTCCCCCACACCCTTTGCGTTGTACTCATCTTTAGTACACGATACCCCTAGTTAACCCCTCAGAGCCTATCCTTTTCGCGGTTCTCGTGATGTTTCGGTTTTTCCGGAATATCAATGAAGAGCATTGTTTACACCCCACCCCCAAATGTACACCCAAATCGCCTTAGCCTACCCTGTATGCACTCACTTTTAGTGCATTATTGTTATCACCCTAAACCCTTAGTTCAATTATCTAGTTGCTTGCATGAGTTGCTAAGTCGAGTCATATCTTTTGTATACAGTTTTGGGACGATTGGGACTCATGAGAAAAGTTAAAGTTTATAAGATGACTGGAAGGGAACGTTAAATTCCCTTATTTGCGTAATAACGTACCCAAGTGATTTGATCTTTTCAATTCGGGTCAAATTAGTGTTAGAGTAATAAAAACTCAAGTTTAGGGACGTGCCTATAAATCCCTATCATTTTGATGTTACCATAGAGGATGGTAGAGTAAAAGTGTATGAAAAAAAAAAATCGAAAAAAATAGAAAAAGAGAAAAGAAAAAAAATAGAGTGTTCAAAAAAAAATACGGGCTACCATCCTACATCTATCCTTTAAATTTATGTTTGTTTGTTTCAGTTATCTAGAGTTTAGAGTGTCGAGTCTTGGCTTAGCAACGCCATTCTTCGTATGCTTGTAACATAGAGATTTTTGACTTGCCACCACTAAATAGCCTATCCCACCAAACCCTTTGTTTCCCTACCGTAAGCCTAACATTACAACCCTTTAAAAGACCTCTTTGATAGTCTTTCCTAGGTGCTTACGCCAAAGCGATGGAGGTTTGATCTATTCTCAAGCCTATGGTAATCATGTACTAGGACCGGTTAATGAGTGTTTATCTTCCATTTCAAATTTGTTATATTTCATATACACCCGAGAGATGAGAGTATCCAAACACCCCATGTGAGGTGCTAGTATGTAATTTCCGTGCTTGTTATGACTTTTGCGGGGCTTATATGTGTTGTGGACTATTTTAAACCAATGCTTCATGACCCCTAACTTATAAATTAATTGGCTAAAAGCACATTTGCTTGAGGACAAGCAAATACCAAGTGTAGGGATAAGGTTTTAAAATGTACATTTTTGAGGGGTCGTTTAAGCCCTTATTTGATCACTTTTGTATCCGTTATTACTTAATATCGTTCCTTTTCACTTTTTAGGTCTCTTGAAGGCAAATTGCTGGAATGGCACTTATTTGGACGAAAAGGCGCGGATATACGAAGAAAATGGCCAAAGTCAAGAATCGAGACACTCAAGCTGCTGAAATACAAGGGGACGGCGTCACTACTTAACTGCGACGCTGTCGGAGCACTTCTGCTACGGGACAGTAGCCAAATTGCTTATTTTCAAGTGACGGTGTCAGGCTTTAAAAGAGTAGGCCATCGCAACTCAGACGGCCTAGATTTGATCCAGACGGCGTCAGAGACTTAAGGGGACGGCGTCACAAGCACAAGGTGACGCCGTCGCAAGACTAACGTGGCCAAGAGGAAACCCTAATGACGGCGACCCGACGGCGTCACAAATCATAAGGTGACGCCGTCGCGATTGTAATCTTATATATAGAATCCGAATTTTTCAGTTTTAGTGTGTAGTCTTTTGGAGTAAAAACCTAAACCGAACCAAGGTTGTCTTGTACAGTATTTTAGGGTTCTAAACCCTATCTTACATCAAGATAAGTGTTTTACTTCATTAATTCAATTATGTCTTCAATTATTTGTGTGTATGCTTGCATGTTCTCCATGTCCGGCTAATTTACTTGTGTGTTTGCTTAGGGAATATGAAACTTAATTATTGAATATTGATTGGTTGTCTCTTATCTTAATTGTTAATGATCTAGTAATGCGATAGGTCATTCATTGTGTAATTAATGCTTGATTGATCTTTGTGAACCTTAGACTATAACACTTAGAACGGTTGTAGGCTAAACCATCCAAAGAGTGCCTTAGAGTTAGAGTTTATAATTCCTAGAGGTTTTTGTAAACGAGACCCTTTGGTAATTTCAAAGAGTTAGGGACAAACGCATACCCTACGACTTTAGACACACAACGCGATTAAGAATAAGGACGTGACAATTCAACCATCAATAAGAGATAATTAAGGAGTAATAAAACCTAAGTAAACACATCTTTAAACCATCATACGAGCACACAATAATTAGACATAGACTACATACACCTTAGATTAGATAATTAGATAAGTAGAGTAATCGGTAGAAATACCAACCCCCAAATCCAAACCCCGAGATTCGTACCCTTCCTTTTCTAAAAAAATATAAAAAGATAAAAAAATAATCTTCCTCAACCCCAACCTTAGCGTAGTAACTTCTCACTAGCATTCCTATTCCCCTAGAGAACGATATCAATTCCCGTGGCTTACCCTAATACTACACTACAATGATTAGGTTCACTGCCTAGGGTGTTGAAAAACTTGCTCGACGAAAAGGAAGTTCCTTTGACCTCGAACGACGTGTGTAGCGTTATCATTTATCCTTGGTGCAACATATAAGGCTTGACACACTCGTGACCTAGGTCACCAGGTGCCACATCAACTTTCCGACAGTGATGACCAGACATGACCAAGTGCCACAGTCGATGACCGAGTTTTTTTTAATAAATATATATACATGCATGCAAGTATACATGCCTTTTTGTTTGTTTGTGTTTTGTGAAAATCGGTCAAATTTTCGACCGATAGATTTTTTTTGCTCCTCGACCGATATCTGATCAAAACACCACAATGGGCATGACCGATTTGAATATCGGTCACCCTTGATGCTCGACCGATGTTTTCAAAGCCATTGTGCCCAACCTAAGGAATAATGGAATTGGATTTGGTTTTAATTTTTCGTGGGGTCCAGCCTACTTTTGGGATAGTGGTCATATTTTCTTTCAAGTGATCATATGTATGTATGTATGGTGATCCATTTTGATGGTGTTTGCCTTGGTCTAAGTCTATGAGGTTTTAGTCAAGTTTCTATTTGTATGTTTGTTTCTTTTGGGTCCTCTATATTTTAGCATCTTATTAATATAGTGGATGCTCTGTTTGTAATTGGTTTAGTTGTTATGAAATAAATATTGCCCTTCAAAAAAAAAAAAAAAAAAAAAAAACATGCATATCATATAAAAATTTGAAGCCCTATAATTTGAAGGCCATGTGCAACAACACACCTTGCACACCCTCATATACGGCTTTGTATTCAACCACAACTGATCAATTTAAGCTTATACAGAGTAATATTTAATAACGAACCATTTATCTAATAAAGAACCTCAAATCGAATAGGATCCGGATTAAAACTGAAATCATTTAGAGATATGATTTATAAAAAGCACTAAGTTAGAGTAAGAGAATAAACAATAAAGAGTAAAAAAAGAGAAGATGACTAACGGTTTTTAGAACTACAATAAACATTGGGGTGCTTCGTTGTGGTTTTATTTTCATAAAGTGAAAATTGCTGTAGTACCAATTATTTTTAGTGCGTGTCTGTACATGCTCTCACTATTCTTTCATTCTCATTTATACCCATTAATGTCGGGTTAAAACATACCCTATATACACGACACACACGTGTAAGGCCAAGATTGCGTTTTAAAATTAATTCAAGACAATGTCGTATATATATTTACCCTATATACACGAAATTGATTTTTTTTTATTTAAACTAGTACTTTATCTAGCCAATGTCTCGTATTATTATTCCCTACATAGACGACATTGAATTTTTTAATAATGAATATTCATTTGAAATTGTGTGGGGTTTCCTTTTGTGGGGCAATGTTTTTCCTTGAGACCTAGAATATGACTATTTACTCATTTAGAGAATGGCAAAATGGCGAGTTACAACAATTTGAACAGATTTGTTTACTTTAATGGTGTAACAGGCTACAATTGTTTGACAATACATAAAGAAGAAAATCGGTTTAGGTTAAAGCTATAAATAAACACATGCAAAAACAATCAACAAAATCATAAATAAAAACAAAGTTGAGGAGAGGACTTACAATTTTTCTTATTGGTTAAGAAGCAAGCGCAAGATATGAATGGCTATCGAAAATGAAATGTGATAATTCTACTCATATCGATCAGATGTTAAATAATGCAAGTTGGTTGACTTCAAGTCAACTTTATATTTCAATCACCCAAGCTCTAGAAATGATATCTTTCAAAACAAAGACCACTATCTCTTGTCTATTGTAAACTTCCTCCGAATTACCTTTTACATATTAAACATTCATTTTTCTCGTATATCTCTACTATCTTAAATGGAAAAAGGGTCAAAGGGGAATTGTGAAAAGTTGAAAATTGAAATTGAAAGTCAAAGTTTTTTAAACCTTTCAATGAGTGAAAACTAAAGAAACTATATTGCAATGAATGTCTGTAACTTGCTAAAGGAAACAATATTGCAAGTAAGGAAAGAAGACTTATTCTTAAAACTTGTAATGGAAGCTGCACAAAATTCGGCCTACCCTTTTAAAATTCGTAACCCACCCCATTTGATCCTCAAGAAACTCACGATTTTATTCACAAAACCTACGCCCCCATCATCATCAAATTATCAACGCAAAAACCCAATAATTATCTTTTCAATTCAAAACAGTAAGTATCTTTATCTTTTGTATCAAGTTTTCAATTGTGATAAGAACACATAATTTTTATAAGTGGCTAATTGTTAAAGTTTGCTTTGTTTTTTTTATAGGGTTCTTGCTTTGGTTACCTCTAAATTTCCAGGTAACAGTTTCTTTTTCATCACCATTTATGAAATCGCAAAAAATATGCATACGAAAGTGTGAAAGAGGTGAACTAAACATATGCAGTTGGATCATTTTGAAATCGCAGGAAATATCATCTTGGAGGTGAACTAACATATGAAATATCAGGAGGTGAACTAACATATGCAGTCGGTCTAAAGTTTTATTGCATCCATTTTCATTGTTCTTAGTATATGTTCTTTATTGATTATGTGCATATAATTTCATTATTTTGTTTTTTTTTAGATGAAGTTTTAAGATATGATGAATTTGAAGAAAAAGGTGTGAAAAAAACAACTATTGTCTATATTGTTATTCAATTGATTATTATTATTATTATTATTATTATTATTATTATTATTATTATTATTATTATTATTATTATTATTATTATTATTATTATTATTATTATTATTATTATTGTAGATTGTGGTTTATATGATGTTTTGGGCAAGAAGAAAAGAATACTCGAAAAATCTATTAGAGAATAGAAAGACATCTTGATTCACCTGTTTTTGCAGCTTGATTCACCGTTACCTCATGAAACACTTGTAAATAAATCTATGTTCAAATGGTTACACCTGTTTGCAATAAATCTATGTTCAAATGGTTACATCTACGAAGTTAAACTCATATTCTATGTTCACGAATTTATGTTCTTTTGTTCAAATTTATAAATAACGAATTCATACTCATAGATTATGTTCACGAATATAATAACTTCAACATGTAAATAAACCTTATCGAAATCAGTTGAACATAGAATATGTTCACAAAAGCAAAAGAACCTTGTCCAAAGGTTGTACACTCTACGGTATAACTTCAACATGTAAATAAATTAAGTCACTATTGAAAATATCACGGACTTCCGTTCGTTGGAGACCATAATGTTTTACGTTGCACTCGTCCTCAGAGAGATCTTGATGGAAACTCTTGGTGTCAAAGAAACGCAAAGATGCATTTGCCACCCGACGTAAAGGGAATACATATAACTTGCACTGGAAGAAACACGTTTAGTTAGAGAGGATGCCATCAATCTTCGTTTAAACAAAAAACTACCAAGAAACATTAACGAGCTAGATAATAAGTTTTATGAACTAACCTTCATTTCCATAAAAAAAAAGGTAAGATAACTACTTATTGAATATACAATTATACATCCATATCTTACTGTGATTTAAAACATTAGACAAGAAAGGGCTTAAATGTTTATAAATTATTTCCTAAATAAAGGCAAAATTGTGTATAAGTGAATATTTTAAAAGTATTAAAACCGATATATTAGTTAAAGAATTAGTAATTAAATAGCGTCATGATAATTTCTATAATAACTTTGCTTATATCTTTTTAGTGATGATCTCTATCGCTACTACCTATAATAAGTTTGATCATGTCTTTTTAGTGATAATCTCCATCTCTACCACCTATATGGTTACATATCTATATCTATATTTATACTACCTATAAAATGAAAATGGTCAAATGTGAAATGTTGAAAATTAAAAGTGTTCAAAGGTGAGATAAATATGTCAAATGTTAAAAACCTTATATTCTGTAAATCAAGAAGTGCAACTGTAAATGTGGAAAAATAATGCTGGCACTTTTAATGCAATGGCAAAGAATTCGAGAAAATAATTGAATCTTAACTATGCAAGGTTGACTTCTCTACTACATCTATGGCAACTCGGCTTTATTCCAAATCATCCCTTTTTTTGAAAGCCACAACACGCACACAAAACAAAAATAACTCTTGTGACTCCCACTCTACAATCTTTTGACCATATTGATTTTGTAAAAATTACCAAAATACTTTGCCAATTCTTACAAGACTCCATTGGAGTTCGAAATATTGCTTAGTTAACATGATTTTCGTAATTTGGTTCGCCTTTAAATAATCCGAGTTATTTAATACATGTTAAGAATTTTTTTATAAAGTTGAATTATACATGTTACAACCGTTTACAATTACATTTTGATCTTTTCACGTTCTATTTTGAACGTTATATAAATCACAACCGTTTCTTGCTGTTTTAAGGAATCTCGATCCGGCAAATGGATTATGTAATGGAACGAGGTTGATATGCAAACATTTTGATCCTAATGTCATCAATGCTGAGATTGTTGTGAGACAGCACGCTGGAGTTAGAGTGCTCTTGCCAAGAATTCCTCTTGCTCCATCTGAAGACGACATGTTCCCTTTCAAACTAACGAGAACACAATTCTCCGTGCGCCTTAGCTTTGCGATGACTATTAATAAAGCTCAGGGCCAAAAAATTCCAAATGTGGGTGTCTATTTTCCAGATTCTGTTTTCTCTCATGGCCAGCTTTATGTGGCATTGTCTAGAGGGATATCTCGTAGAACAACAAAGGTATTGGTTAAACCAGTCAAAGGGTTCCGTCAAGCAGGAATCTATACCTCAAATGTCGTGTATCAAGAAGTTTTACGTGACGAGTAACATGTTTTGTTAGTTAATATTTCATAATTGAAGTAATCTTTTATTTTAAGTTTCATTAAATATTTTTATATGTCATTTGATATATGTTAAGAATTTCTGCTAGAGTTGAATTATCACATGTTACAACAGTTTGTAAGTACATTTTCATCCTTTTTCACCTTCTATTTTGAACGTTATACAAAACACTTACTACAATATCGTATATCGTTAATTGTCTGCCGCTAGAAACCAATGCCGCTAGGCACGGGTACTCACCTAGTATTATATGAACCTACCTATTAAAATGAATGAAACTTTCATTCATTTGACAAAATTTATCAATCACTAAATGTGCTACTAGGTTCAATATATATGTGTAGCTTACAATTAGATCATGTTTGATGTATAGGACGTACAACAAACGGTGTAATAATACACACGGAGTGGGGCATATTTACACGGCTTTTGGTGTGTTAAAACTAAAAGTACACGCACAAGGATAGCGTGGAAATACTTGGCCTCACAAAATGCATGATAACTTAGAGCGTGGAGAAAGTAAGTTAATTGTATTACTCGACAATAGTTGTCTAGATAAGACTAGAGTTAATATAATTGATTTAGTATTTAATGTAATTGATTTAATAGTTAATGGGTGATTTTCATTTACCCAAAATAGGATATGTCTTGTAACTATATGTACCCCTTTGTTATAGTATGAATGACACACAAAAATTATCCAAGCCAATATGATATCAGCCAAATCATAATACGATCTTAAAATCTCTCCATCCCAAACCTCCTTCCTCCCTCAGTAAACACGCTCCCCTCCAAACCTCCTTCCTCCCTCAGTAAACTCACGACCTCCTTCCTTCCTCAATTCTTACCCATCAATGACTCCCGAATCTCCACCTTCTTAGACTCTACACCGTCCCCTCTACTTCACCAAGTGCTTACTAACCCCTCATCACCAAACCCACTACACGACGTTCCCAATACCCATCATGAGCCCATTACCCCCTACTCACACAAGTTTACCCAATAACCCACAAACCACAACACAAAATCAACCATCACCAACCCAACAACCTCCTACACAAACAACCAACCACAACGACCCAATCAAGCCTACTCAACCTCCCATTGAACCACCCCGTACTCACCGCATGGTCACTCGGTCACAATCAGGCATTGTCAAACCCATTGAACGTCTTTCGCTCCATACTTCTCCTATCTCACCCTTACCCAAATCTCCCTTCCTCGCTCTTAAAAACCCTCATTAGAATAATGCTATGTATGATGAGTATAACGCGTTAGTTAAAAATGGTACTTGGATTCTTGTACCACGACCCTCTGGTGTTAATTTGATACCGTCTATGTGGTTGTTCAAGCATAAATTTCATGCTGACGGGAATTTTAGTCGTTATAAGGCTCGCTTAGTTTCCAATGGTAGCAGTCAGCAACTTGGTATTGACTGTGACGAGACCTTTAGTCCGATAGTCAAGCCGGCTACCATCCGCACTGTTCTTAGTCTTGCGGTATCTCGCAAATGGCCTATTCATCAGCTTGATGTTAAGAATGCTTTTCTTAACGGGGATTTATCTGAGACGGTATATATGCACCAACCACCGGGATTTGTAGACTCCCGGTACCCTCATCATGTATGCCTTCTGCAGAAATCTTTATATGGTCTAAAGCAGGAACCTCGTGCTTGGTTTTAGAGATTTACAGGTTATGCTACTCGAGTTGGTTTTCACCATAATCGATGTGACTCTTCGCTATTTATTCTTCGATAAGGCTCTCAAGTAGCTTATTTACTGATTTATGTGGATGACATTATACTTACAGCCTCCTCTACTGCCCTCCTACAACAGATCATTGCCTCCCTGCACAGTGAGTTTGACATGACTGATCTTGGAGCACTTAATTATTTTCTAGGCATTTCAGCTACTCGGCTTTCTACAAGTATCTTTCTATCTCAGCAGAAGTACGCTATTGAGCTTCTCGAGCGTGCTAACATGACTAACTGTAACCCTTCTCGAACACCTGTTGATACAGAATCCATACTGGGTCCCGAAGGTGTTCCAGTTCAAGATCCTACTTTATATCGCAGTCTTGCAGGTGGTCTTCAATATCTCACATTTACAAGACCAGATCTCTCCTATGATGTGCAACAGATTTGTCTCTACATGCATGATCCTTGCGAGCCACATTTAGCTGCCCGTAAGCGTATCTTACGATACGTTCGAGGAATTTTGGATTTTGGTCTACACCTATATTCCTCCTCTACCACTTCTCTTGTTGGATATACAGATGCAGATTGGGCGGGTTGCCCATCCACACGATGGTCTACTTCCGGATATTATGTTTTTCTAGGCGATAATCTACTCTCTTGGTTATCCAAGCGTCAGCACACAATCTCTCGTGCTAGTGCCGAAGCTGAGTACCGTAGTGTTGCTAATGTTGTAGCTGAAACTGCATGGCTTCGTAACCTTCTTCGTGAGCTGCATTATCCTTTTTCTTCTGCCACTCTAGTCTACTGTGATAATGTTAGTGCCATCTATTTGTCTGCCAACCCTATTCAACATCAACGGACAAAACATATTGATATTGATATACATTTTGTCTGTGACATGGTTACTGCTGGTCAGATCCGTGTTCTCCATGTACCTTCCCGTTATCAGTACGCAGATATCTTCACCAAAGGACTTCCTTCAGCCTTATATGAAGATTTTAGATCTAGTTTGAGCGTTCGGCCTCCTCCCGCTCCAACTACGAGGGAATATTAGTCAACAATAGTTGTCTAGATAAGACTAGAGTTAATATAATTGACTTAGTGTTTAATGTAATTGATCTAGTAGTTAATGGGTGATTTCCATTTACCCAAAATAGGATATGTCTTTGATTGTACAATAAATTGCACTACCAGGCTTCAATGATGATCGAAGGTAAGAGGGGTGTATGTTCAAGCCAAGATTGTCTTTCACCTGAGAATAAGAAACACGAAGACACTACGTTAAGTGATTACGCAGGGGTTGGACCCTGCGAACCACCTCTGGCGTGAGAGTAAGTATAAGTTATGGTTATGTAAGTGTGTGTAAGTAAAGAATGGAGTGTTAAGTGAGCTTACCATAATCTTTTGCCTGTCCTACCTATTTATAGTAGAGGAAATAGGCTTGAGGGCACCTCTGCGCAAATATCGGAGAACATGGGGGCGTCCCATGTTTTTAGGTAACAGTTAGGGCTTAGTGACCCACGTTCTCAAACTTAGCGGGAAAGCCAGGAAAGAGAGGGTAATCGTGGGTTTGACCAAGTCAGGATGGTCCTGTGTCCCTTGTTCCCTCGTCAACCGTACCCCGAAGGGCTTAGGGCTTCGAGTGGCGAATTCCCCATAGGTAAGCTTCGTGTGTACGAATGGTTTGATGCCAATGAACATCTAGGAGAGCTAACTTGGGCCTTCGTTCAGAAGGGCTTTGACACATCTCGAAGGGGTGTCCGTCGAGCTGTTCGGAGGGTACATCATCAAGCCCCCCAGTAGAAAGTGATGCATATGAACAAGGAGGCATTGCTTTCGAATTCAACATGCGAGTGAAATCAAGGTGATTACGCCTTATCATGCGCATCAAATGCTAACTAAACAAATCTAACTACTCGCTACAGTAATTCCTATTCCCCATTAATCCGGTTGACCAAAAACGACTTTTCAAAATTTAAAAACCATTTGAAATCCGAATAAGGTTAATGATCGGAACATGTGTTCGGTTTAGAAAAGAATTTGAAAACAGTATTTAAGGTGAGGTAGCTGAAACCCTGGACCACTTTACCCTCTCCGCCCACATTTACACGCAATAAATCGCCTTCGTTCTCCGGCTTCGAACAAGAAAGGTAAAGTCCTCTCTTCATCTTTTCGTAGCTTTAGGTAGTTATGAATTCAAAGTTTATTATCAAAAAACAAAAATGCACCCTGACTTCCAAAGATTTACATGATCATCTTGCTTAATACCCCATCCTTAAAGAGTATAAAGTTATGCTTCCAAAATCAAACCAAGGAATTTTTTATGCTCCTGAAAACTTCGTAGGGCTGTATACCCACTCGTTTAGTCATTCGAACCTTAGGATTACTATCCATCCTTTGATTCTAGAGTTAATGCAGTACCATGAAGTACATATCTCTCGATTTAACCCATTTGGCTTAGCTAAACTTACCACATACATCGTTATGTGTAAAGCTTACGGCTTTGAGCCAACTCTTAAGGTGTTGAGGGGGTTTCTAAACCTTTATCCTTGTGGGAACTGGCTAACCCTGACAAAGAGGCCTGAAGGGGATGTTCCTAACCTCATTCTGAGGCCTTATACCAACATAAGAGACTGGAAGGGTAGTTTCTTTTATGTTCAGAACACCATTGTTCCACCCCACTATCTAGAATTGCTAAATGAGGCATTCAGGTTTGATGCTAAACGTTTCAATGACCCCCTTCCTTATGAAGTTCGAAGGAAACATCTGGCTAGGTACCCTGCTGATGTTCAAGCTTTTCCTGAGCCTATTCTGTATATGGCTGGGATTGCTCAAAGCTGGGAGGGGTCTCCCAAGAAGCCCATGATCATGTATCCCGGAAAAAGTATGTGTACTTCCACTTTTATTTAAGTAGGACCAATGTAGCACTGATATTTATCTTTTCTTGTTCCTTGTTTTGCAGAGATGGCGTTTAGGAACTTTATGCACCAGGATTTGGTGAAGACCTGAGTTTCATGCCCGTGGAGCAAGCCGAAGGATCTTATGGCGTTGGTTCGCCATCTACTTCTGTCAAAAACAATGATGTAGACGCTACCAAGATTGAGCTTGTCGCCTCAGCCCCCCCCACAAGCACTATTGGAGGGCCCTTCCCAATTGGTTGAGAATGTGGCTGATTCAGACGATCCAACAGATGATGAAGTGAGGATTACAGGCTCTTCAAGCATTGCTGATAGGTTGAAGAGTAGGAAAGGAACTTCTGGCAAAGCCCTTAAGTCTGCCAATAAAAGGAAAACTCCTCTTCCCGCATCTGGGTCCGGGGCTGTTCGGCAAAAGGTTGTCGAAAGTAGGAAGACTGTGAAGTCTGCTTTCAAACTGCCAGATGACACTAAAGAAATGCATGGTAAGAACTTGCTTCTTAAACTATAGAAAATACTTATTTCATGCCTAACTTTTCCCCAATGTACTTCATTTGTCGCAGGCCTTCCTGACACCAAGGAGCTTCCGAATGCCATAGCCTGCCATCGCATTGTTGATCATGTCACCCCCCAATTGGAAAGGATTGCTGGACAACATGTCCATAGAAGGGTCTATGATCTGCATGATAAGAGTGTCGCGAGGCAGGCTGTTCTGGACAACCATCTGAATGCTCGTACAAGGGAGTTGCTTCATACTGTGATGAAGGCAAGGCAGGAAATGGACGTGATGTTGGAGAGGGAAAAGCATAGGGATCAACAGTATGCTGAGCTGGAGGCAAAATGTGAGGATATTGAGAAAGACTTTGAAAAAAATCCTCTCACGCAAGACCTCCGAGTCAGGATCGCAGAGCTGGAGAAGGAGCTGGCTGCCACCACAACAGAATGTGGCAAGCTTAAACTGGAGGAGGCCAAGGTTGTGAGCCTCACTGGTCAAGTTGTTGTGCAGGTTTGAAAAGTGAAAGGTCTAGGCTTGGAGAGTTAGAGGTCAAAATGAGAGAGGAAATGGATGGCCTACAGATGCGATACAAGATGCTGAAAAAGGATCGTCCAGAGGTTGTGTCGAAGGTAGTGCCATATATTTCCATGGAGTTGTATCACATTGATGAGGTTGGAGCTGCTATGTGGAAGGTGATTAAAGCAGTTATTTTCTATGGACGGTGTCTTGCTCTCGAGGAGGTGGCTAAGACTGGTGAGCCCGTGGACCTCTCCAAAGTTGATTGTTACCGTCCCTCATCAAAGGCTGAGTATGAAGAGGCAGGAAATGAATTTGCAACTGCACAATGCCCCTTCTTGCTTGAAGCTACAAAAGATCCCATGGCACCTCTCGAAGATCATCTCTCAAAAAAGCCTCTAAATATCAAGCCTGCTACTCCAACGAAGAAAACAGCTTCTGCCAAGCCTGTGTCAGCTTTGCCATCTCCAACCCCGTCTCCGAAGAAGAAGGAATGAAGGCTGTCGTGTTGATAGTAATTTGGTCTAAAAGGGTGGCATGTACCCTTGTTGAAAACAATTTCTTATTATGCTTGTCTGCTACTTAAACAATTTCATGGTTGTGGTATGCGGCTTCGGCCGAAAAACAATTTGAACTGGGCTTCGGCCTTTATTGCAGGTATTAGGGCGTAGGCCCTTCTTTTAAATGAAATGGTGTAGGAAAATATTCCTACGCACTTAGAAATATTTATCTTTTGCACTTCTCGTACACCATTTTTCCGATGCTTAAATTTTACAACCTAAGGTGTAATAACCTCATTTTGTGTAAATTATAACACCAAGAATATTGTGACAAATTTTGATCACTGACAGAGGATCGCGACCCACTCTATCTTAAATCCTTTAAGTCATATGGCTTGTTTTTTTTTTCATAATTTCCATAAACTAGTAGGAGCGTTAATGTGAATATGTTGGTAGGCTTAAGTAGTGGTATGAGGCGTTTGTTACACCTTATGCCTTCCTATTCGACATTGAAACTCACAAACGACTTGGATGAACAAACCTTTGTGTTTAAGAAACGAAGCAAGAGATTTGTGGGAAATATATTATTTATCATTGAATTGGTAGAGAGGATTACATCATTTTGAAATGAACACTAAGACAACTACCTATAATGCTTGCTTTCCCATGAGAAGCTTTTAATACAAGAATGAAAAGTAAAAAATACTTCTTAAACATAGAACTTTTAGAGGTTCATACCATTCCATGTCCTGTCGATGGGTTCTCCGAGAAGAGTAGCCAGCTTGTATGCTCCGTTGCCGTAGGCTTCAGCTATGACATAGGGTCCTTCCCAAGTAGTTCCTAGCTTCCCCTGGTATTTTGCTTTGCTTGCACTGTTAAGGCGTAGCACATACTCCCCAGGCTTGAAAGTGGAGGTCCTGACCCTTTTGTTGTATTAGCCTTCGATCTTATACTTGTGCATGGCTTCTCAGATGGAGGCTATTTCTCTCCTTTCTTCTAACAGATCAAGTTTCTCCCTGATCCCTTCATCATTTCTGGAGGCTTCAAAATTTGGCCACACACGCTGTGTTTACACTTAACTCTGAAGGAATGACCGCTTCTGTTCCGTAAGTGAGGCTGAAGGGGGTTTCGCCATGGCTTGACTTGGGTTGGGTCCTGTGAGCCCCCAATACTTGAGGAAGCTCATCCACCCACTTGTGATGGCTTCGTCCCAGCCTCCTTTCGTTTCCTTTGACTATGTCTCTATTGGTTACTTCCACATGCCCGTTGCCTTGTGGATGATAGACAGAAGTCAAAGACTGCTTTATCATGAGTCCTTTGCAGAAATCGTGGAAAACTCCTTCGGAAAATTGCTTGCCGTTATCAGATACAATGATGTGGGGCACTCCAAATCTTCATATGATGTGCTCCCATACAAACTTCTCAATTTGTCTCCCCGTGATGGAATCTAAAGGCTTAGCTTCAACCCACTTTGTGAAGTAATCAATTGCCACCAGCAAGAACTTGACCCCACCAGGAGCCACAGGCATAGGTCCTATGATATCAACTCCCCATTGGGAGAAGGGCCATATGGATGTCACACTTGTCATGTCCTGCTTCGGGAGCTTGGGAACATTGGAATGTATTTGGCAAGCTTCGCATGTTTGTATGATTTCCGTAGCGTCCCTATGCATCGACGGCCAGTAGTAGCCTAACTTCATTATTTTTGAGACAACCGACCGAGGTCCTGCGTAAATGCTGTAGGACCCTTCGTGAACCTCTGCGATGATGCTCGATGCTTGCTTAGGTCCAACACATCTGAGCCAAGGTGAGAGGAACGATCTCCTGTACAAGTTCTCTCCTATCAGCCGATATTGTGGAGACTTGACTCGTATCTTCCTTGCTTGCTTTGGATCCTCAGGGAGGATGCCACTTATCAAGTATTCCCAAATGGGAGTCATCCATGTGTCTCCTTCTTCATGGACAATGTCCGTGACTTCTTTTCGGATAATGGATCTTTCGGGCAAGACTTCTACCAGCACTTCTTTACTAAGATGAGCAAAGGCCATGGAGGCTAACTTGCTTAATGCGTCCACCTTTTTGTTCTGATTCCTGCAAACGTGCTGAATGTCGTAGGAGTCGAAACCATCTAGCATTTCCCTTGTTTTGTCCAAGTATTTTTTGATGACAGGTTGCCTTGCTTCGTAGGAGCCTTTTACTTGGTTTGCTACTAGCTGAGAATCGACATAGATAGTGAGAGCCTTGACTTCCATATCTTTTGCTAGCCGAAGGCCTGCCAGTAAGGCTTCGTATTCTGATTCATTATTGGTGTCTTCGAATTCAAACTGAAGGGCATAGGTATGACACCCCCAAAATACCGCAGCGGAAGACTGTGTCAATGGGGTGCTACTTCATAATACAAAGTACAAGTTATAGAAAACGGCCTCTAAATGAGACGTTTTGAAAAGTTACCATTCGATTAATGAAATCAGAGTTACAAACAATGAGGTCCCAAAGTATAATACATAAATGTTTCGAATGGTAAATGATAAAAGCATAAGTCTTCAAAATATGTCGTGCGACTCTAAGTTCCATGCAACAGCTATCGTCTTATGTCCTGAGATAAACATGCTAAAGTGTCAACACAATGGTTGGTGAGTTCATAGAGTTTGTTTTGAATAAGTCGAAAAGCCTTTAAAGAATGTTCACATAGCAAAGGCATTGTAAATCCACTTAGTTCCAAGTTCCGCTCATACAAAACTTGCAACCTGTGTGTTTACAACCCACTGCTAAAATATAGTACATTTTATAGTTAAGCACACATATAGACATAATAATTCACATTATTGAACTCAGTGTTGCTCCGTCTATATTGGGAGACTTTCATACGAGGGGACTGCTCCGTGTATGTTGGGAGACTTATCATCGTCGAACGAGGGGACTGCTCCGTCTATATTGGGAGACTTACCATCGACTTATCATACGAACGAGGGGACTGCTCCGTCTATATTTGGAGACTTACCATCGACTTATCAAGTATAAGGCAATCAAGTATAATGCAATCAAGTATAATGCAATCAAGTATAATGTTTTGTGTATTTGTAAAAGTATAAAGCCAGTGTTTGAGCATGTATCTCCCCCAAAGAGTTTGTAAAACAAGCATTAAAAGAGTAGGGGCTATGACTCACCTTAATAAATGTGATATCCAATATATAACGAACCGATGTATAAGCCGAGAAACCTCTATGCGCAACCTAGAATATGTGTTGAGTCTTAGGTTCTAAAACAACGAAGTGAATGTATAAACATGCCTTATATAGTTATTATATCAATTATGCTTGGATACTTAACATTTGTGAAGTCGTATAAGTGTTTACGTTTCTTATATTTAAGTTTTCCCCGTCTAAATCTACCCGTTACTTCTAAACCGTAAATGATCACGACTTGGTTTTTATGTCCTCGGAAAGGTAATTAAATGTACTAAACAGATTAGTGGGTCCTACTGCCCCAGAAATTATTTAACTAATGTGAAATTACCAATTTACCCTTGGATGTACTAGTTATTTCAATTAGCAGCAAACTGTCTCACGGTTTTGGTCATAAGTCGAGTTCTACAACTCCATTTAATGCACGGCCATCAGCCACGTTCAAGTTAGGGTGTTAGCTACAACTTTTATTAATTGACCAACAGTTGGTTATATGCAAGTTTTATGAGCTTTACTCGTTTGAAATCTATTACTCAGATTTGGACACGTTTAGCCGTTTTGGCTCTAGTTTATTCATCGGGATGAGTTACGGCACGAGCCACCCGGAAAAATGACCACAAGACATAGATCTATAATCCTATGTAATTACTTAACTTTCTCAGTCCACGAATTTTACCCAGTAATTACGTTTACAGCCCCTGTTCAGTTTCTGTGTTGCAAATCTAGTCCTTTCGACGGTTTCTAGTGTTTTAGTCCATTTATCCAAGCACAATTAAGTATAATAAGCATATAGAACATATTACATATATGAAATACTAGTATTTACTGAAATCAAATGATAACATAAAAGTTTGCTTACAATCCTTGTGATGAAATTTAACTAGAACCATGAACAAGAACACTAATTTCTAAACCCTTTCAACCAAAACCCTAGCTTCCAATCTTTTATCCATCTTACAAACCCTTTATAAACACTTGCTAATCTTTGTAAAAACCTCCTAACCACAGCCCCTACCACTCTTGAGTAACTCCTAATTCAACCATGGAATGAAAGAATAAGCACTTATTTCATGTAGAGATCAACTAGGCCTTTAACTTTGTAGTATTACTTGAATATTGAAATCAAAAGATGGATAACTTATGATGATGATGATGGATCAATGATGAAGAGAGAAATAGGAATATGAATGTGTTCTTTGGATGTAAATGAGGAGGTGATAAGTTTGGAAGAGATTATGTATGACTTTGCTAGCTTTTATGTAAGGTTTATCTAGTTTATGTAACTTAATGCATAAGTAATCTATACACTTGTCATGGTTATTATATAAAACGTGTAATAGGCTGGAAATGAGGAGGTGGGAAGCTATTTGTGATGTTTAGATATTATCTTGTGTTTACGGAGTGAGTTTTGGTTCCGGTAATCGCTAACGGTAAGTCTTTAAGTCACGAAACGTAAAACCGGGTATCTTAAAAATATGAAACTTGTAGAAATGATTAAAATTATCATTATACTCCATAATAGAATATAAAATGAGTGTTAAGTTCCATCGGGTTGCTTAAACGCTGTTTAAAGCTGGAAACGCGGGTCAAAAACGCGTATTTCGCGTAAAACGCAGAACTGGAAAACGTAAAATTCCAAAACTTGTGGAATTGTCGTAAAATGGTAGAAATATATATTTCTAATGTTTATAGTGTTTTATGGATATATCGAGATGCCCGAATGACGTTTAAACCCTAAAGTAATTCTCGGACACGGTTTTGTGAAATTTGCAAAAATGACCCTATGAGTGTCAAATTCTTGGGTTATTACTAAAATAGTTTAACTTACGAGAATGTGAAATAAAAATTTCTGAAATGAATAGTAAAAGTGAATAGTAAAAATGAATAGTGACCCGAAAATGCGAATTGTTACAATAGGTATGTTCTTTCCCTTTAGGACTGACCAACATTAACCCTGCTCTGGAGCCATCTGAGCTGGATGCTCCGTCTGTGTAAAGCTTCCAATCTTCCTGCATTTCGATGAGCTTGGCCTTGGGCTCCTCCTTATCTTTTCTTGGTTCGGAAGGTGTTTTCGCCTAGAAGTCTGCGAGAATTTGCCCTATAACAGAGTTTCAACCTTTGAACTCTATTTCGTGCTCCCCAAGCTCAATAGCCCATTTTGCCACCCTTCCAGACTTTTCAGGCTTCGACAAGATTTGCTTAAGTGGCTTGTCGGTTAAGATTGTGATCGGGTGGGCTTGGAAATTTGATGATACCCTTTGTAGGCATATAGGAAACACTTCAGTCGGAATCCTGCTAGGGACTCTACCTTCCAATCGATCTCTGTCAAGGGGTAGCAGTCCTTCGGGCATGCTTTATTGATGTCAGTGAAGTCAACACACATGCGCCATCCTCCGTCACTTTTCTTTACCATTACTGGGTTGGCCACCCAAGTTTGGTATTTGACTTCCCTCATGATTCCTTCTTGTGTCAGCTCATCTACCTCCTTACAGGCAGCAGCATTCCTTTCGGGGGCTAGGATCCTCCTTTTTTGTTTGATGGGCTCAATGTGCTTGTATTCGTTGAGCCTGTGTTCCATACCGAAGGGCTTTCCGTCAATTACTAGCGTCCTTGGAACTCCTGTCATGTCAGAATATTTCCATGCAAAAACATCAAGGTTAGTTCGTAATAGCTCCGTAAGCTTTGCTTTGAATTTTGCTGGAAGCTGCTTTCCTATCACAATTGTTTGTTCGGGGTAGCTTGGGTTTACGACCACTTGCTCCTCTGCATCCGCACCGCTTAGAATGGCCATCAGAGGCTCCTCCGGTCCTTCTTTAACTTTCTTAATACTATACACCTTACTATTTGCTACATAACTTGAACGAACAGTCCCTACTCCGAAGGGAGTTTGGAACTTGATGGCGGCATGTATGGTAGAGACCAAAATACCCATTTTTTGCATAGCGGTCCTTCCTATCAGAAAATTGTAAGGTGAATCTGACCTGAATATGATGAAGGTGAGAGTTTCTATTCTGGACAAAGGCCCTTCTCCAATTGTGATTTCCAAGGGTACTTCTCCGAGAGGCCAAGAGTGTTCGTCGGAGAACCCTACCAAGGGTACCTTTGAGTCTACTCTCTGCGAGCATATCGATGGCTTGAGCTTTAGGAAGCAATACTCGTGGATGATTTCACAGGAACTTCCACAATCCATGTATGCGCGGTTTACTTCCCTGTTGGAGATCCACACCTTGATGACAACAGGATCAGTTGAAGGTGTTTGCCCTAGCATGGATGGAAACGTTATTTCCCCTACACTTCCTAGCTCCCCATCTGCCTCTTATCGCTTCAAGGTTGGCTCCTGTTTGTGCACCATCAGTATTGGGGCTTCTGCAGGAGTGGTTTCTTTCTTGCTTCCCTTCCATTCGCCTAACTAGGTGTCGGAGACCTTGTCTTTCCCTTTCTTGATGCCCTTGACCAAGTGTGCCAGCTGTCTAGAACGTACTGCTTCTTCGATTTGCTTCTTCAACTCGCTACAACTGTTAGTGTCGTGCCCATGGTCTTCGTGAAAGTGACCGTACTTCAACATGTCCCTGCCTTTACTTCGTGCTGACATTCGAGGAGGTGGGTCGAAGGACTTGGCAGTTTTCTCGGTAGCAAGGATCTCCCTGGGAGATTTGACCAGGTTCGCCAAGAGCCCATGATTTGAGCCTTTGTTGTAGGGGGCGAAGCGGTCCCTGTTCTTCTTCATGTTCTTGGATCCTTCCCAGGAGGACCCTCTAGAGAACTTTTTGGAGGTCTCCCTTTGTTCGACCGGAGCTACATTGGCTGCTACTTCTTTGGACTCGATCCAAGTGTATGTCTTTTCCATGAGTGCCATGTAGGTAGTTGGAAGATCAGTGGATAGAAATTCCACTAGGCTTTGTGTTCGTAAGCCATGCACGAAACCAAAAATCCGTTACTCTTCGTGCAACCCCAGAATCTGTAGGGTTTCGTCAGTGTACCGAGTGATGAAGGCCCTTGTACTTTCGCTTTCTTTCTGCGTGATGGTATGCACGGCCAAGTGAGTCTTGGTGTACTTTTTTTGCTAGCTGAAGTGTGATCGGAACTTAGCTTTGAGATCATCCATGCTTACAATGCTTCCTACCTTTTGCCCGTTCCACCATATTCGTGCAGAATCTCAGAGAGTGTAGGTGAACATGTGGCACGCCACAGGCCACTTTTGCATCCTGATGACGCCTTCGAACAAGTGCAAGAAGTTATCTGGATTGCCTTTCCCATCATAACTGCATATGTGAGAAGGCATCTTCAACCCATCAGGTAGAGGGTAGTCTTCGATCCATTTTACAAAAGGTGTGCAAGCCCTAGAAGCTTCCACATAGAAAGGGTTGTATGGAGGTGCATAAGCAGGTGTAGGGTTGTACGGATTGTGAGGTGGTTGCGTGAATGTAGTATAAGCCGAGGGAGTTTGGTACGGAGGGTTTCCCCCTACTGGATGCTTAGGGTGCATAGGAAAGTGCCCCTAAGGCATATGTTGGTAACTCTGGTTGCGAAGAGACCCATTCGGAGGATAGGTATTATAGGGTTGAGTAGGCAAGTAGGGATTCATACCTTGAGGTGGTAGTTGGTTCACTCCGGTGTACGGAGGAGGTCCTCCGATACTCGAAACATACGATGGAGGCACCAGAGCCCCCATCCCTTCTCTCCCAAGATGAGCTGCCAGGAGAGGTGGTAGATTTACCCCTCCGTTTACAACTGGGTTGCTTCCTCCGTTAGAGTTCTCGCTCCTCCTTTCTCCCAGTGTTCTCTCCCTTCTGCTAGGATCTCCACCGAGACCCTCTTCAAAACCTACGGTTCTTCCATTGGACCTTCTTACAGACGGGGAACCTATTCGTAGGGCAGAGCGCGCCCTGTTCGTTGGTCGAGGTCTTTCTTCTACCTCTATCTCTTCATCGTATTCCTCACTGGAATACTCCAACTCCCTTCGTATTTCGGTGTTACGAGCTTGTCTCTTGTGAGCCCTTAGCAAGTAATCTAATGCTTCAAAGTTTGCTTCAATGAAGGCGGGGCTAATTTCTGGAATGGGATTAGCTGAGGTTGAGGCATGGTGTACGGGAGTTGTTTCTAGGCGAGATCGTGTAGTGAAGGTGGAGGCGGTTACAAGGGCGAGATTATCGGTGTTAGTTATGGTGAAGGGTACCAGGGTAGAAAAACCTGGTGGAGGTGTATCTTCTCGCCCTGGTTCCATGCCGGAAAAGTAGCGTAATCAGTTAGGGTGTTAAGACTTGGTGATTACGGGACTAATAGTAGCGGGTCCCATGGATGGCGCCACTGATTGTTCAATAAATTGCACTACCAGGCTTCAATGGTGATCGAAGGTAAGAGGGGTGTATGTTCAAGCCAAGATTGTCTTTCACCTGAGAATAAGAAATACGAAGACACTACGTTAAGTGATTACGCAGGGGTTGGACCCTGCGAACCACATCCGGCGTGAGAGTAAGTATGAGTTACGGTTATGTAAGTGTGTGTAAGTAAAGAATGGAGTGTTAAGTGGGCTTACTATAATCTGCTGCCCGTCCTACCTATTTATATTAGAGGAAATAGGCTTGAGGGCACCTCTGCGCAAATATCGGAGAACATGGGGGCGTCCCATGTTTTTGGGTAACCGCCAGGGCTTAGTGACCCACGTTCTCAAACTTGGAGGGAAAGCCAGGAAAGAGAGAGAGATCGTGGGTTTGACCAAGTCAGGATGGTCATGTGTCCCTTGTAAGGGCTTAGGGCTTCAAGTGGCGAATTCCCCGTAGGTAACCTTCGTGTGTACGAATGGTTTGACGCCAATGAACATCTAGGAGAGCTAACTTGGGCCTTCGTTCAGAAGGGCTTCGACACATCTCGAAGGGGTGTCCGTCGAGCTGTTCGGAGGGTACATCATCAGTCTTGTAACTATATGTACTCCTTTGTTATAGTATGAATAACACACATAAATTATCCAAGCCAATAAATTGTCACACTTGGTAGGGTGGAAAATTTGATCAAAAAGTTCACGCATTTTAAAGTGAAAAGCTTCAAAAGACCCACCCTAACAAAATGTGAAAAGCTTCAAAAGACCACCCTAACAACCGTGGCAAATTTTGAAAACTACACGCTTTAACTAGTGTTGCTTTTATCAATTAACACAATGCAAACTTTTACACGCTTTTAAGTGTCAATAGTTTGATAACTTTACATTAATATATAAATAAATAAATAAATTCTTAAATTTTGGAGTTTAATTCTGCACATACAATTTCATAGCAACATCATGCTTCATGAACCTCATATACTCAAATCTGTAGCAATTTTATACTACACTAATTAAACCTCATATATTCAAATACGGAGTAAAACTTTCAAAGCAATTCCTAAGTATGTTTACAAAATATCATTGAAAGCTAGCTTCTTCGATCTTCCGTCTTCATGTTTTCAACAAGAACTGAAATCCATTGCAAGCTTTGATCTTTCGTCTTCAACAAGCTTCTAAATAATGAGAAAGAAAACCAAAAATTATAGGATTAATGATTTAGGATTTGGTAACATCTCAAAACAGATTAGAATCCAAATGGGTCACTTTATACAACGGGTCAAACGAGTTGGTTGACTACGGGTGAGTCGAGCGGCTTTTATAGTGGTGCACTGATACATGTATACAACTAAGTTAGGCATAGTGAGCAACCCGATAAAGTGGTCCTTTTCTGAAAAACGCTTTGTTTTAACATGTTTTCACATATTGCTGTTTTCAACATTCTACATACAAAACCAGAATGCACATAAAGTAAGAAAACCTTTAAATCCTTTTGTTCAAAGATTATATCAATGCATAAAAATAAAAAACCTGTCTTGGCAAGAACTCGACCAGTCTTTATTGAGGGGTTTCAGGCTAAAAGACTGATTATGCGTACCAAAAACGAAAATGAGAATTGTTTAAAACTTTAAACTTTGTTTAGGAAATATCTTTACCAAAAACCAAAAACCAAACTCAGAGTTGAGCCAACATTCACACTGTTAACATTAAACGAAACTCATATCTTTCAAGAATTTTCAGTTTATTTAAATTTTGTTTAGGTCCAGATGCGAAAACGCAATTCGTTTATTGGTTGAAACTTTTGTGATTATTCAGAACTTTGTAGCACATATAAGTTTTAACAAAATCTAATAAAACACTACCCCTTTCGCTATAGGTCAACAATTTGACCTTTGACATAACAACTTTGACCACGAAAGTCAAAGTACATCTAACAAAGGATCAGTTAAAATTTAAGGAATATCTGGTATTGCTACTGGCTTACCGGTGAAATGAAGTTTAATATGCCCCAAAAGTCACCCAAATAGCCTCCTAAATATTAATGTATGATTCTGTAGAGTACTTATCCCGCAAACCTTCACCTAATTTCTATCTGACGAACTTGATCACACATTCATACATACTACTAACTAACAGGTGATGACTTATGCACTAAACATGATGAAATGCCATTTACGTGCAGAACAAACATTTAGCAGGGTTCTAATAAAAAGTTAGCTGATGTGCCTTTCAGTGACTTGTGAAATAAATGCTGGAAAATGTACCAACATGCATGGTCTAAACAGTGTTTTCTGACTTTTACAGATTTGAACTTTTTGTCATTAAAAGAATTTTGGGCATCAGAGGACTAGGTGTCATAACAAGCCTCCCCTCTTCATCAGTGTCACCTCAGCACCACATCAGCATCCCACTTCTCCACAACTAACCACAACAAACCCCCCTCACTCATAACAAACCTCAACCTCTTCATTTGGGGCCCACCACTACCACTTTATTTTTTTTATTCAATTTCATTTCAAAATAAATTAAATTCATTTCATTCAAAATAAAAATACAATACATAACTTAACAAAAAACGTACGAAACATAAAATAAAGATACGAAAAAAAAACATACGCAACAAATACATCAAATTATAACGAAACTAATTATTTGGATTATGTTGTTGAAATTGTGCCCATTGAATTTGTTGCCAAACATGCTCGATGAGACATCGTTGAAGCTTTGCGTGTTTGCGTTGCCAAATATACGGACATCGTTGAGACATCGTCCGTGTATTTTGGGTTGTCACCAAAATAGTCAGCAAGTAGACGTGCTTCAGCAACTACACGTTCACGAGGGATATATTGACGATGTTTTGAAGGACCGACTTCTTGTTCCTGCAACGTTTGCTCTGCCTCGAACTCTTTAATAAACATTTCTAGTTCCGTTAACTCTTCAAGGTCACTTTCGCCGGAATAAGATGATTCACTCGTGTAACTCATGTTTCAGCAAGTTTGAATGGTTTAGTATTTTGATTGAATATGAAAAAAATTATAGTATATGATATGTTATTTATAGAGTGGTGGGTTTAAAAAAAAAAAAAAAAAAAAAAAAAAAAAAGGTTTTGTATTCGTTTAGTAACGGATAAAATTTGAAAATCTAAACGTTGCAAACACTTTTTGTCAGATAAATAGCTCGTCGTCAGAATGAAGGACCAACCTACGGCGGCCGACGGCGAAGGGGGGCGGTGTCATGGCGGCCGACGGCGAGGCGCCACGCTGGACGGCGAACTTTGATGGCGAGGCGACACCGTATGCTCTCACAGTTCTAACCCTTGCAGACAAATATTCAGTGCTAAATTCTTTTGAATCTTTTCTTATTGGTTAAGAAGCAAGTACTGCATATGAATGGGAATCAAAATGAAATGATAATTCTACTATACTCATGTCGATCAGATGATGTTAAATAATGCAAGTTGGTGGACCTCAAGTCAACTTTATATTCATAAGTTACACTTTCAATCACCCAAGCTCTAGAAATTACGTGATATCTTTCAAAACAAACACCACTATCTTTTGTCTCCTGTGAACTTCCTCAAAATTACCCACAAACAAAATGTTCATCTTTTGTATGCACATAAGAGCATGGGGTGTAGGCTCGCCATCACAATCGCCGTCCGACGTGGCCTTTCGCCGTGGCTCGCCGCCCCACCGGCGGAGCTCGCCGTAGCTCGCCATCGAGCCCTTCTTCGTCACCACAACAAGCATGAAATTCTGACACACACAAAACCAAACGCATTTAAATTTGTTTCTCAATATTCTATCCGTTGTAAAAAGGATAGTTTTACCCTTTTAAAAAAAAAAAAAAAAAAAAAAAAAAACTTATACCACCTATAAATACTAAACCATTTCAATCAAAATAAACACATTATAAAATCTTTATATATAAACATGAGTGAATTATCTTTTTCTGGTGAAAGTGACATCGAAGAGATAGCGGACCTAGAAATGTTTATTTAAGAGTTTGAGGACAAGTAATCGTTGCAAGAACAAGAAGCCGGTCTTTCAAGCCAGCGTCGATACGTCCCCCGTGAACGTGAAATTGCTGAGACACGTGTGCTTGCTGACTATTTTGGTGACAACCCAAAATATACAGACGAAACTTTTAGGCGTCGCTTTCGTATGAGCCGTAGACTATTTTTACAAATAGTACAAGGTATTGAAATATATATTGAAACTCATCATCCTCTTCTCAAGCATTTTGATTTCTTTAGAGTCCGACTCGATTGTAGGGGTGTAATATGTTTTAGTGTGATTATGAAATGCACATGTGCCTTATGCCAATTGGCTTATGGGGTATCAACTGATGCATTAGATGAGTATTTACAAATAGGTAAACACTGTGCACGCGATTGCCAAGATTTTTTTACTATGTGCATAATCCATCTATATGTGAAGGAGTTTTTAAGAAAACCAGATGAGGATGACATTCGTAACTTATACAATGCACATAACATTGTTCATAAGCTTCCGGGAATGTTGGGGGGCATGGATTGTATGCACTGGGAATGGAAAAACTGTCTGAAGAATGGCAAGGCCAATTTCACAGAGGTGATAAAAAATATCCAACTATAATGCTTGAAGCCATTGCTTCATACGATTTGTGGATTTGGCATGCATTTTTTGGGGTAGCGGGTGCGAATAACGATCTTACGGTTTTAAATAATTCTCCGTTATTCGACGACATGCTCGATGACATCGCCCCTGAGGTTGAGTTTGAAGTATACGGGTGTAAATTTAAGCAACGGTATTATCTAGCTGACGAAATTTACCCGAAGTGGGCATCTTTTGTCAAGTCATTTACAGTTGCAAGTAACCCAAAAAATATGGCATTCAAAGCGAAACAAGAAAGTGCTCGAAAAGATATCGAAAGAGATTTTGGTGTCCTCCAAGGACGTTGGCATATCATTGCCCAACCGGCGCGTGCATTTACTGTTGGCAAGTTACGGAGAATCATGTACACGTGCATCATATTGCATAACATGATTTTGAAAGATCAACAATTTGCGATATCCGACATTGCTGAAACGTATATTTCTCTGACACCAAATTTTCAACGGACATGGATTGAACGTTGTGAATTGCGAAGGAAAAAAACCAAAGAACTACAAGATAAACGCAAACACACAAGGCTTCAACGATGTCTAATCGAGCATGTTTGGCAACAACTTCAATGGGAACAATTTCAAAAACAGAATCCAAATAATTAGTTTAGTTATAATTTACGTTTCGTATGTTTTTTAGTATTTTTTTTTACCGTATCTTTATTTTACGTTTCGTATGTTTTTTATTATGTTGTATTGTATTTTTATTTTAAATGAAATGAATTTAGTTTATTTGATTTGAATAAAAAAAATAAAGTTGTAGTGGTGGGCCCCAAATGAATAGGTTGAGGTTTGTTGTGAGTGCGGGGGGGGGGGGGGGGGGGGGGGGTGAGGGTTAGTTGTGGTTAGTTGTGGAGGTTTGTTATGATGATATGGAGGTGACGTGGCGGTGATGAAGAGGGGATGCCTCTTCACCACACCTAGTGCTCTAAGCTATTCGATCAAATGACTCTTTGTAGAAATGTGTTTTTAGAAAGGATTAGGATCCTCTCAAGTTTATTTGAAAATGATAGATATTGTTATGCTTGTTGTAATTGTACATTTAAATTAAAATGAAATAAGTGTTTTGCAATAAAGGCAATTTACAATCACAACAAGCACAACATTACCTTTTATGTTCAAATGAACATGAGAGGATCCTAATCCTTCTAGAAAACTCCTTTTTTTATGATGCACGTAAAACAAGGTTATAAATAGCGTGAGGCGTGGCGTGGCGTGTCGGCATGATCAAGCCTCACGCCTTTGCGGCTAAAGCGAAGCTTTTGCGTTTGTAAGGCGTGACATAAGGCGGCACAAAGTATGGAAATATTTATATATTTATATCATAATTCATATATATCGAGTCTACAAAAATATGTGCCATAAGGCGGCGTGGCGGCATGATCAAGCCTTATGCCTTTGCGAGGCTTTTAGAACAGTGACGTAAAGTGAGCAAGGGAAGATGAATATAGACGCACACTAGATGTTCGATGAAATGCCTCAGTTAGTTGCATGAAAATGAGTATAGCAACTTAAGATTATGTTTTTGAAGAAGTAAAACAATCATCTTGCTGTCATTTTGAAGCATTATGATTCCATGAGAGAGAATCACAAAATAAATCTCTTCTTATGTAAAAAATTAGTGTAGACAAGAAATGACTAAATGGTTATGTTCTTGTTATGTGTCACATGTGTTGTTCTTTTAGTTTAAGTCTTTAATTACTAAACAAGATGTCGTAAGGTGCACAAAACGGCGTTCCAAAACTTAATTACTTTTGTTTAGTTGTAATTTGTAAATTAAGTTGGCACAACACAAGTAATATGTTATTGTAATGATGTTGCACGCTAATTTGTGTGGCAAAGCAAAACCAAGCGCAAATTTAGTGATCATCTTTGATTTACTATATGCCGACTTTCGTCTCATTTGTCCTTTAACGTTTTATTTAGATGTTTTTATATTTATCGACTGTGTTAAGGTCTTGCATGTTGGGTTTTACTATTCATAACAATTATATACAACACATAAACGTTATCAAAGCATGCAGCGAAAGTAATAGAATAATACTTGTAAATTAATTAACCGAATTAAAAATATATGCATACCTTTTGCAAATCAAGCAACACAATCGATCAAGAACCAAGGACACCCTAAACCCTAAAATTAGGGTTTATACCAATCGACCTATACCCTAGTCGATTACCAAGAATTAACCAAACACACTTGTATTTGCCATTCGTTCTTGTACACACGTACTACAATCGAATCAACGTGAAAAGCTAGGTTCTTGAATCACAAACAACCAAACACTTGTATTTGAGCTTTGGGAAAATCGACCCTAAGGTGTTTAGGATGGAACCGATCGGCCAAAGCACAAAAAGGAAAAAGGAGAAGAAGTTAGCGTTATTAGGTGATCCAAGATTAATTAGAATGAACACAAGACTTTACACTAATGCAAACTTGATGACCAAGTTAGGGTAAGAATACCCCTCCCCTTTATATTCGATCGGTTATAGGAACCCAAGGGGTTCTAGAACCTTCTCGACCACTAATTTCATCTCTAGTCCCTTAACTTTACATTTAACGATCGTTAGTCAATTTTTGTACTAACGATCGTTGAGTATTTATTTGTGATTAATAATTAAATATAACATTTATATATTAATTATTTAGAACATTGACTCTCATACGTAATGTGTGCAATCCCGAAGTCTCGTGTTCGAATCTGGTCATACGTACATTAAAATTATCCATTAAACCTTTCAGCTCCCACTTGGATATTTCTTAATATATTAATGACATTGGTATAGTCTAGCTTAACACGCTAATGCCCCCAAATCGAACCGAGTATGGTCTCCTGGAAAAACCATTTAATGATACATCATTTGTACTTATCCTTTTGCTACTAATACTACATTAACTTTGGATATGGATCAAGTCATTCCACAAGTTAATATTATGTTTCTCGTTATATCTGATTGAACAAGATTACCAAATCATTGAACGTATTTCAGATAGATCTTGGGTATGGCCATACAAACATCTTGTCAACCCTACGAAGGGCCAAAATAGTATTATGCTTTGAAACAAATTCAAATGAATAAATTCTCTTGACTACAAGCAAAACTCATGAACTTTGCAACACTTCTGAAAACAGCCCTTATTACTACCAGTTACGGATAGCGTTAGACTATTTCACACAAGTGTGCTACAGTCATAACAGTTATCTGGTATCTCAAGTCTGAGGATAAACATTCATATACTTAATGACAAAGATCCATAAAGTACAATCATGTTAAGTTGAGATCTGTCCTATATTCAATTCATTGAATATTGTGTGAATCTGGCATGTCCTACGCATCAATATACTTAAGTATATTCTATCAAAACTTAGATTTGTCTTAGTTCAATGACATTCCCACATCATTGATCGACAACGGACTATTTAGAATAACATAAGTCATTCATAGATTAAACATGCAAATATAGGATATAATATTAAGAAAATGAAAAACAAACATAACCAATATTTTATTTCATTGAAGTAATATTCGTTCATAACATCCCTTATCCAAATACCAATAACATATTTGCATGAAACTACTAGCAAAACGAAGTCCTATCCCACCAGCATGATGAGTAAGCTTTTCCTTTGTTAAAGGCTTCGTGAAGGGATCAGCTAGATTGTCATCTATGTGAACTTTGAGTAGATTGATCTCTCCTATGTCGATTTGTTCTCGAACATAGTGATATTGCCGAGGAAAATGTCTGGTGCCCTTCATGACTCCAGGCTCATTGGCAAATGTTATTGCAACACAATTGTCACAATACACATTTATAGGTAATTCGATTGAGGGCATAACTGTAAGTCCCGAAATGAATTTCCTAATCCAAATAGCTTCCATCGCAGCTTCTAAAGCAGTTATGTACTCAGCTTCTATAATAAACATTGCAGTCGTACTTTGCTTCTTGCTCTTCCAGTCAACTGCTCCTCCATTAACGACAAAGACATATCCCATCTAAGACTTCTTGTCATCTTTATCAGTTTGAAAAGACGCATCGCAAAACCCTGTAACATCAAGTTCTGCATTTGGATTCCCACCATACACTAGAAACATTTCTTTAGTAGCCCTTAGATACTTAAGAATGTTCTTAATAGCATGCCAGTGCTTCTCACCTGGATTCTGTTGATATCGACTGGTGATATTATATGCAAACGCCACATCAGGCCTTGTACATCTTACCGCATACATGAAAGATCCTATAGCCGAAGCATAAGGAACCTTTTTCATGTGTGCCACCTCAGCAGGTGTTGACGTGCATAGTTCACTACTTAAGCCATGTTTAGCTTGCATCGGCAAATATCCCTTCTTGGAATTTTTCATACTGAATCTCTTCAATATTTTATCGATGTAAGTGCTTTGACTTAATCCAATCAACCGCCTTGATCTATCTCTGTAGATCTTGATTTCCAGAATATATGCTGCTTCCCCTAAATCCTTCATAGAAAAGCACTTTCCAAGATAAGACTTTACATCTTGCAAACTTGGAATGTCTTTTCCCATGATCAATATGTCATCGACATATAGGATAAGGAAAGTAACATTACTCCCACTAGCTTTGTGATATACACATGGCTCATTAAGATATTGATTGAAACCAAATTTCTTGATCTCCTCATCAAATCTGTTATTCCATTTCCTTGATGCTTGCTTGAATCCATAAATGGATCTTTGAAGTTTTGCATACATGGTTTAGAAACTTTGGATTCACAAACCCCTAACGCTGCGCCATATAGATATCCTCATCTAGGCGACCATTTAAGAAGGCGGTTTTGACATCCATCTGCCATATCTCATAGTCATAGTATGCGTCTATAGCTATAAGAATCCTAATAGCTCTAATGTATGCTACAGGAGAAAAAGTCTCCTCGTAGTCAACCCCAAAGGTTTGAGTAAAACCTTTAGCTACCAGACGAGCTTTATAGGTGTGTACATTGCCTTCCATGTCAGTTTTCTTCTTGAAGAGCTGATACACGTACAACGCGCGTTCGGGGTCAAAGGAACTTCCTTTTCGTCGAGCAAGTTTTTCAACACCCTAGGCAGTGAACCTAATCGTTGTAGTGTAGTATTAGGGTAAGCCTCGGGAATTGATATCGTTCTCTAGGGGAATAGGAAAGCTAGTGAGAAATTACTACGCTAAGGTTGGGGTTGAGGAAGATTATTTTTTTTATCTTTTTTATGTTTTTTAGAAAATGGAAAGGTACGAATCTCGGGGTATTGGATTGGGGGGGGGTTGGTATTTCTACTGATTACTCTACTTATCTAATTATCTAAACTAAGGTGAGTGTAGTCTATGTCTATTGTTGTGTGCTCTTATGATGATTATGTTAGGAAATAGAAAATTCCAGTATTGAAGAGTCGGTCACCCCAACTATTATCTAGCATAAGTTAGCTCGTAGACTTATCGTTAGTTACTTATTTATGTAGTTAGTTAGTTAGTCAGTAGCGTAAAATAGTTTAGTGCAACACCGTGGAGGAAGGACGGGTCTTTACCCACTGTATCCCTGATCCACAGGCCGTCAGGAGGTCGTTTAGTTTGCAACCTATAAATACCCTCTACATTGCAAGGTAGAGGGTTGGATGTTCTTTGATAATCTAATATTCTACAAGTTTCTCTTACTAGAATGTCCCACTCTTTCTCTCTCTAAAACCATCTATGTGCTCATTGTGTTAATGTTGTGATGTGTATGTGAAATCCAATATCCTACAATTGGTATCAGAGAGCCATGGTTAGATCATATCTTGCACATCTTTGGATTTCTAGTGGTTTTTAGGTGGTTTTTGAGTTTGAAAAAGTTTAGTGGTTTTTGCATCATTTGGTTGATTTCTTGTGTTAAAGTTTGATTTTTGTTAGTACTTTTATGTTTAGAATCATCACAAGTGTTTAGGTTTTCATTTGGTAAGCTTGAATCATCTTGGTTGGGTTGTTTTTGGATTGAAAAGTGATGTTTATATGGTTTTTTCTTGCTAGCGACTTAGCTCACGGATTACTTTCTTCGTAGCGACTTGCTTTACATATTTGTAGTACGTTACAGTCTTAGACTTAGCGAGTTAGATCTAGCGATTTACAGTACAAGTAGTGGATTCTCCACTACGGGTAGCGACTTGGTGGTAGCGACTTGGTCTGTAGCGAGTTGCTCTTTAGCGACTTGTATCTTTAGCGATTTAAGTAGCGAATTGCGGCCAAAATTTTTGCTAGCGACTTGAGTCTTAGCGAGTTACTACTTAGCGACTTGCATTTGTCTAGCGACTTGGGACTCTAGCGACTTAGTGGTGTAGCGAATTAAGTGTTAGCGACTTGGTGCATTACCTGTTAGCGACTTGGATGTTGATCTAACGACTTGGGATTATTGCCATTTAGTTGGTAGCGAGTTGGTTCTAAATCTCTAGAGACTTGGGGAGTAATTCATAATAACACAATGTCTGTTATCACGGATCCTTTAATCACCAAAGTACTTGCTCTCTATGACACAACACAGAATAGTGAAACAGAATGCTTATTGGAATGCCATACACTTAATGATTCAGCATCGATTAATCAAAACAACTCAAATAAGTCACACTTAATGTCTGCAAACGATGCTAAGAATATGGAATGCACTTGTGAGCCGTTTCAACATCTCAGTCAGCTTCTCAAATTACTCTTATCTACAACCATGGATCGAACAAGTTGTGCCATCCTTCGTCAGGATTTTCCCACTTTAACAAGAACTGTTTTGCTTAACTTAGAACGACTGAGGTTTCAAATTACCAAAGAAAAGCTCTCAACTGATGATTCTCGTGCTGCTCTCCAAACCATCTTCAACCAATTTCAGCCACTTACCCGGGAAGAATACTCCTCAGATTTTGATAATATCATGACTGGAATGTCTTTCAAGAAGCACACGGGAATGGAAATTCATGAGTTCAGAAACTCATTTATTCAACTTATGAGTAATATGGAAACATACATCAAGGAAGCTGCTAAAGAGAATAACAAGCTGAAGGAATTGAATGAGTGCCAAGAGTGTCCATGGAGCAATGATGTCGTGTCATGCTTCATTCCAGTTGAACCAGCAGAAGACACTGATTGCAGAATCTCAGTTGTGATGGAAAAGGATGAAGAGAACAGCACTGATCTCAAAGTCTCAGAGTCAAAAAAGGTATCAATCAATAAGGTACACTTATCCGATCACACAAGTTCTCATAAAAAGGTACATGACTCTTACTCTGAACATAACAATGTGGAATCAGTCTTTGTTTTGCCTGAATCTAATGCAAGTAACATGATTGAAAAAAGGGTATATGATGAGCTTTCAAACAAATTTTCAATTCTTGAAAAACACTGTATCTCATTGCAAAAAGTCTTAAAGATCTAAGATCACGTAGTGAGTAGAGTACTGTCAGTATAAAGACCCGAAGACTTTCTTCACTAAAGTCTAACGGATACCAGCTTAGAAACAGGACTTAGACCCTAAAATTAACTAATTAAAGTTTTTTAAGAGATTTAAGACCTTCAAGGACTAATCATGTGCCAAAAAAACGTATTTTGTAAAGTAGGAAAACAACATAAAGTTAAACGTTACTCTATGTCACAAAAAGTTCTTAACTTTTAAACAAACTTTCGAGTAGTATATGGGAAAAAAGTTAGTACAATGAACGTAATCTAAGTCCGTTTTGTTTCTGACTAAGGTGTAACAATACAAGTCTCATTCTCAGTACATGGAAAAATACTCTTGAACACACTAGCCTATTCACATGGAATAACTAACTATGGAAAAAACTGAGACTCTGAAACTCTAGTCACGACAAGAGAAGTAGGAAAAGGTAGTGTTGA